>JAJOZX010007224.1:72500-231655 GCA_023014485.1 Bathynomus jamesi
CATTGGTTTCTGCGAGTATGTAGAGGAATTACGGCATTTGGAAGAGTGAAGTCCATGGTGTAGTGGTTATCGCGTCTGACCGGCAATCGGAAGATCCCGGGTTCGATTCCCAGGTGGTACTTCATTTTTTCATTTGTTGTTTTCTCTTTCTCGTCTTGCGCGGAATATCTCCTATACAAGCGTCGTTCTTTACGTTATTTATACTGCGTGTTCTTTGCAGTTGAATGTATATAATGTTACGGCATGCGGGAGGTGCCCCTTGGGGCATTGGTTTCTGCGAGTATGTAGAGAATTACGGCATTTGGAAGAGTGAAGTCCATGGTGTAGTGGTTATCGCGTCTGACCGGCAATCGGAAGATCCCGGGTTCGATTCCCAGGTGGTACTTCATTTTCATTTGTTGTTTTCTCTTTCTCGTCTTGCGCGGAATATCTCCTATACAAGCGTCGTTCTTTACGTTATTTATACTGCGTGTTCTTTGCAGTTGAATGTATATATATATATATACAGGGTGGGCCGTAAGTTTCCATACATAGGAAAAATAAACATTTTTTATGGACAACCATTTTATTTATATAATATGCTCTACATGGTTGCCATTGGTTTGAAAACACATTTCAATACGTGTTCCCCACTGTTGATGAACACGCATTAGCACAGTTGACGTTATGCTTGTAATGGCGTTGGTGATACGTTCCTTTAGATGATTTATGTCTCGTATCTTTTCCTGATACACCATGGCCTTCAAGTGCCCCCAAAGATAGAAATCAAGGGGGTGAGATCTGGGGATCTGGGAGGCCACTCCACAGGACCACGCCGACCAATCCAAGCATCCGGAAACTGCTGCTGATCCAAATACCGACGCACGTGAAGACCATAATGAGGTGGAGCTCCATCTTGCTGGAAGTAAACTGGGAAGTTACCTTCCTCGTTTAGCAGGGATGGGAAAATCTCTTCTTGCAACATGTTAAGATACCTTTCGGCATTAAGATTTCCACTGACAAAATTGGTCCAATAATTCTGTCACCCCATATCCCGGCCCACACCATCACTTTACCGGCACCTTGCATCTTCGTCGGACTCAGCCAGTTAGGGTTAGCATTACTCCAATAACGTATGTTTTGCCGATTAACCTCTCCATTGACGTAAAAATTTGCTTCATCAGTAAACAAGATCTTACGTCAAACGCATATTCTTAGGGTATCTGAAACATAAAAACAAACGTTTAATTTTTCCTATGTATGGAAACTTACGGCCCACCCTGTACATATATATATATATATATATACACCTCTGCTCTTATCCAATGAAGAGTTCACTTAACCTCTCCCAGTAACTGGTCTTTTAACCAACATATTTTTGTTGTAAATTTTCTTTGTATTTTTTCTAATTGACTAATTTGTTCTCTTTGTAAATGTCGACATAAAGCCTGAGAAGTATTCCAATATTTGTCTTATTAACATTTATAAGAGAGAAGTCATTAATTTTTAGTTCCTTCTTTTAAAAGTTCTTAAAATGTGTCCTATTTATTACTCTTTTGGCTTATTTATTCCTATCTTATTATGTCTCAAATTTTGTATCATCTCCCTAAATCCTTTACTTTTGATTTTGAATTTGAATATTTAATTTGAATTTCCTGCTCATTTTGGGTATAGTAGTTCATTCGACTTAGTTACTAAATTTTTCTCTACCTTTGGAGTTGAACATTTTCAGCATTAAATTTCATACTAGTTTTCCATGTCTGTTCGCACTGACTTTATATCATCTGAAATTTTTATCTATCTTCTAAATTTTGTCATCTGTAAAGAACATTAGGTTCTTACGAATAATAGTTGAGCAAATATTATTTTTGGCACTATATAATGAACACTATAATAATGATGATGATTGATGATATTCCTTGTACTGTAACGACTTGTTTTCGTTCTCTTAGGCCGTTGTATATCCATTCTTCAACCTTTCCTGTTATGCCCAAATACTTCAGTTTATGCTTCTACGCATGGTCACATTTATGAAGAAACTTTGGCAAACTCTGTGTGTTTAATCATAATTGGTTTTATTTTTGAGTGCAGCAATGATTTTATAAGTTCTATCATTCATGATAGGTACTGTCTTCCTGATCGGAATACATGTTGGTGCTTACCGAATCCTTCCTGTGCCTACAAAACTTCGTAGATATTTTCTTTATAACAACATCGAATGTTTTAGCAAGATACTGTGTCAGGAATACAGGCCCATAGTTCCTTGCGTATGCTCTGCCTCCTTCTTTATATATAGGAACAATGTTAATTAACTCGCTTCAAGATGTCTGGTATTTCTCCTTTGTTAAAAGCAGATTTATCTTGTCCTTACATTTCTCACCAAGATTCGAATCTGGGACCACACTACGACGAGATAAAAACCCCGCGTGCTCATGCATTTTATTCTATCTATGGTATCCCAATGTTACACCAAAGATATTTGAATTAAATGCGAAGACGTTATGGGTTTGCTCGATTGCTGAAATGTATATGACAGGTTGTGTTATTTTTTATCTCGTCGTAGTGTGGTGGTAAGGCTTGCGACTCCTACTCAAAAAGTTCCGAGTTCGAATCCTGTTAAGGGTAATTTTGTATTATGCAAAACTCACGCATACTCAGGCATGTTATTCCAGTTTTCATTAGTGTAAAGTCCCACTTACTCGCTACCCTTAGATTCGTAGCTGCTCTACTTTTGCCGGACAGGGTAATTTTTTCTCACTCCTCTTGTTCGTTTTCCCAATTATCTACTTCTGTTCTTATATTTTGTTTTGTAATTCATTTAGTCCAAATACGAGTATGTTGTTCTTTCAATAAAATTTTCGTCCGGTATTATTGTTGGAGTAACTTTTACATTTTCAACTAAGCTATTATATTTGTTTCTTTTTTATGCAGAAAGCAGAGGCCAAGGGCAAATGACCGCAAGCCCTCCACCCCTCAAAGAAGAAGAGAACAGCTAAATTCAAGATCCAAAGGTTTCGAGATGCCTGGACGCTCTGTGCTTGAAAGAGTGGAGATCATAGACAGGAGGAAAGATGGATTGAGGAAGGTTGTTCCAGAGTTCACCGGTTGAGTAGATGAAAGAGCGAAAATACCAATTAACACTTGCATTAAAGAGTTGGACAGAAAAGGACTGAGAATGTGTCAAAAGTCTGGTACTGCGTGCTCTCCTTAAAGGAGGAGGCATGCAGTTAGAGAGTTCAGAAGAGCAGTGTCCATTATAATAGCGATAGTAAAGAAAAAGTGAGGAAACACTGCGGCGAAAAGAGAGGGATTGAAGATAGTCAGTAAGAAGCGGGAAAATGATGAGACGAAAAGCCTTTGATTCCATCCGGTCAAGTAGTGCTATGGGTTGAGCCATCCCACACATGAGAAGCGTACTCCATACAGTGACGGAAAAGACCCCTGTCCAGAGACAGGAATTGAGTAGAGGTGGGGAAACTGCGAAGCCGGTACAGCACACCTAACCTCTTAAAAGCTGTTTTCGAAAGAGAGTATATATGAACTTTCCAGGGAAGATCACGAGAAAAGGAAACACCAAGAATGTTAAGAGAAGAAGAATGATTGAGTTGTATATTATTAAAGATAAGGGCATAGTCGTGTAGAAGATTGTGACAAGTAGATAGATGAAGAAAATGAATTTTGAGGCATTGAAAGCCACAAGGTTTTCTCTGCCCTAATCAGAGCTAATAGAAAGATCAGAGGTCAGGTGTTCCATAGCCGTCGTACGCGAAGCATGGAGTGACTGTTGAGAAGGATGCTTTGTGAAGCGGGTGGAGAAATGAAGAATGGAATCATCGCAGTATGAGTGGATAGGACAGGAAGTTCGACTTCAAAGATCATTGATAAATAAAAGGAAAAGGTGGGTGACAGGACAGAGCCCTGAAGAACACCACTATTAATAACTTAAGGAGAAAAACAGTGGCCATTTACAACCGCAGCTATAGATCGGCCAGAAAGGAAATCAGAGATGAAGGCGCAGATAGAAGGATAGAAACCGAAGGAGAGCAGTTTGGAATTTACGGGTTTGTGCCAGACTCTATCAAAAGCTTTTGATATGTCAAACACAATAGCAGAAGTTTCACCGAAATCCCGAAAGGAGAATGACCAAGAGTCAGAGAGATATACAACAAGATCGCCAATAGAGCGTCCCTTGCGGAACCCATACTAACGATCTGAAAGAAGATTGTGAGAAGAGAGGATCGATTGAGGATACATTGAAAACCTTGAGAAATGTAAGAAATCAAAGTAATTGGACGATAGTTAAAAGGTTGAGAACGGTCACCCTTCTTTGAGATCGGCTGAATGAAAGCGAACCTCCAACAGGAAGGAAAAGTACCAAATGAAAGACAAAGACGAAAGAGTTTGCTTAGGCAGGGTGTCAGCACAGGAGCACAGCTCTTGAGAACAACAGGAGGAACACTATTAGAACCGTACACCTTCCTCGAGTTGAGACCAGGTAGGGGAGAAAAAACACCTTTGGAGGAGATTCTAGTTTCAGGCATAATTAAATCAGAGGGAGGAAGAGATGGAGGAACAGCACCGGAATCATCCGGGGTTGAGTTGGAGGCGAAAGTTTGAGAGAAGAGTTCAACTTTATTAGGAGAAGAGACCGTATACCTTATACTTATACCTTGGTTTTTCATAATTTCTTTTAAACTGGAAACTTTATTCAGGGAGTGCACTCTAAATGGAAGTAGACGTTTCATTATCCCAGTTTTGTGAATTTTGAAATGTCTGATGCGTTAAATGTTTCACATTAGTTAAACATTTCATTAGACAGTTAATAAACTGTCTAACAATGAAATGTCTAATGCATGAAAGTTTAAGGAGTTTAAGTATAAATTTAAGTTTATATGAAAAGAATTGCTTCAAACATTACTCTTAAAAACCTTTGACTTTCAATTTATATCCATTTCTTCTTGTAAATGACCATGTGTCCTCATTAAATAACTTCCTGTAATTTACATTATCAAAGCCATATATCAGTTTTAAATAATTGAATTACTTCTATAAATCGAAGCTTTTCAAGCGAATACTGTATACGTATATCTAAGGGGTTCCAAAAAACCTTAGCCCCCCCATTTGCAGCTTACATGTTTACTTATATCGAAATAGTTTTTAGTGATTATAAAAATATATAAAATTCTTTATTTATTGCAGGTATTAAAATTACTCTAGCTGATAAAGTGATAATATAATGGCTTTCAATTAATTGGTGATTCGGAGAGGCAACGTGTGATAGATCGCATACGAGCAATAACATTTCGGGAAGCTCGTGATGCTGGAGCCACCTTTATAACACGTTCATGGGTTGCCAAAAAGTTGCGAAGACGTGAGGACTTCGTCAAAAGAAATTGGAATAAAACTTTGGATGAATGTGAAATGGATACAACCAAATCTGGGCGCCCAAATTTGCCACTCTCTCAGGAAACAAAGGGACATCATTGAAAGCGGTACGCGTAAGCGGAAAAACAGCTGTGCTAAACTTTCTAGAGAGATCAAGTGTTGAGAGGAAAGATCGTTAGTGGTGAGATCATTCGACGTACCGTCATAGGCAAGTTTAAAGCCTTGGCATGAACTTCCAAAGCCAAGAAAAACTCAACTTAACATCGATAACAGAATGTGGTTTGCCCATATCTTGAAGATTGGGATGTGGATGATTTCATGCATTTAGCTGTCTCCGATGAATTTTTTGTTTACGTAACACGTCGGCCTAACTACCAAAATGATCGAGTGTGGGCCACAACACCAGATGAAATCGATGACAATGAACATTATCGCGAATTATTAAAAAGTCCAGACTGTGTTGGTGTGTTTGTTTTGTTCACTGCAAAGAAGCTCATGTGGGTGCTGAAGCCAAATGGTCAGAGTTGGGATGGACAGTATTTTCGTGATATTATTCTATCCCAGCATGTCATTCCTTTTCAAGAAACCCAAACAATGTTATGGATGTCGATCAGGTCACACTTCTGCACGATAAGGCCCCCTGCTTTAAGGCATTAGCAACTCAACAGTTGTTGCGGAACCATGAGATCGATTTCTTTGGAAATGAAGAATGGCCAGGAAATTCTCCTGACCTGAACGTCTGTGAAGACATTGGATCAGTTATAAAGGACAAGGTTGAATGTCTCTTATTTCAAGAACCTGCAGCAAATCGATTTTCGAAGGATACAATGACGCAACACATTGAAACTGTTTTGGCAAATTTGCGTAACGATCAAGATCTATTCACGTCACTTTTGGCAAGCTACCCAAAGCGAATTCAGGCTGTCTTGGAAGCCAATGGCGGGAACACCAAGTTATAATTGTTTCTCATTAAATGCAGGATTAAATTCTCTTTTGTAAGGTATGTTTAGTTTTACTGTACCTCTAATGGTTTAGGCCATGGGCGGGGGCGCTAAGGTTTATTGGAGCCCCATAGTTCAGCTAATTTTTCCTCAAATATTTTACTTCTCAGTTCTGTATTCATTTTGGTTACACTGCCCGAATTCTTTTTAACTTAGTGTCTTTTCTCGAGTATAAGCTGTATAACTTGAGATTGAAACTAGGGTAGGCCAACTGTATATCAAGAGGCCTAGGTCTAAGGCTAGGTTCAGGGTCACAGGTTGGTCCTTAATCTTGAAAGATTTGGATCACCTGAAGATCAGGGCCCCCAGCCTTCTTTAGTTAGCCTTACAACGCTAACTAACAAAATATCACGACTTAACCTAACCAATCGTCAAGGGCGTACAGTTGACCTACGAGTGGTTAGGTTAAGTCGTGATATTTTCGTTAGTTAGCCTTATAAGGCTAACTAACGAAGGCTGGGGCCCTGATCTTCAGGTGATCCAAAATTTTACTAGCCAAGGCCTAGCCAAATAAATAAAATTACTATATGCACGAAGGATACTTAGAACACCTAAGTCTACATGGAATAAATATAATAATTGTTGGATCACCTGAAGATCAGGGCCCCCAGCCTCTTTAGTTAGCCAAGTTATAAGGCTAACTAACGAAAATATAACGACCTAACCTAACCAATCGTTAGGTCAACTGTACGCCCTTGACGATTGGTTAGGTTAGGTCGTGATATTTTCGTTAGTTAGCCTTATAAAGCTAACTAAAGAAGGCTGGGGGCCCTGATCTTCAGGTGATCCTAACTGTTTTCTCCTCTTTTCGAGACAGCCTATAATACGAACATTAAATAAACTGCGTCACAATTTCAAAATATTTTTAATCACAACGCGCATGCGTCTGGGCGTAAGGAATAGAAAATTAACTTATACAAATGAAATATTTAATTTCCACGCTTTTACATATTTGAAACATTTAAGCACCGTTTTCAGATGTTTGAAATATATAGTAAACATTTTAAAATATCTATAATTCATTTCAGAAAAAGCTAAGTGCATTATGAATTGTCGAGTAGACTTTTCATATATATAAGTTCCAAAGCTGGGCACAAACCGTTAATCCGTTAATCGTTAATTAACGAAGTTAACTTTTTCGTTAACGATTTAACTTTTAAGTTAACTTTGAAAATCATTATCGGACTAATTAACTTCCGTTACATTTAACTTCCGTTAACTCAAGTCCGTTAACCCAAAAAATTCATAAATAAACGTTTAAAAGTTTCTATTATTTTCAGTGCTGTGCAGGTGCGCAATTAATCCGCCACTGTTAATAGTGATGAACGAATTTCCATTTCCGCAGTGCAAAATCAGGCGATATATTTGTTTCCGTCGCCACAATTTGTGTCTTACCAAATATGGTAGTTATTTATGGCATTGGTTTGAGCAAAACATGGTCGACTGTAAAATCAGGCGGAAAGACTTGCCATTTGAGTTGAATGTTTCAACTTCTTTCAAGAAATATCACGAGCATTTTAAGGCACTTTCAATAATATATATGTAACAATTACAACAAATAACTACATTCGTTTCATTTGCAGTCTGTCTCTTGCGCAACATGTTTGTGCTAGTGAATATTTAAAAATAATCGTTGTCAAGTAAGTCATGTATATTTATAATATGTCTGTGAGTACCTTATTAGTAGTCTCCTTGATACATTTCAAGAACCATAAAACTGATCAGGTAAGATTTCAATTCTCATGTCACTTTGATGACATAAATTAAGTCAATTGATGTCTTACAATGGGAGCGTTTTCACCTCATCTGGTTGGACAAGTATGACAACACCAAGGTCGCGCCAGGGTGAGGAAAAGCATGGAGGGTACAGTCGAGGAGGCCATGAAGCAGCAGTCCAACGAAGTGGGCAGCAACAACGAGGAGGAGGAGGAGGATGACTTTTTCAGTGCTGTCATCCAGACAAAAGAGAGCAGCAGAAGCCACAGGTCACTCAAGGGCAAGGCCCAGAACTTGATCAAGACCTGGCTGGAGACCAACTCCAAGGACTTGCTGACAGATGCTGCCTTCTTGGGTGAGCAAGTGTTGGTGGACTTGTTCATCAAGTTCAACACAGCCATCCCCTCCAGTGCTGCGTGGAGCGTTTGTTCTCTATGGGCAAGGACATCCTGAGGGCCAAGAGATCATCCCTGTCTGATGAAACCTTTGATATGCTAATTTTCATGAAGGGCAACATGCATCTCATGGACAAAATGGAGAACGAGAAGAAGAGGGAAAATTAAATTATATATATATTGTTTTTCATTTTTTTTATAATAAAAGTTAACGTTAACGGTTTATCGGTAACTTCCGTTACATGTTTAACGAATTAACGGATTAACGGTTAACGAAGTTAACTTTTTGGTTAACGGATTAGCGGTTAACGAAGTTAACTTTTTGGTTAACGGTGCCCACCACTGTATATAACCAAAAGTCTAGTATCATTTTGAGTGTGTTATTACTCAATGCCGAATGATCCAGGAAAGCTGGGGTCCCGTGTAAAATGGTGGCCTGAGTCCCCGCCTAACATAGAAACGTAAAGAGTGAATTGGAGGCCCCTGTTGGGCCCCAATGCGCGCGATCCATGGCGGTCTCTTCCGTTCGTTGAGCCAGCCTTGCCTGATTTATTTGAAATTGGCATCTCGTTTTAACTAAATTTTTATCGCCTTTGAGTATCGAGCAGCTATAGTCATATGCATGACAAAGGGAACCTACAGCTTAACATGAAATCTGAACGATGGGTCGCTATACGTCATCTGAACGCAGAGAACAGTCACTAACTGAATAATGATCTGTTTTTATAAGACTTTATAGAAATGAGATACTAAAAAAATGAAACCCTACAAAGAAACTTTCACATTTAAAATGAGAGAAACAAATAATGAAAATGCATAAATGATTGTACAGTATATGATTATAGTGAACACTATTATATATGATTATATACTAGACATTATTATATATATGACTGTAGAGAACTACAGTATATAATTATATATGTATAGAAAGTTATTGAGCAATCAATTTCTATTCTCAAAACTGAAACAAAAGCATCGGGATGGGCAAATAAGAAAATTGCTTCATCAAGAGATTTTGAAAACAAAGCTGAAAAACTCTGTGCTCTGTGTTACAGGTCTAAAACTACATTTTCATCATCGTAATGAAGGAACTGCGAAATCTACACTGCAAAAACCCGAAATTACTATTGTTTTAATAGCATTTTACTGGCACTTTAGGGTGCCAATATTTTACGGTGGGACAATATTTTGTTTATTTAATATTTCCCGCCATAAGGCAGGTACTTAACAGTGGTTTCAACAGTGAACGTATTTTCTCAATTTATTCCTAGTGTCAAATCAACAGTGAAAAGCCTGTATTTGTACTAGTTACAGTTTTATTCCATAAAAGAGGAAACAGTAATATACAAATTATTAGTTATTGTAATTGTTCTAGTAAATTAAATTTTTATTAAATGCAAAAAACTTCTTTTTTCTACGTGAAGGTCAAAATATGAAAATAAAAACCCACTCTAATAGACAGAGTTTATTTCCACGACAGTTTCGACGCCCACTGGCACTCGTGTTTCTGTATCCACCCGAGGAGGATGCCAGTGGGCGTCGAAACTGTCATGGAAATAAACTCTGTCTATTAGAGTGGGTTTTTATTTTCATAAATTTTTATTGTTACTATTGAAACAACAACTAAATGCTTTAACTTTAACCAGTCAATTTTTTTTCAATACAACAGGCACTGTAAATCTAACAGTACTGTGCCGTACTGTACCATAACTGAATGCGGATGTTCAGTCGTATTTTAAGTGTCGCAGTGGAGTAGCATGGCGGCATCCAACTAGACGGAAAATTTTGGCACGATGACGTCACGCGGAGGGGTCCTTACGACCGTTGATGAGATGTATTTGAGGGAGTGGGATAAGGTTAGGTTAATTTAACTTAACCTAAAGTTCTGTTAGGTTAAGGGAAGACTTCATGAACGTTTATGAGGTATATTTGAAGATGGCATAAGTAAATAATTAACCCAACATTGTGGATGTCAGAAAAATGCGTGCGTTTTTAATGGAAATGACTGAATATATTTAGTTTCCGCTTAATAAAGAAAAACTATATTTTATTTGAAATAATTTAATAATTTTATTTTTTTTTTTCACAAAAATGTTTATCAAAAAATTCTTTTTGCGCTAAATCAGTATTATTATATTTCACATTTTTATTCTTGAAGTAAATTTAAATAAATTAAAAGAAAACGGTCTAGAATCTAGATTATACCATAACCTCGTAAGTAACCAAGATAATCTCTTTTTTTTTTTTTATATGTTATTTTTAGTTTTCGGGGTTCGGATTCCTTGCACTTATGGGAAAGGAAAGTCATGATCTTGAACTACTGACGTTCTTTCTGCACTTTTTATTTCTTATTATTGCAGGGTTATATATATATACACACCTCGTTAACCTCGTTTCGTATGTTGGTCTCTCTTCACACGAAGGTTAAGCTGGTGGCCCCGCCTCTAGGTCTGGCTTGGTGGAGGAGCGAGTTGCTTTCTTGCGCTCTCCACCGTACATAGCCAGGTACACCCGGCTCATCTGGTCTTCTCTTGAAGACTTCAACTTTGACCCCTGTAACGTTTCTGAGGTCCTTTGGAAGCTGGTTAAAAAGTCTTGGCCCCCTGACAACCAAGCTATTTTCCTTCAGTGTTGAAGAGGTCCCTTGTCGGGCCTTTAATTTGGGAATACTACACAGTCTGCCTTTTTTATTTTCCAGTGTTGTTTGAATGGTAATTGGGTTTAGTTTTAGGTTTGGTACCAGTTTTTCGATCATTTTCCATATGAGATTATGGTGTACCTCTTTCTTCTTTCCAGGAGTACAGATTTAGTTTACGTAGTCTTTCCCAGTAGTTGAGTTCTGTGCAGCCATCACTCTTGGCTGTGAAATGACTGCGTTTCTTCTAGTTTACTAATTTCTTCCTTTTTGTATGGGGATGTCAAACCTGAGCAGTATTCAAGTTTTGGTATGATCAGTGTTCTCAGCAGGGGAATCATTACTGTCTTGTCCCTTCTTTTGAACGTTCTTAGTACCTGTCCCATGACTCTTTTTGCTTTGTTTATTGCTATCTGAATTTGTGTCTCGAATTTGGCATCATCGGTCATTATTACCTCGAAGTCGACCACTTTCGTGCTCCTCTGAATTTCCTGTCTATCTGGAGCATAATATGCAGTCTGTTTAATTTCCTCATTTCTACAATATCTCAAGAGCTGAAATTTCTCGGTGTTAAATGTCATGTTGTCTTCTGACCATTTGTATATTTTGTTCGTGTCCCTCTGCAAGGCCTCCACTTCATTTACATCGCTGATTTTCTGCTGATCTTTGTATCGTCTGCAAAGGATGTTACTATACTGTTGCTGTTTACTCCGCTGTCTATGTCTGTTAGCATGATAATGTGGGGCCAGTACTGTCCCTTGTGGTACTGAGCTGCGTACTTCCGATCCTGATGATGATATACCTTGAATTTTGACGACCTGTAGACGTTCTCTGAGGAAGTTGTAAACTTGTAGATCCATTTTCCCACTTTGCCTGTTATTCCCATATATTTCACTTCATGTGCTATTATACCGTGATCACATTTGTCGAAAGCTTTAGCAAAATTTGTGTATATGACATCGTAGTTGTCATTGCCTTCAACTGCATCTAGGATATTGTTGTAGTGTTCTATTAGTTGTGATAGGCATGATCTTCCTGATCGGAATCCGTGCTGATTTTCGTTGAATCTTTCCAGTGTCTCCAAGAAATCATAAATTTTCTCTCTAACTATTCTTTCAAATACTTTGGTGAGGTGGGACGTCAATGACACTGGTCTATAATTCTTTGCTTGAGATCTGTCCCCTCCTTTATATATAGGGACAATGTTTGCTCTTTTCAAGATGGTCGGTATTTTCCCAGTGTCTAGGGATCTTCTCCATATTCAGTATAAAGGTGTAGCCATTTCATTTTTACAGTTTTTAATCAATAATGCGTTCCAATTGTCCGGACCTGCAGCTGAATGTAGTTTCATTTGTCCTATAGCTCTCGTTATATCTTCTGGGGTAAAATCAAAGTCTGTTATACACTCTCCTTGCAATTTCTCTTCGAAGAATGCATCTGTGTCAGGTATCGCTTTGTCACTTTTTGTGGTACTAAAAACTGATTTATACTGGGCTCTTAATGTTTCAAATATTTCTTTCGGATCGTCAGTTAGTTCATTATTTCTCTTCCTTAAGGGCCCAATAGCGGCGCGCGTTTTTGTTTTTCTTTTCGCATAGATATAGAAGTATTTTGGATTTTCTTTATTGCTTCTACCGCCTTTTCCTCTTCCCTCTCTGTATGGTCCTTAATCAGGGCTTGTATTTCCCTATCGATACCCTCCAGTTTTTCTTATATTACTTTCCTGGCATTATCTCCGCAGTTGGCTAACTTCGCCTCCACTCTCTTTCTTTTGCGGAATATTCTATTCTTCTCTTTTGCCTCTCTAGCCAGCTCCTCTTTCCTTTTGGCTGTGATTTCGGAGCATATTTTCCTAAAATTCTCAGCGTTTTTTTTCCAAGGTTGTTGGTATTTCTTCAGTTGTTTTATTCTCTAACACTGTTCTCCACTCTATTTGGGCCATGTGCGATCTGATTGCTTCCCAATTTATAGTCTTGGAGTTTAAGTTAAAGGCCCTAGGAGTTTAAGTTGTTAAGGAGTTTAAGTTGTTGTCATATTTGTTGATATCTCGATTAAGTTGTGGTCTGAGATAATGGTTGGGGTTATTTTTATATCAGCAATCAAGTTCGTGTTATTCGTGAATACCAGATCTAGGCAGTTATTTTTTCTGGTATTTTCTTTTATCTCCTGTGTCAGCATAAACTCATTTGTGAGAGCCATCAACATTTTTGCTTGCTCCTGGTCTTCTCTTGTGCTCCCCTTGTCCTGGTGTATATATATATATATATATTCCTATCCACCTTTTTGTATTTTATAAATGGGAAGTTAGTCTCCGCAGATCATTATATTGGGGATGGAGGGTTTATGGCCTTTATTAGCTTTCTGATGTCATCAATGGCCTCCGAGAATTTTTCGGTTGGGGTGTTTGAAGGTCTATAGATGACTTAGTATCACGTTTAGTTTTTCTATTTTCACTGCTAGGAGTTCCACAAAGCTGTTTGATTTACTTATTATCGTCTCTGTCATATGACCTTCATGTACATATATAGCACAGCCACTTTTACGTCTCGTTGTTTTATCCGCTCTTAGTAAGGTGAAGCCCTCTATATTTATCTCTTTCTTATCAATACAATGTTCGCAGTTTTCACAATTTCCTTGGCAATCCTTAAGATGAGTTTCTGTGAGGCATGCGATGTCCGCCCTTGTTTCGTCCATAAATCCTTTCAGGTACGAAACTTTGTTGAGTGATTGGTTTGGTCTTATTCCTTGAATATTAGCAGGACAATATTTATGTTCTTTGTTTTTCGTTGCCCCTTATGCATTTTAAGTTCATTTTCCTTCGGTTTCGCTTGTTTCGTTGCCCTATGATTCTCCGAGAGAGATCCGTTTCCGCGTACCTGTTCTGGTAGCTTCTTGCCCGGAAGCGGTTTGGCTCGAGGATTTCCAGCTGTATCAACTGCATGCGTTGGATGACATTTAGCAGCCGTATCGTGTCTGCAATGTTGAAAATTGTTTTTGTTCGCTTATTGTATTCCTATTGTTGTTCCTATTGTTATTGTTATTCCTATTGTCTTTTAAACTTTGTCCTTTGTTCTTTGGGTCCGTCGGAAGATGTTGATAGTAGCATTTTCTCCCATATTTGCAGGTTCAATATTTTGTGTAAGTCCTGCAGATGTCCGGGTGGTAGAATTTGCATGTCTCCAAATTTACAATGACCATTATTATAGAAGAAATTGCATATTGGGGGATGTTCACATATACATTGTCCTCTTTTAAACCTGCAATTAGCTTTTATATAATATCTGCATATAATTCTTTCCCTATATTTACTCGTGGCCTTTGTTTTTTGCTCCTTATTGGGGGACAGTTTCACTCCGTTTTCTTGATTGCTCTCTTGTCTTTTCCTATTTGTGTTATTTGTGTTAATGTCCTTCGTTGCCCTTATAATATCTATTGTCTTTATACTCTCTTTCCCCTGCATGGTTTCGGCCTCGTTGTGTGACGGTATTTGAATTTTTTCTACTTCGCCTTTCTTCGTTTCTTCTGTTTTCCTGTTTTTTATTCCCACTTTCCTCTTTCATTTTCTTCTCGTAGTCTCTTTCTGCTTTAAATACTGTAAGAGAGTTTATTTCGGTCATACAATTTTCGCAGAAAATTTTTATCCCATTAAGTTGCTTCGCGTTCGTTATAAGGGAGATTTTTTCATCTTCCCATCTAAAATCAAAAAGCAGCTGACAAAGATCGCAACTCGTCACCTTTGTCTCATCTGTTGCATCATTGCAGATACCACAGAGTTGCAGGAATTTATTTACCATTTCCATGTTACTGATAGAGGATAGCCGCTGGTGCACAAAATTGACTCAAAAAGGATATTATGGGAAGTATTGGGTGGCGGTTGACTCAAGATGAGTGAGGGAAAGTATTCTCCGTTACTCCGGGGGATGGGGGATGTGGCACGCTGTATACTTCTCACTGTTGGTGCTCGCGACTGTGGCTGCGGGGGATAATTGGGGGGTATTTGTAGGAATGTCGATAGGCAGCTAATTTTCTTCGCAAAGAAACACTCGGAAAATGCTGTATAGATTAATTCGCTTCGTTTTTATTTACTTTTTTTGATATATGGCGCGATTTTTACTTTTTAAAAAGAGATACCATTGTGCACTATCAATTAACTCACAATATCGGCACCGTTTAAAATTGATTAGCTGCAGGATTTTTACTGTAATATATATATATTATGGGAAGTAGACAAGGTGGGGAGACTAAGGGGGCTTCAGCCGCCCCGAAATAAAATCATAGGTTTGATATTTCTATGCATTACTTATAAGTAAGTCTTATAAGTAAGTACGCCATGCCAAGTACCTTCAGCACATGTTTAATTATTGTAATACATTTAGGAATGTGTTTTTACTCATTTACACACTTTAATATATATATATATATATATATATATAATATATATATATATCAGGGCCGTAGCCAGAAATTTTTTTCTGAGGGGGTTATATGAACCTATATATACCTAGGACGTCCGAGGTATATACATAATTATATATATGCTGTATAGTCAACAAAGATATGTAAATTGTTTACATTACCTCACAAGACGATATTTAATTTTACCCTCCTTTTTGACATTTCTTGAAGAACATCCTCCGGTTGTATTTCTAATTGGCGGTGAATGCTCATTAAGGCCAAACCATTCAGTCTCTCTTCGGAGGAAGAATTTCTTATGTAGGTTTTAAGTCTTTTTAAGTCTTCTTAGCGTTGAAAAGGATCTTTCTGCAGTGGCCGTAGTTATTGGCAGAGTGGCACCTATTTTCAAAAATGCATGAATTGTAGGGAATATTTCTTCATTGCATTCTATGAAAATAAAAACCCACTCTAATAGACAGAGTTTATTTCCACAACAGTTTCGACGCCCAATGGCATCCTCCTCGGGTGGATACAGAAACACGAATGAACCAAAACAAGAGGGAAAAACAGTCCAGGGACCGACCGTTAAGAAATTCGCACCTAGGTTAGATCCCATTCTCCCGACTTAATGAAAATGCCCTTCCGGTGTCGGGAGAATGGGATCTAACCTAGGTGCGAATTTCTTAACGGTCGGTCCCTGGACTGTTTTTCCCTCTGTTTTGGTTCATTCGTGTTTCTGTATCCACCCGAGGAGGATGCCAGTGGGCGTCGAAACTGTTGTGGAAATAAACTCTGTCTATTAGAGTGGGTTTTTATTTTCATATTTTGACCTTCACGTAGAAAAAAGTGAAGTTTTTTGCTTTCATTGCATTCATTTAAAGAAGTAATGAAATCGATGGGCTTTTCATTTTGGTCTCTCCAAGTTCGTCTCCACATCTTCAGTTCTCCCTCGAACTTTACCGGAACGCTTGCATCGTCAGGCCACTGAAGGGACAAAGTTTCGCAGCAGTTTTTCACTTCCTCATCCGTCAGAGAGATGGATCTCTTCGGCCAGAGCCGGATTTAGACGTGTGGAGGCCCTGGGCAGCCTCCATGTGGAGGCCCCCCTACCTTAGGGGAAGACATAATTGAAGTCATCCATAAGATTCATAATATAATTAACATACATACACTTTCAAAACATCGTGCACTCTTGTGTCTGTCCATTCCACTCATTTCTGCAAAAAATGAAAGCCTCGGGTTACTCGGGTATTCCATTATAGTGAGAGTAGGCCTAAAAGAGTAATAAAAACAAAATAATAATCAGTACACAACAAATAGTAATTGGTAAAAGTTTATGTACGACAGTGGTATTGGATGCGCGTGTTTTTTTGTTGATCATCTATCGGGTTTTTCTAGTTTCGGGTTTTTTCTATTTTGATAATGGCTTGTCAATATGTGGAGGCCCCCAAGATGTGGAGGCCCATGGGCAGCTGCCCACTTTGCCCACTCCTAAATCCGGCCCTGTCTTCGGCAACAACAAATGCAGTTTTTGTAATACAGTTTTATGGTTGAGAAATCTATCATTTAGTTAATTTAATAAAAAGTCTAAGAAAGGAAACATACGCACAACGTCTGTAATACTCTTCAACATTCTGTATAACAAAGTGATCACCTTTCCGTCCGACCGAAGGTGGCATTTGAATTGTTGTACCCAAACTTTTACCCAAGTTTTCGGCTTCACAGAAAACAGTACCCACAACACGTGAAAAACAAAGGAAGTAAACAGCAGTGGTGGGCACCGTTAACCAAAAAGTTAACTTCGATAACGATAATCCGTTAACCCCAATTTTTAACTCCGATAACGATAATCCGATAATTTTGCTACAAAGTTAACGGAAGTTAACGATAATCCGTTAACGATACTATTTCTTTACTAACATTTAAAAAAATCAAGGAAAAAAGCTTTAAAACCCATAGAAAATGTTTATTTATGCAAAATCCAACATAAATAGGTATTTAACTGTATTTTTATCAAGTTTTGCAACTTTTTTGCTTAATAACTTTTTTTTTTATTTTTAATAAAAATGTACTGATTACATGTTTTGAAACCCTTGTAACCACTAACCATTAACTAAATTTTAATTTACCAGAGAATTATTATGGCGGGAACTAAAAGGTAAAATTAAATTTTAGGCACATTTATTAAAGACTATGACACAATGTGCTGGTTGCCCTTCAGAAAGACCAACTTCTCAAAGTTAGGCCCAACTGCCAGTCTTGACCTCTTGGGCCTCAGGATGTCCTTGCCGAGAGAGAAGAGCCGTTCCACTGCGGCAGAGGACGGAATTGGCGTATTGTACTTCAGGAAGAGGTTGATATAATATTACGTTATATAAAATATTTTATTTTACTTAACCTTTTTCTGTGAATTTTCAATAGAAGTAATTTTTCTCTATGTAATTATTTTATCTATAAAATATTTTATCTATGAATTATTTAGTCTATAAAATAAAAATACTTTGTCCATGAATTATTTTGTCTATAAAATATTTTGTCTATGTAATATACGCAATTGTTATTTAATTCGACTACAATATTACAATCAGTGAATAAAAACTATTATTCAAATTTTACATACTACTGTATATATACTTTTTTAGAGATTTACTAACGCAGTGTAAAACTACTTATTCATTAGTCATTACTATAAATTAATTTTTCTCAACCGTACATTTTACCATGCGTATCTCCATACGTATTAATATATATATATATAATATTATAGAACTTTTACTAACGTTAAAAGAACCTTCTTACCTTCAATAAAAAGCGCACAACCTCCCCTTGCGAGATCTGGAAGCAGACTGAAGTTATGGCGGTTTGAATTCATTCGCGGAGCGGTGATCTTCCGTGAATGACTCCTCGCAGTTAACGTGTTAACGGACTTTAACAGACTAAATATCGAGTTATCGGAAGTTAACTGGTCCGATAACGATAAATGGAAATTAACTTCCGTTAATAGTCCGTTAAAAAAGTTAACTTCGTTAATTAACTGTTATCGGATTAACGCTTTAGTGCCCAACACTGGTAAACAGCATGACTGACCGTATATTAGGAATTGACATCATGAGTGACGACTGCACATGGCCAATGGGCACATTAATAGAAAATGACGTCATTCGTGACCTAGGCAAGAGGACCAATTAAAAGCAAGCAAACTTTAGAGTCGGAAGCGTAAGTTCATTAATCGACATGAGCTCCTTATAGAGTTTGGTGAGTCGGAAATGTAAATCCATTCCAGAAAATAAGAGCTCCATGAAAGGGGAGTAAGCAGAAGCAGAGAGAAGTATTTTGTCTGAATATATTTCTAAGTTTGGGAAGAATTTCGGGGGGGATATATCCCGGACCTTTTCCAGTTTGTGTACCGTTTTTCATATAATTTATTTTTGAGAATATTTTTGTTAAAACTAACGAAAATATCACGACTTAACCTAACCAATTATCAAGGGCGTACAGTTGATCTATTATTAATTATAACATTGTTTGTTTCTGGAATAGTATTTACTATTTCTAATAGATCAACTGTACGCTCTTGATAATTGGTTAGGTTAAGTCGTGATATTTTCGTTAGTTTTAACAAAAAAAAAAATATATGAAAAGGTAAATTATATGAAAAACGGTACACAAACTGGAAAAGGTCCTATATCCCCCTATCCCCCCCCTGGCTACGGCCCTGATATATATATATATATATATATATATATATATATATATATATATATATATGGGATGAATGTCACAATTAAACACGTGAAATGAATAAATTATACAAACCCACAAGAAAAAAGAAAAATGATTCCAATGCCTTTCGTGTATTCAGAAGTACATTCCCTGACGAGGTGTACTTCTGAAAACACGAAAGTCCTTGGAATAATTTTTATTTTTCCTTGTGGGTTTGTATCATATATATATATATATATAATATATATATATATATAATATATATATATATATATATATATTAGCCCCTCCCGAAAAGAAATTCTGGCTATGCCCCTGTATATATATATATATATATATATAATATATATATATATATATATATATATAGTAAACCCTCGCTATTCGCGGCTTCAATTATTCGCGGTCACTGCTTCAAGGCCGCCGACAGAGGAGAAGGAACGAGCACCACTCCCGAATCAAGCTTTTTAGCTAGTAAAGGCTGGTTTGAAAGATTCAAAAAACGTTTTTCGCTGCACAATGTCAAAATTTCAGGGGTAAAGCCTGAACAGGTCTTTAATGCCGATGAGACTGCCCTTTTTTGGAAGAAATTGCCATCACGCACTTACATTAGTCAGGAGGAGCGTCATGCATCAGGATTCAAAGCCGCAAAAGATCGTGTAACTCTTCTCTTTTGTGCCAGTGCTGCAGGTTACATGATGAAGCCTGGCTTAATTCATAAGGCAGCCCGCCCGCGAGCACTAAATGGCAAGGATATGAACCACCTTCCTGTACATTAGGCACAAAATCAATGGAGTATGGCGTATTCGCGGATTTCCCTTATTCGCGGCGCGAGTGGAACGCATCTACCACGAATAATGAGGGTTTACTGTATATATATGGGATGAATTTCACAATTAAACACGTGAAATGAATGTTTGTGGGGGTTGCATCATATATTATATATATATATATATATATATATATATATATATATATATCAGTGGCGTACGTAGGATTTTCCTAAGGGGGTGGTCTAAATTTTCTTTTCATTCTAAAGAAGTTATTTTTTGTCCTTAATGAACAAAAATGAAAATCAATGTTAAAAAAGCTGAAATAATTAATATTTATTTGATTATATTCACTGGTCGACAAAATCGAACTTTTTTCTCTCATCAAAGATGTATACACACTTTTCTGGACCAGGTTTGTACATTGATTCCAAATCTGTTTTCGGTTTTCCTCTAGCACATCTAGTTATCGAAATATGACTGGTGTTAATTTCAGCACAATTTATCGTAAAAGTACAACTTTATTCATAAAAAGAAATGTACACCAACCTAAAAACGTTGCGAGTACGATTTTCTTTTGCAAACCTTGTCCGGATCGTAGCGGTACAACATCCAGCAGTAGTCTGCCAGCATACTTTCGTTCCAGAAACCTTGGTAGCGATTTTCGCGGCATTGATGTTTGCAAATTTCTCAACAAGGTATCGAAACCTCTCGAATTCGCCTTACCCATCGCTTTCACAAAATTTTTCGTTAAGCCGAGCTTAATGTGGAGAGGTGGCAGGAAAATCTTCTTTGGATCAACTAAAGGAACACACTGGACACTGCCTGTTCCTGGCTCGTATGTGCTTCTTTGATGTCAGTCACGTTTGATGTAATAATCCGCGGTAGCACGGCTGTCTCACAGGCATAGGAAACAACAGTATTTCGTGAACCCTCCTTGCATGCCCATTAACATACCAATGACTTTGAGATCACCACAGATATTCCATTGATGAGTACTGTATTGGATTGCTTCAAGTAGTATATTCATATTATCGTACGTCTCCTTTAGATGAACGGAGTGGGCGATCGGGATGGATGGCTTTAAGTTCCCGTTATGCAGGAGAACCGCTTTCAAGCTTCGCTGTGAGGAATCAATGAAGAGGCGCCCACTCAGATGGTGTGTGTACCTGTGACAAGTTCTCGAAAAGTCCATTGATATCATGGCAATAGCAGAGCGGACCGTCTACTCTAAAGAATGTCGCCAAATCATGGTTTCTTTTCGATAGTGACATACTCGGACGTTCTTCTCAAGTAAGTGTTTCTGCTTGAGTCTCGAGGAGAGAAGTTCTGATTTCTCTTTGGAGAGGGCTAGGTCTCTAATGAGGTCATTCAACTCGTTTTGGGTAAGCCTCTCCGGCTCCGATTACTTTTCGTCAGGTGTGTAGAAAAGATCGGCCGTAGGTCCCGCATCCGCCAATGGCACCTTCGTCGGATTTCCTTTCGTCTTCAAAAGAATCGAGTCCATGCTGTGGAGGTACCGGAATCGGCATCGTGTTATCGTGAGGGATCGGTCTGATCGCGGAGTCTACGTTCGGATAAACGCTGTTATGCTTGTTCTTCACGGAGAATCCAGTTATGTTAACACTGCAAAAGTAACAATCGCCATGATGGTCTCTCGGCTCCCTTCATATCATGGGTATAGCGAACGGCATCGACTTTTTCCTTTGGTTCAACCAGTCACGTAATCCATTCGAACAAAATAACAAATAACAGATAACATGTGGCGCCCACGCCTTATCTTGGTCGCCTAGTGGACAGCCGAAGTATAACCGGTAAGTTTTCCGAAGATCCATCGTGATTGTACGCCGTTGTGATTTAGTCGCGAACGAGCCACACACGTAACAGAAATTGTCGGGGTGAATTTTACACTTTCGAGGCATGATGATCGATGAGTTGGTTGATGTAAATCACCTAAAAAAATAAAATGTGTGACTGGGCGACACAAAACAAAACACACACAACTAGACACGTGACTGTTACGCCAAAGAATAAAAGGGTGTACATGTGCAACGTTTGCAAATTTGTGGCCAGCAACTGCTCTCACCTAAAATACCACAAGACAACCTGCGAAAAGCCTAAATTGAAATGACAAAATGAGGGTACAGAAAC
Organism: Bathynomus jamesi; assembly: GCA_023014485.1. NCBI lineage: Eukaryota > Metazoa > Arthropoda > Malacostraca > Isopoda > Cirolanidae > Bathynomus > Bathynomus jamesi. The sequence goes on from JAJOZX010007224.1 coordinate 94,654, forward strand.
GGTAAAGCAAAAACCTACACCTAAGCTGCAACAACAAAATACTCCGCTTCATGTATAAAGGACGCATATTATATATAGTATTATATATTATATTATATATAGTTATATGCAAAGTATATATAGTATATATATAGTATATATAGTGTGGTTGAGAGGAGGGGCGACAAGCTTGACCGCGAAATGAGGAATCATCGCGCGGAACCTTTGTAAGGTTGTAAGGATAGTACTGTATTATATTATAACACTGCCCAACACCAATTTTGCTGATTTAATTCTAACACCTGTTTTTAGGTAACTTTGGTGTGCTGATTTCAAAAATCACCTTAGTTTTTTCCTATCACGTCAGGTTTTCGAGCAATCAAATACGGATATTTTGGAGATATCGCATTTGGCAGGGTTATGCCCAATTTTTTTTCTTTTCAAAAAATAAGTTTTTACATACTCAGAATCAGCATGGAAAAGTAAACAATTGTGCAGGGAGTGAACTTTAATATACAATGGTAATATTGACACAAAGTGATTAAAAGTGTTTAAATAAGCAAAAAATGAATCCATATTAAAGCAAGCACGGGACCGTTTTCTTAACATTGTCTTCTTCTTGTTTTCTTACTTTTCAGTGCTGATAAATTTTCTCTTATAGGACTTCCTAGAATGAGAGATGTCAAGACAATCTCTTTGCAGGCTCCAGCAGTAGTCAGCCATCATATGGGTATCCATCTTCCTTGGTATCGTTCTTCCATCACTTTCATATCTTGGTGGAACCTTTCACCTTGCTCTTCACTAACATCACCAAGACTTTCTGGAAATTTATCCAGATGATTGTTGAGATAGTGAACTTTAATGCTCATGTTGCAACCTAACTGCTGAAAGTTTACAAGTAACGTCACTAGCGGAACCGGCTGCTCTCACTCCGCCAATGGGAAATCTCTCTCAGATCATGACGTCACGCTCACACCTGGGGAAATCACAGATACCCAAGATTTTAATATGTTGTACATGACCTTTAGATTTAATGCACAGATTTGCGTATTCCACAGATAAAATTTTAACAGCAAAACAGCTGTTAACAGGTCTCAAAAATCACCAATTTTGATAAGCGCCCTGCATGGATCACCCAAAATAGGCATATTGCATTGCACGAAAACCTGATGTGATGGACAAAATGTAAGGTGATTTTTGAAATCAGCACATCAATATTATCCAGAAACAGGTCTTAGAATTAAATCAGCAGCAAAAAATCTTTTTTTGTTGGGCAGTATTATATATATATATATATAATATATATATATATATATATATATATATATATATATATATTTGTTTCAACGTATGACCGCTCATGGCCACCAAAAGAAAGGTGGATAGCAGAGCGAACACAGGACGAAGATTATGGAACAGCTAATGGAAATGAACAATAGACGGGGGAGGAGGAGGAGGGGGGGAGGGGGGAAAGCAGAAAGATCATAGCGGAGTCACAGCCGGTAAAGAAGTCGGGAGCGAAAGAGGAAGGAGCAACCCGGTTATCGAAAAGTAGGGACCTTCAGATAGAATAGCGCCAAGCCTATTACAAGGCCCGACGCTCTCCAAAAAGGGAAAATACTCTGCGCGCAGCGCAGAGTAAAGCGGACACTCCACCAGGAGGTGGGCAACTGTAAGTAAAACGTTAGAATTGGGACATCGGGGCACCCGATCCCCGGCCATCAAATAGCCATGGGTCAGGTGGGTGTGGCCAATACGGAGGCGGGCCAGAGCCACCTCCTTATGGCGCGACCGATGGAAGGAAGAGGCCCAACATCCCAATTTGGGTTTAATCTTGCAAAGTTTGTTATCTGTAGCGCCATCCCAGCGACTCTGCCATCGGGAGCGCAAAAACCTACGGAAGCCAGGGATATAATCGGAAAAGGGGAGGGACACGGGTGAAACTTCTAGTCGGCACGCGGAACGGGCAGCTCGATCGGCAGCCTCATTTCCAGCCACGTTAACATGTGCTGGGACCCAGCAAAATACCACCTCCTTGCCACCAAAAGCGACAAGGGTATGGCACAGCAGCTGGATTCGTCGGACCAGTGGGTGGACAGGGTCAAAACACTCCAGGCCATCTAGGGCACTGCGGGAATCCGAATAGATGACAAACGACCCATCCGGATGCTCCCGCACCACCTCCAGAGCGCTCAGAATGGCATAGAGCTCCGCCGTGAAAACGGAAGCCTCATCAGGGAGACGGGTACATCGGGGAGCAAGGGCAGACGACTGGGGAACAGCCGCGGCCCCAACGCCCCCCGACGACCTCGAGCCATCCGTGAAGACCGCAACACATGCAGAGTGACACGCCGCATGCTGAAGGAACAGAGACTGAAGCAAGGCAGAGTCAGAATCGGCCCTGCGAACGGGGCGCAATGCCCTACAGCACGCAACAGGGGTGCTCTCCCAAGGTGCAACACCCTTGAAAGAGACCGGTATAACGGATGGAGGAGGAGTGCCCATACCATCGAGGAGGGAGGTCACCGTGTCGGTGAAATACCAACCCCCATCCCGGCAGAACGCCCTCTTCACGACCTGGAACAGAGGAGAGTTGGGAAGACGGAGGATCCGGAGATAGTGCATAGCAATGAGGAACGACCTCCGATCCTCCAAGGGAGGGATGTCGCACTCAACCTGCAGACTATCAACCGGAGAGGAGCGGAAGGCGCCAGATGACATGCGCAGTCCTCTAGAGAGGACCGGATCCAGTATCCGAAGGGCCGTACGGGAGGCGGAGCCATACACCACACTCTCATAATCTAATTTTGACTGTACCAGGGACACGTACAAACGGAGGAGTGCCCGCCTATCCGCGCCCCATGTAGTATGCGACAGATGTCCCAGCAAATCCAGGTTACGTCTTGTAGACTCGCGCAGCCGGCGAAGGTGGGGAACCCAGCTCAAACGGCTGTCGAAAACCATACCCAGGAAACGCACTGACTGAACGAGGGCCAGAGGCTGACCCCCGAGTGTAAGATTAAAGGTCGGGACGACGCCGGATCCCCGTCTCCTCGACGGAAGGAAGGCCACACACGAAGTCTTCGGGGAAGACAGCGTAAGGCCCACCGACGACGCCCAGCGTTCAACCCGATTGACCGCGAGTTGGACTTGCCTCTCCACGAGGGGGGGACTCGTCCCCGCGGCATAGACAGCCAGATCGTCGGCGTAGATGGAACATCGCACCGAGGGCGGAAGGGCTCCCGGTAGCGCAGACATGACCAGATTGACGCAAGAGACGCTCAAGACACACCCCTGGGGCACCCCTTCCTCCTGAACATGCAGGTCAGATAGGGCCGCCCCATTACGGACGCGGAAAGTGCGACGGCAGAGGAAGTTACGAAGAAATGTGGGCAAAAAACCCACAAAACCAAGCGACTTCAAACGGTCCATGACAACTCCCCGGGTCGTGTCATAGGCCTTTTGGACATCGAAAAAGACGGCCAGAACAAGATTCCGGCGGGAAAAGGCCTCCCGTACATCATGACCAAGGAGGAGAAGGGGGTCCAGAGTACCCCGAAGTCGACGAAAGCCATACTGGGTCGGGGGGTATAACCCAAGCGACTCCAGTGTAAAGGAAAGTCGGACGGCCACCATCTTTTCAAGGAGCTTGCATAAGCAGCTCGTCAAGGCAATAGGCCGATAGCCCGCCACCTCCGCCGGATCCTTCCCCGGCTTAGGTATCGGGACCACAATCGCCTCCCTCCAACGGGAAGGGAACGACCCCTCAACCCACACCCGGTTGAAAAGATCCAGCAAGATGTGTAGGGCCATCGGGTGCAGATTCCAAATAAAGTCATACGGAATGTCATCAGGGCCAGGGGCGGAAGAACGACGGGTTGCCAAGGCAGCCCGAAGTTCCCGCATCGTAAAGAGACGGTTATAGGGCTCATTCCCAGGCGGCGGGAACGTAACATCCGACAAAGGACGATTCGCAGCTGAAGGCGAACGGGAAACCGCAGCAAAAGCCCCAGCCAGCCGATCGGCCACAGCAGCAGGATCCGAAAGGAAGCCGTCCCCGTCCCGAAGGACAGGGCGACTAGCAGGGACCGGCTTCCCCTCGATACTACGTACCTTCCGCCACACAGCAGCAGAAGGGATAGACGAGGAAATGCCGGACACAAAAGCACGCCAAGAGGCCCGACGGGCCAACTTGAGAGTCCTGCGGGCGAAAACCTTCGCCCGCCGCATCTCAATCAAGTGGTCCGCGCTCCGGGTGCGGTGGAAGCAGCGCGTCGCCCTCTTCCTCTCGCACACCGCCCGGTGACATGCTGGAGTCCACCACGGGACGCTACGCGTCCGCGGGTTACTGGAAGATCGAGGAATACAGTCCTCCGCGACGCCCATCAACACCCGCTCGAAGAACTCCAAGCTCTCATCCACAGAGCCAAAGCTCAACACCGAACAGGCAATGACGGAACGAGCTCTGAAGGATGGCCAGTTAGCCCGCGCAAGGCACCACCTCGGTCGAGACGAGACACCCGGCTGCGGTCCGACCGGCTCAAGACAGACTGGGTAATGATCACTGCCATAAGAGTCCCCCAACACTTTCCACGAAAAATCGAGTAAGGCATCGAGGGACACCAAGGAGAGATCAATACAGGTAAACGAACCCGTGGGTTCGTGGAAGTAGGTAGGTTTACCGGAATTGAGGCACGCAAAGAAAAGTTCCTCCATTAAGGAGAGCAACATACCAGCAACATTAGTCGACCGGACATCTCCCCAAGCCGGGTCGCGACTGTTAAAGTCCCCGAGGAGGAGAAACGGTCGAGGAAGTTGCAACACCAACTCGCGAACCGCGTCGCAAGGAGGGTCATGAGGAGGAATATAAATCGAGCAGGCATGGTACTGGCGATCTAAAAAGAGCCGCACAGCCACAGCCTGCAAGGAAGTGCGAAGAGGCACACCTCGCGATGGTAACGAATGATGCACATAAATCGCCGCACCCCGCCGGCGTGTGTGCTCATCCGGGGTGCAAGGGAAACCAACATAGCCAGAGAGACGAGGGAGTCCCCACGCAGCCAGGATAGTCTCCTGGAGACAAACACAGGAAAGCCGCTCGCTCTCCAGCAGGGAGGCAAGGTTCTCCCAGTTAGCTAAAAGCCCCCTACAGTTCCAATGCAAAATGGAACTGTAAGGGGATGGCATTATAAGAGGCAGAGAAACAGAGAAATAGCCACGGGACCAAGCTGAGCAGCAAACTCAACGGTCCGTAACCAGGGACGGAATCGGCTTCCCCGACTCACCCGAACGGGGGGGTAGGGGCAACCGACCCCGCAGCTGCTTCACTCGTAGTAAAACGAGAGGTGGAGAGTGGAACAGGGAGTTCAGAGGGGGGCTCCCCTGGGGGGGAAGACGACGAGACGGACCCAGCCTAAACCCCCGACTCCCACCAAAGGGGGGCTGGGGAGAACCAGATGTTCGAAGGCTCGTCAACCAGACAAGCACTGACGGGGGGGGGAAGGAAAGGTCCACCACAGGTGGGAGAGGTAGATCCAGGAGAGAGACCCGACCACTCTCAGCAGGAGCTGAAGGGAGAGAGACTCCATGAAGAAGGGCCAGGCTCCTCTCGACCGGGTCCACCATGGGAACAGAGTCAGTAATCGAGGGTGTCATGGGGCGGTGTACCTCAACCGACACCCGGACACTGGTCGGGGCACCGGGAGGTGACGCCTCACCAGCCCTCCGTATAGGGGGGGAGTCCCGAGCGGATCAGGAGCGGCGCGCCGCTTCCCTCCGGTGAAGAAGGGGGAGCAGGGCGAGCAGCGGTCATGATCGGGTCTGGAGGACTCCGATTCCGACCACGGCGACGCTTCCTCCTCCCCTTCGGGGCATCACCTTCCCCACTCGAGAGACGAGTAGGCAAGGATCCAGACCCCAAGGACGGAGAGGGAGAAGGGGCACTTGTAGGCAGGGAATCAGATGGGATGTCTGAAAGTGAGGCAGAGGAAAAAGAAGGTCCAGCGGCGCCAGGAGGACCACCAACCCCCGGAACTTCCAGAGGGGGCACCACTCCGGTAGACGCCGGGGTAGCACGGGAGGGGCCCGAGGACCCGCCAGGGCCAAGAGCCGCAGCATAGGACAACCCCCGCAGCGGCTCCCAGTCACCGACCCTATCGCGCTCCTCCCGCGCACTAAGGAATTCGGTAGTCCTTAAGGACCGCACCTCGAATTCAAACTTGAAAACGGGGCAGTCCCGAGAGGAGGAAGGGTGGGCCCCCTAGCAGTTCGAGCACCGCGGGGGCTTCGTGCACGGGGTAAGGTGCGCAGGCCCACCGCAGCGGACACATAGCTTACCCTCACGGCGGCACACAGAGCTAACATGCCCGAACCGGTTGCAGCCAAAGCAGCGAACCGGGTCAGGCACATATGGTCGCACCGAAAACTCACACGACCGGCGATCACCCACGCCCCAGAACACCTGGGCCGGAGGCACAAGGGAGTCAAAGGTCAGGAGCAGACGAGCGGACGAGGTAAGAGCACCATCCCGGCGCGACGAAAAGCGGAAGACCTTCGTTACCCCCTGGGGGGCAAGATCCTCCTGCAACTCGCCAACCGGGATTGACAGCAGACGGGAAGCAAAAATGGTGCCCTGACAGCTATTCAATTGCGGATGGGGAGTCACAGAAACTCTGCAACCCAAAACATCCTGCAACTGTAGAAGGGACTCAGTCACCCCAGAAGAACGGGACTTCAAAAGAGAGACCCATCCTTCAGAGGGCGGATATCATAACGACAGGGAACCCCCACCGCCTTAAGGCGCTGAAACACCCGTTCCGAGTTGCCCGGAAGGGAGCCAGCGGAAGGGCGGAGAACAAGGAACCTGTCCACCGGACAGAAATGACAGCAGGGACAGGTCCATGTGTAACGGTAACCGAGAGTTGGCGAGAGAACGAGGGCCCACAAAGACCCGCCCTACGGCCACCACGAGTCCGGCCACGAGAGCCAGACGCCGCAGAGGGACGAGAGGGGGCCATACGGCTTGAAGGTCAATCCAGCGGAGGCAGAGGCCGCTGAAGACCGAGAAGTAGTAGTCTTATTCAAATCCAAGGGCGGGCCAGAGTCGTCACAGGAGGGGATTGAAGTTTTGAAATTGAACCCATAAACAATAGCTTTACAAAAAAGACAGCCTCGGACCCAAGGCAATGCACCATCCGCCGCTGCATCCTTCAAGGCGCAGGCCCAACGTCCAGGATAGCCCGCCCCCCAACCTGACTGTTCGTTTTAAAAACAGCAGATTGGCACTGCGGAGATTTGTCCGTTAAGGGCCAAGCAAAGACCCAATCCAAACGCAGCAGCGGTCCGGGCGCCCGTACCGTCCCCAGAGCACGGCTCAGCCACGGAGCGATGCCCCCCGGCGGGTGCACCCGATGACCCTAAGACTGCAAACTACAAACAGAAGTGGGGGGGATACTACAATTGACAGAGGCACAAGACCGAGTCAAGACAAAAGAAATTCCGGGAGAGACGGAAAAAAAAGGGGGAGCAAAAAGAAAAGGAAGGGAAAAAAAAAAACGCAACTAGGTAACTCTTCGCCCACACCCCGCGCGCGAGGAGTTGAGGAAACCCCAACAACCCACGAGGTGTACGAGCCCCCTCGGCCCGGCAAGCCGGAGTACCTAATCGAGGGGGTATTATATATACTGTATATATACCGGGTGTCCGAGAATTATCTGTACAATTTTTGGCTGTTATTAAAAGTCAACCATGAAGTGTAGAAATTCCAGTGTTGTCCCATTTTACAGAGAAACTCATTAAGTTTTTCTGATAAACAAGTTTTGACAAGTTTTTTCTTTTTGTACGCGGGTGACAGACATTGATGATTTAAAAGCAAGAATCACAGCTGCTATTGAGCGAATTGATGTGGATATGCTGCACCGTACATGGTAACATTTGGATTATCGATTGGATGTTTTGCGAATCACTGATGGTGCACATATCGAATGTTTGTAACAACGTTACTTTAATAAAAGAAACTTTTGAAAATACAGATTCTAAATAATCTTATTTAAGAATTTTACGTGCGTTATCAAGAATTTTATTAAAAGATGAAATTGTACAGATAATGTTCGGACACACTGGAATTTCTAAAAAACTTGTCAAAACTTGGTATCAGAAAAAACTTAATGAGATTCTCTGTAAAATGGGACAACACTGGAATTTCTACACCGAAAACAGATTTGGAATCAGCATCCCAACAGCTATCTAGTCCACCCATAATTATATCTGATGAAAAATACTTGTTGGCCAGTGAATTATTAATAATAATTAATTAGTAGTAACAAAAAATTGACTCCTATTTTTATTTAGAATATAAAATGAATTCTTGTAGGCTTCTTTGCCAATTCTTTAATTATTAAATCCACAGCCAGGTTAGTTTCCTTATAAATATGCATCAAAGCCAATCCATTTAATCTATCTTCAGATACTGTCGATCTTAGGTAAGTTTTTAATCGTTTTACCCTCAAAAAAACATCTTTCTGCCTCACCTGTAGTAATCGCAAGTGTTTACAAGAATGCATAGACGGTTAAACGTTGGGGAGAACTTGTTGATTACAAAATTTTAAAACTTCCATGAATGAAATACAGGGTGGGCCTTTTAACTCTGACGGTTTTAATATCCTTATAACTTTTTTGTTTTTTAACCAAATCAAATAAAATTTATACACAACATAGGTACATACATAAAGTTTTTTTGGATATAAATTTAATTACCTTTATAAACTTACAAGGTTAGTTATAAACTTCAATGTGATTCCCACCATTTTCGATCAGTATAGGCAGCCTTGCTCTGTATTCCAAAGCCACCTTTTGTCGCATTTCGACCGTAATTTCACCAAAAGCTGCTTGAATTCTCTGTTTCAGTTCATGAATGTCGGTTGGTCTTGTCGCGTAGACTTTCGACTTAACAAACCCCCATAAAAAAAAGTCGCAAGGGGTGAGATCGAGAGAGCGTGGGGGCCAGGGCATATTGGAAGACTAGCAATTACGCAATAACTTTGCCTTATTTTATACGATATTTCGTTATAAAGCATTTGTTTTCGTATACATCAAAAGGTTTTACTTCGCCATTTCGTCAATTCTGCAGATAGATAAAAGCAGCTTAATGAAAAAAAAAACTTTATGTATGTACCTATGTTGTGTATAAATTTTATTTGATTTGGTTAAAAAACAAAAAAGTTAAGGATATTAAAACCGTCAGAGTTAAAAAGCCCACCCGTATTATTTGCATTCAATGGCAATTTTTTAAATGTTTTCTGAGAAGACGGTCTATTCGTTTCTCTCGAAATGAAACTTTTGTTTTACTTCTTAAGGGGGGAGGGGGTCCAGACCCCATGGACCCCCTTGCGTACGCCACTGATATATATATATATATATATATACATATATATAGTTTAATATCATAAGATAATAAATGCTGTATATAAATAATTCAGCCCTTGTTCAAACTATTCACTCGTTTAAAATTGATGATGGAGTGCATTACCATATTTACTGTATGTATGTATATATTAGTGATGTAGGTCACATCCGCATCCGCATCCGCACCCGCGGAACATCCGCACATTTTCTCGCATCCGCATCCGCGTCCGCATCCGCACTTTGGACTGCGGATGTCGTGCGGATGTGGACCGTTGAGATAAAACGTCATTAATAAGCGGAAATTATCAAATTCTACTATATTAATAGAACTAGTTCATTGTGCGCAAAAGTGATGCAAGCGACAAGACGAGAGGCTGTTCTTGTATGAAGTTACTCTCTTGCAACCTACTTAGATCCACGTTACAAAGCTAAGTTATTTTCACCTAGTACATTAGAACGAGTTAAATCATCACTTGGCAAAGCAGTTGAAGAGCTTCAATCTCTTGAATCTGTCGCTTCGCCACCCACCAAAAGAATAAAAGTTTTAGTGACAGAACCAACACCTTCAACAAGCAAATCTATCACAGAATCTGTCTCTCAGTTTCTTGAGTCAAGCAGCAATGACGAGACCTACGCGATGTCAAAAGATGTAGTAAAAATGATCGAGAGCTATCACCAAGAAAAACGCCTGGCTGCATGTGACAATCCTATTAGTTGGTGGAAAAATACGCAGAATATCTATCCATACTTGAGTAAACTTGCAAGGAAACATTTAGCCTGTCCTCCAACAAACGTACCAAGCGAGAGATTATTTAGCAGTGCTGGATTAATATATGATGAAAAGAGAAACAGACTGGCAGCAGAAAAGGCAGAAAAATTAATGTTCCTTAAGCATAACCTTCCTATAATTAAGTTTGAACATTAAACGATGAACATCTTAGTTTACTTTATTTTAATTACTCATTTATAAATATGCCTAATAAAACTTTAAACTTAATATAAATAGTTATCAAGCTAATTAAAGATCTCTTTCTATAAGGGTGGAGGTTGGGGAAAGAGGTCGGTGGGGTGCATTTGAGTTGGGTTCACGTCCCGCATCCTGGTAACACAATTATGGTTTCTAATTGTGGCTGAAACTCAACAAAATATAACGAATTTATTTGCAGACGAATTCACTAATTGATTTCTATATTAGTTAGATGCTTGATATTATTTTATATGTTCAGAGAGAAGTACAGCAATTATTGTACAATTAATCAATTATACTACATTATAGCTACAGCTCTCTCTATATAATAACTTATTATATATGTTAAACAACAAATCTCGAATATATCCTAAAAAAATAACGAAAATGTAGACATCCGCATCCGCATCCGCATCCGCGGATGTGAAAAAAATGACATCCGCTACATCACTAGTATATATATATGTATGAAAAATTATTTCACGAAAGTGACACGTGAAAAATATTTATGATGAATAAAACCACGAAGGGAAAAGAAACACAAAGGGGTGCTCAAGCGCTTTCGTCTAATGACATCCTCAGGAACACTGGAGTGAAAGGACAGATCAAGGCAACATATAGGTTACAAAAATAAACATACACATATTCATATACATATACATATACATATACATATATATATATATATATGTATATGTATATGAATATGTATGTATGTTTATTTTGTAACCTATATATTGCCTTGATCTAATGATCCTCAGGAACACTGGAGTGAAAGGACAGATCAAGGCAATATATAGGTTACAAAAATAAACAACATACATACATAATATATATATATATATATATATATATATATATATTATATATATATATATATATATATATATAATATTTAGGAGAAATCCAATGACAAGGAGAAATGTAAATGCCATGAAATGGGTCCTTTGAATAAGGAATTTAAGCTTAAATTTAAAAATTGTTAAGGAAATTTTTTATCATACTGATTTCCGCATCATATTTATTAATAAAACGTCTTTAGGTAGCTTTTTCTCAGCGAAGGATCGAACCCCTGACTCGTTGCGTAGCGGTGTGTATATTTATTTACCTGCCCTAGGTGTCTCCTTGGGAATTACATTGGCAGCACTGTTCGCTCTCTCAGGGCTAGATTTTATTCGCATATGGGAATAAGTGGCCGAACAGGTAAAATTCTAAAAACTAAAGAAGCTTCGAGTATTCGCGAACACAGCATAAAATGTAAAACTGATGTCACTTTAGACAATTTTAAAATTCTTGGTTGTAATACTTGTCCCAACTCACTAAGAATTTTGGAATCGCTTTTCATTAAAACATTGTCCCCTAGTCTGAATGTTGACTCATCTGCCGTCCCCCTCAATTTGCTATGATCCCTCCTCCTTCCCCAATTCCTTATAATCCCCCCTTCCCCAATCGCCCTCGCCATCTCTTGTTTTTTCCCGTATTGCCTCTGCTCAATCAGTTAGCCTCGGAAACTGCAGTGTAAGGTTAGTTAGTTTCATTATTCCAGTGTACTATTGTTAATTTTTCCAGTGTATTAATTTCACATTTACTATATGTATTTAAAAATAGCTTCTTAATTTTTATATGTAAATCTGTATAACTTAGAATTTAACCCTCTTTTCTCAGTCTTTTAAAATTTGTCTTTATGAATAGGTTATAGAAATTTTCTGTTTTGTTTTTCATTCAATATTGATTTTAATTTCACATTGTTATTAAACAGCCTGAAGATGAGCGTATTGCTCGAAACGTTGCGCATTAAAGAAGACTTTCATGGCATTTACATTTCTCCTTGTCATTGGATTTCTCCTAAATATTAAATTGAAGCTCTGTAGAAGCAACCCGCATGATATATATATATATATATATATATATATATATATATATATATATATGTATATGTATATGAATATGTATGTATGTTTATTTTTGTAACCTATATATTGCCTTGATCTGTCCTTTCACTCCAGTGTTCCTGAGGATGTCATTAGACGAAAGCGCTTGAGCACCCCTTTGTGTTTCTTTTCCCTTCGTGGTTTTATTCATCATATATATATATATATATATTAGGAAAAGAGTGATGCATGAGAGCGTTGTTCCCTGCATAAACAAACAAACCACAACTTCATCTTTAAGAAGCGGGTCCGTAGACGCTCTGAAAACGATATCGTGCGACCGGGAAAGGGTACGGACACGGATAAAAAGCAGCGGGCGGGCGTGGGCGCGTGGGCCCCTCCGACTACGGCTTCCTCACCAGGAGCTACGCCACCCTCAAATATACCTCATAAACGTTCATGAAGTTTCCCCTTACCCTAACCTAACCTTCCTGTAACCCCCTCAAATACAGCTTATCAACGGTCGTGAGAACTCCTCCGCGTAACATCCCGTAAAAAATTCAGATATAAAACTTAGCATAATTATTATTTCTAACAATGAATTTCAGTTTACTTTATTTCGCTTTTAATTATGACCGTTAAAGATTAAAAGTAGAGTATGAAAGTGTGTCTACGTAAAAATTATAAAGTCGTACGGTACGGGTATCTGCTACTATCGTCATTTTTATATGGATTTGCCTACTTTGTGTACACATAGGCGTTTAATATGCTTTGCAGTTTCATATTTGAGTACGGTAATATCTTAAGTGTTTCAGTCATCGACTCAGTTTGTAATATGAAAATTTGCAACGCATTCTCTAAATTAACAAGTACTGACTTATCGACTGAATTAAACTATCAGTGGGGAAGATGCAGGCACTGTTTTAAGAAGTCACCTTGCTATTAAACTAACAAAGCTTATAAAAATGAAAATTTACGATATTTTCTCTAAATTAACAGTATTAAGTTGCAAATTCAACTGTTACTGTAGTCACATAAGATATGAGCCTCTGTTTTAAGAACAGTTATTCGCTGTTAAAATAACAGTGAGCTTGTCAACATGAAAATTAATAATAATGATAATGAGGTGAATTAACAGTTACTATAAATATACTGGTTACAGTCATTTTTGAAGTCGCATGTTTTTATATTAAAATAACAATGCAACTGTGATTTGAAAATTTATAGCTTTAACTTACAAATTAACGTTAAAGTTTAAAATTGGTAAGTCTATTGTTGCTGTATAATTTTAGCTCGCAATCACTGTTTAAACAGGTATTAATATACTATTAAAATAACGGATGCATGCATTATAAAATTTTAAGATAATTTTTATTAGATATCTCTATATCTTTTTTACTCAGGAAGGAGAGGACAAGGGTGAATGTCCGCAAAAATGTCCCCCTGCCCATACAAGGAGAAGAGAGCCGAAATCAAGAGAAAAACTATACCATTTTGTTTTTTCTTAATTTTGAAAAGACTGTATGGTCGTAAGATAAATGTATGTGTAGTGAGGAATAGAGGGAGAAGCGTGTGTTAGAGAGCATGATGGACTGCTCAGAGGGTAGATGAGACGAGGAAAAAGATCAATTAAGGAGGACAGTGACGGGAGAAACCGGAATTCCAGCACTCCGTCTCTCGTGCTTTACGTCTCCTCCGGAGTACTTCCCTGGTTTACTGGTGTCTATTAAAATGCCACGATTGTTAAACCGATCAAAACTTTTAACATTAACAACGTTAAAATCAATTCAGATAAATATTTTCTGCAATTCAAATTTCAAAACGTATTTTCCCCCTTTTTTTCTGATAATCTAAAATACTGTTACGTATGACAATCATTTACTATTAATTATACATCATTTTTTTTTTTTACACTGTAAAAATGTTCAAATTACATTTAACATTCAAATACAGACTTCATAAATTTCTAAGCCAACTTTCTCATCGACCATGCTTTCTACATTAAGTGAGAGGAAGAGTAGAAAGCCATTTTCTCCTTCATCAAATAAAGAATTATATATATATATATATATATATAAGCGTTTATGTATAGCATTTATCCATTTTGAATTATTATTGTAAAAAGAACCTTTAAGGAGGTAAATATTCTGACATTAAGGTAAAAACGAGGATGGTTATTATTTTCAGTAAATCTAAAAAATTATAAACGTTATAAACGTCATAAACTTATGAACGTTATAAACGAACAAATTTAAAATTGACTTTTTCCTAATACTTTATACACCATTTTCTGATTTTATTTATATATAACATTTTCTTTTCCCTGTATGAAGAAAGTAAATATTACCCTGAACATAATACACAGAATAGGTGTCACGTTGTCATTTTGAAGTTATATATATATATACAGTATATATATATATATATATAAAATAATGATGGAGGTCTTCTCCCTCCTATATGTTCTTCCCCCCTTCACCATCCTTCTCCTTCCTCCAGGTAGCTCTTATTCAAGGTCGACAGACCTTGGAGTCAGTTAAAAGAGGGAAAGTGACTCTGGATATTCTGATCAAGCCAATAAGATGGAGTCAAGATTTATACCGCTCGCGTGTCGTATACTTACGGTTCAAAGTATCACTGTTGCAGTGTTTATTTCAGTACCTTTGAAATTGTTCACCGGAGTAAAATTATTTAAATATTACATAAAGTTATTTCATTAGAATCATCAATATTTTATATTTGGTGTAGTGTAGTGTTACGTTATAATAATTCCGCGTATATCATTGACTGTATTTTCTGTAATGAATTCAGTTTTGTGTTAAAAAATTAACCGCACAAAGTTAATTACTATCTATAAAGTACCTACTTAAAATTAACTGGATAAGATTGATTGGTTCAGGGTACAGTATGATGTAACAGTGGATTAATTGAAACCTTGAAATATAGTTGCAGTGTAGCTAATTTTATTATAGACTGACTCTTCAAATTTGGACGCAAGAATCATCAGAGAAGTGTATTTACTATATGAAAGAAACAGGCAAGTATCAAATTTATAGGCCCAAGCTACCCTCAATAAATATATTGCCATTCTATGCGCAACATAAACTTCCTTGAAAATTAGGTTTTAACCATTAAGGCCTAATCATATAGGCTGATGATGTAAATTTGTTTTTCACTCATTTTTAGTATCGTTGTGTGCAGTTTTTTTTAACCTTTATACACACCAACATCAGATAAGAAATTCAGTCAGAATAATAAGGTCATGAACACAAATATATTTTTAGGCCTTAAAATATAAAACATATAATTATAGTTATTTGTTTGAGAACTTTAGTGAAATATAACGTTTGAAAGACTTTATAACCATCATATTTATAGTTATTTGTAGTTTACTTTATGTATTACCTAAAAATTATAGATAAATTAAGGAAGTTCTTACTGAAGCATATTATTTGTTTTTACTTTCGTTTGCCACTTAACCATTTTCTTTAGACTGTAATTTTTACTTACAGAAAATGGCTCAAGTTGAAGACAAACCATCAAATTCAAAAAGATTGTCACGTTCTCGTGCACCAAAACTAAGATATATACCAAGGTATGACATGTTTATAATTATACGCAATGGTGTAGTGCTGTGGGAACGCGTGGGAACGGCGTACGCGTGGGAACGGCGTTCCCTTACTTTTTTTGGTAGACGGAACGGCGTTCCCTCACTATTTCAAATAAATCCGAACTTACAAATCTCTAACGTCATGAAATTTTAATTCCCACCCCTAGAAGAAATATAAGAAAGAATCATTAACTGTTTCATTTCTTTTAGCTTCGACTGAGGCAATGCTAGCCTATAAAGATCTGGTGAAACAGTCACCACGGCGTACCAGTTGTTAACTTTTTTTAGTTAATCATTCCAGTTGTTAGCTATTTTTATTGATCGTACTGGATGTCATATATCTAATGACACTGGAAATACTGCATCTTCAACCTTGGAATATATCCTAATGTCCAGTGCATATGACCTCAAAATATCCCTGAAATTTGTCAGATTTCAAAAGATTTCCCGGGGGGCTTACAGTGCCCCCAGACCCCCAGCTGTATGGGCTCGCCGCGCTCGCCATTGTCCCCCCGCATCTGAGTAACACTTTCAAAATGCGTTCCCTCACTTCTTTATTTAGCACTACACCACTGTATATACGTATTATACATATATGCAGGTTATTACTTCTTGGGTCAAATTTACAAATGTTGTTCTGCTTCAACTGAGAAATACATACCAGACAATAGATATCTATTGTTCTAGACCTTTATTTTATTTTTTAAATTATGCTTGTAAACAAAACGTTAAGAGCATTATCATATTTTATTTGCTTCCCCTACGTACAACTGATTTCGGCATTTTTTTATAATTAAATTGTGCTTAACTAATCATACATAGCTTTAAATAAAATTGTTGAAATGCTACCTTCTAACTGAAAAAACAACCTACACATTTAAGACTTCTTGAACTTGAAAAAGCAGAAGAGTTCTTAGATTTACGAAAACTGCACTTCATTTTAATTCAGTTCTTTATTATTAGACAGTATATTTTCATTATTACAACAGGTGTACTCACTATACTGTATACACTTGTAAACCGCCTTTAGGAAAGCGTATACGCTTTGTAAGCTGAATTCTACTATTTAGGTATACATATATATATATCCGGGTGTACATAAAGTCAGGATCTATTTTTGTGAAGCACTTGGAAATTATATGGAATTCAATCATAAAATGATAAAGTGGTAACATTTATTAAATAATTAAGAGTAGGATTCGACGTGACGCCCATCAGTATCCCTGCACAGCTCAAATCGTTCCGCAGCATTTCTAAACACATTCTGGAGCATTTGCGGGGTTATGTTATCTGCAGCAATTCGTATACGTGTACGTAAGTTTTCAAGACTCGTAATCTTCGTCTGATAGACGTGCGATTTGATAAAGCCTCATGCAAAGAAATCTAAAGGGGTTAAATCTGGTGATCTCGCTGGCCAAGGTCTGTGCTTCCGCGTCCGATCCAGCGATTTGGAAAACGTCCATTTAGATAATCCTGAACAATTTTGGCATAGTGACAAGGAGCACCATCATGTTGATAGACGACGGTACTAACAATCCTATCCCCGTCGTCTATCAACATGATGGTGCTCCTTGTCACTATGCCAAAATTGTTCAGGATTATCTAAATGGACGTTTTCCAAATCGCTGGATCGGACGCGGAAGCAACAGACCTTGGCCAGCGAGATCACCAGATTTAACCCCTTTAGATTTCTTTGCATGGGGCTTTATCAAATCGCACGTCTATCAGACGAAGATACGAGTCTTGAAAACTTACGTACACGTATACGAACTGCTGCAGATAACATAACCCCGCAAATGTTCCAGAATGTGTTTAGAAATGCTGCGGAACGATTTGAGCTGTGCAGGGATACGATGGGCGTCACGTCGAATCCTACTCTTAATTATTTAATAAATGTTACCACTTTATCATTTTATGATTGAATTCCATATAATTTCCAAGTGCTTCACAAAAATAGATCCTGACTTTATGTACACCCTGTACTGTAATTATAAAATATTTATACAAAAAAAAACAAAAAAAAAAATCTTTATTGCGGATCATTCATAATCTTAGTCACTTAACCTAACATACAAATACAATCTTATCATACACTTAACTTAATATGCAAATACAATCTCTGCTACATTACAAAAAAAAGGCATTGTACGCCAGCAGTTGTCTGAACCGAGGCTGCCATATAAGTGAAAGGTACACAGTATCTGAGGACAGAACATAACACAATAACACATTAAAGCTGTTTTAGACCAAGTAATGAAATTATATACGTATATATATATTCGGATCACCTGAAGATCAGGGCCCCAGCTTTCTTTAGTTAGCCTTATAAGGCTAACTAACAAAAATATCACGACCTACCTAAACCAATCGTTAGGTCAACTGTACGCCCTTGACGATTGGTTAGGTTAGGTCGCTAAATTTTCGTTAGTTAGCCTTATAAAGCTAACTAAAGAAGGCTGGGGGCCCCTGATCTTCAGGTGATCCATATATTCTTCCGGATTAATACTTGGCTGGTAGTTCCGTTACGCGTAGTAAGTAGTAAACATAAAACTGGCACTGCACCATTTTGGTTCCCTACACAGCGTACGGAAAATGTTATACAGTATATCCATGTATAAGTTACGTGTAATTATAATTGGTGAAATTGCATTTTTCATGAAAGAAGCTAAATATTGCTTATTTTATAAAATTTGCAATTTCGCTCTGCCCATTTCATGAAACGGGCAGAGGAAAAATTGAGAATTCAACTGTCAGTTGCGAACTATATTTAAAGCAAAATACACAAAAAAACTGTCAGTTGCAAACTATATTTAAAGCAAAATATACTGTACTTAAAGCAAAATATACAGGCAAGTACCTAACCTATTTTGATGCGTTTTTACACGTATGGCGTGGGTGGCACGAGCTGTTACAAAGGTTTCCAGCTTTTAGACAGGAGCATCTTTTGGTCAGACAGCTGGTTTAACTGACTCAGGATAAGGTAACATTGACCTTTCAAACCGACTGTCCGTCGGAAAACTCTGGAATTCTCTTTTAGGCCTCCTTATATAATCCAGGCTTGGAGGATGCCCAGAGGGGGTTCGGGAAAAGGTAACCTATTTGTAGGCTCTCCTTGGTTTATCGCACACACACACACATATTATATATTATATATATATATATATATATATATAATATATATATATATATATACACACACACACACACACACACACATATATATATATATATATATAAAAAATTCATTATGGAGAAATATGATCCCTTAATTAGAACTGATATGACACCCAAATTGTTACTTACATACTGTACATGTTATGAGACACTCACTTCTAAAGAAATTAAATCAGTAGTCAAATAAATATAGTCTTTGGATCACATGAAGATCAGGGCCCCAGCCTTCTTTAGTTAGCCTTATAAGGCTAACTAAAGAAGGCTGGGGGCCCTGATCTTCATGTGATCCAAAGACTATATTTGAATTAAGATTTAATTTTTTTAGAAGTGAGTGTCTCATTAGGGTGTGTCAATTTGGGAGGTGAAAATTAATTTTTGCCAATTCCTTCACTGAGGGGTTTTAAAAATATGTTTTTGGATGTGAAGAATTAAAATCTGCTATTATTTTTGTGATTGTTCAACACTTAGCTTGGTAAATCTACGTTTGATTAAAAAGCACATAAATTGCTCTCGGAAAACAACATTTATTAATTTTAGCTTCTCAAAATGTCAGGTAATGCTATAAAAATTTTAGTTTCTCTGCATAAAACATATCCTAGTAATCATAAAACATATCCTTGTAATCATAAAACAAAATTAGAAAGTAATGACATCAGTAAAAAAAAAATATTTAAACAACAAGTTTCATCAAGTCTTGCTTTGATTCGTTCTTGGACATCAGCCGCCGACTTGCTTCTTGGCATCTGATATAGCCCTCACGTTTCTCATGTGTATACACCCTGCCTGCTGCCTCTGTGACTTGTTTCACACACCTCTCTATTGACTGAGCATGACAGGGTCACTGTGGAACTTGCATAGGCTTGTCAAAGAACTTCTTTACTACCGCTGTAGTCAGTTCACATGTCAAAGGAGGTTCAAAAACCCGGCAGACCAGTCTGTCAGCTCCAACACGGAAGAAGCACTGGGGTTGATGGAAGGCGTCTTCCTGGGACGTGCAGAAAGATCTCCAAGTGTGTCATCATCTCCACCCCTCATGTCAACAATCTTTTGGACACCAGCTCTCCTCTCCTCACTGTCATCTGAGCACAAGAGTGTCTGGATTATCATTTCGCTGAATGCATACCATGCTGAGCGCTTGATGGTTGGCAAAACAGCATCCACTACAGCCTTCTATTGCAGCCTAACTAGCCGCAGCTGAAACAAGATGTGGCGTGGGCCTTCCACCCAAGAGTGTTTTACTTTGATATTGAACCAACAGGGGTAGTACACACCAACAATGTATTCCACTATCAGTCTTAAGTTGTTGAGGGTTTTGCCTTTAAGGCCATGTTTTGAAACCCATACGCGACAAAGCCTGTTTGCTGTTGTCAACCACCTTGAATGGCTCACTGGACCAATTTCAAGAAGGGCCAGATCTGTGGGAAGTTCTCCTGTCCTTATGGCCTGTGTGATCCTATACCCGTACGCTTGATCAGTAGAGAGATCCTTTACGACATTGTCACTCAGTGAAGTAAGAGGCTCTCCAATTGAGAGTTTGGTGAATGAAGGATCAATTTCAAGTTCGGTTGCAGTGTCTAGCATCTTGCCAATGTTACCTGTCCACTTGTTGTTAGACAAGGTCTTCCCACCCAGTGCTGTGATCAAGTGTCGCAGGGGTAACTCGTTAGTGTGGAGGGCACAAAGCAACCAGATCAGCTTACAGCAAAGCTTGACCTCTACCCAATGCATGGAACCACCCTCCCAGCCAGTGTTAACATTTGTAGAATCACCTCCAATGGCCTGCAGGCTTTTATCAATGCCCTTCTTCATGAAATCTACAAGATTATCAGCAATAACTTCAGCAGGTTTTTTTCTCGTTGAGCCTTTCTCAGGAGTGAAGTGGTAGATATCTTCCACCTGGCTCACTGCACACAGAATAATGCTCTTCTTTGATGATGCTGGGGAACTGACGATCTGAATTGTCTGCTTTCAGCATAACTTTAGTTGTATCTTGACGGCCGTCAAAGAAGATGCAGTCAATTTCACCCTTCTTACAAAGATCATCAAATTCCTGATCCAGGGATCTCATAACTTTTTCTTGGACCCTCTTGACTTTATTGTGATCAACTACAAGTCTCTTGTCTTCTTCAGTGATCAAGCCAGCATCCATAAAGGCAGCAGTGGTGATGGCAGCTGTGGCACGCAGGCCAACACCATATCTGATGCTATGCATAGCAACATTAGGTATTTCTAATGTGTTTGTACTCTGGCTTTTTATTGGAAGTTGAAGACGTGCTTGGTATTTCTAATGTCACTTCATAACTTCCATCCTTTCCATCTTGAGCATCAGCTATTTGTTCTTCATTTTCATCATCAGAGAAAATATTATTTCATTTGATGGCATTGAAACATCCTGCTTACTTGTCTGCTTATATTCAGCAAGCCTTCTTCTTCGTCTTCTTGCCGCTTCTGCTTTTGACTTGTCTGTTGTGCTCAGGTTGATCTGGCAAGCCAATCTGATGTGGTCCAATAGAACCAGACTTGTCTCTCTGACCTTTAATGAAAGCAAGTTCCTTCACAGGGATCTTCATCTCCCTAGGGCATGTACAGTTAATGTGAGTTTCGTTTTTGCAACCAGCATCTGCAAGGCAGCCAAATTCAGAGCAGAGAACAATTTTACACTTGCAACTGAGGATGTCAAAAAGCTTGTCAAGTTTTGCAATGAAAGCCTCTTTGACATGTAGCTTTCCTCTCCCAAGAGATATGTTTTTGGCCTCAGCTCTCTTGGATCTTGTTTAAGATTGTGACTCGTGAATTTACAACGGGGGCTACAAAAGAACTGTTTGCTCGTTCCCACTTTTCAAGCACTTTAGGGTAAATGTCCTTTGCAAGACTGGCTGCTGGGTAGTTTCTCACATCCTCACCACTTTGTTCTCTTAGCAGTAGCCCATATTTCAGAACGTCTCGCAGAGTTGGGAGTTCAGAGGGCACCAACTCTCTACCAGTTCCAATTAGGTTGCTCATATGTGTGAATGTCCCAGTCTTGTCCTCCTTTTAGAAGCCATTGTAGGTCAATTCCCACTGGTTAGGATGGTAGCACTGACGGACAAGTAATCTTCAGCACACTGATGAATATGTTTCAACCTGTGAAATAAGCAAAAACAGCAGTGCATTATATATACAGCATAATATAATTATTAATATAATAATTATTATATAATTCCACAAAAAAGTCAAAAAAGTCACTATTTTTATGTAGCTTCTTACCAAGCAAAACTAAATTATATTAAATTAACAAAAATATCTTTAGAATTCCTAAGTCATGCTGCAACTTTTTAGCACCCCTCATATTTGGAATTTGAAAGTTGAAAAATTCGACACACCCTAGTGTCTCATAACATGCACAGTATGTAAATAACAATTTGGGTGTCATATCAGTTCTAATTAAGGGATCATATTTCTCCATAATGAATTATATATATATATATAAGGCTAACTAA
Organism: Bathynomus jamesi; assembly: GCA_023014485.1. NCBI lineage: Eukaryota > Metazoa > Arthropoda > Malacostraca > Isopoda > Cirolanidae > Bathynomus > Bathynomus jamesi. The sequence continues at coordinate 117,136 of JAJOZX010007224.1, forward strand.
CGAAGCTGGGGTCCCTGATCTACAGAAGCTAAGGCTAACAAAGACCCTAAGATCCACTCTAAGGTTAGCCCGAGAGAAAGGAAAGAGGAAAGGGTTAAAAGAGGAGAATAAGGGGTTAAGTAGCAAAACCTATCATTCGTGGGTTAACATTCATTCAGAAAAAGAGAAAGAAAGACTCCCCATCATCATCCGCAGGCCACTGCCGACAAGTCGGAAAAATAGTCGAAGAGAATAGGAGAGGAGTGAAAGATGAAAAGAAGTAAAATAAGAACGTTTACAAACCATGCAAACACAGCCTTAACTCACTGTCATACCATGCAAACGACAGACATGCAAGTAAAGAGAGTTACAGACATGCAAGTAAGGAGAGGATTAAAAAAAAAAGTAGGTAGAGTATAGCAAAAAGTGGGTTAGTTTACTCTACGAACTACATCTACGTTCGTGTTAGTCTAATTTTTTTTTTTTATTGCTGGCATGTCACAAGCTGGCATTAATCGTCAACAGACTCATCCTCGACCACCACCCCCAGAGCTCCTGTTACTAATTGTTTTTTATTTTAAACCGTTAATATTTTTAAAATGCCTATCTAAACGGTTCTTAAACATATTAACACTGGTAGAGTTAACGACTGACGCGGGAAGATTATTCCATTTATCAATTACTTTAAACGTAAAGAAGTTTTTAGCGATATTAGTAATGAAACGTCTGCCACGCAACTTAAATCCGTTATTACGAGTATTGCTATTATCGAAAGTGAACAGTTTGTCAAAATTTACGTTATCGATGTTATTAACGATTTTGAAAACTTCAATAAGCTCCCCCCTTAATCTCCTAGTTTCGAGTGAATGCAAGTCTAACTCTTTAATTCTATATTCATAAGGCTTGTTGAGCAATGACGGAATTAGTTTCGTGGCACGACGTTGAACCCTTTCTAACCTATCAATATCCTCACGCAAATACGGGCACCAAAACTGAACGGCATATTCTAAATGAGGCCTGACTTGGGACTTGTAAAGGGGCAATATAATATCCTTCGATTTAAATTCGAAATTACGCACTATGAAGCCTAACATCCTATTAACTTTTGCGCAAGACTCCAGGCACTGGTTCCTAACTTTTAAATCCTTAGATACGCGCACGCCTAAATCTACTTCCTCGTCAACGCTCGCTAACTCTCTATCATCCATCGTGTACGTGTAATTATTGTTACGAGAACCTATATGCAAAACTTTACATTTGTCTACGTTAAATTGCATCTGCCACTTATCCATCCACTCCATAATCCTATTTACATCGTCTTGGAGCCTATTTCTATCGTCCTCGTTAACAACCTTACCGCCTATTTTAGTATCGTCCGCGAATTTTGACACGTTACTAGTCAATCCTACATTTATGTCGTTAATGTAAATTACGAATAGCAATGGGCCTAACACAGAACCCTGTGGGACACCGCTACCTACATCCAACCACCCCGATTCACTACCATTAACAACGACCCTCTGTCTCCTAGCACGAAGCCATTCCTCTAACCAGTTAGCTACCTGACCGCGTATACCGTGCGCTTTAACCTTCGCAATTAATCTTCTATGCGGAACTGTATCGAATGCCTTTTTAAAACCTAAATAAATAACGTCAGCCACTCTATGCCTATCATATTCGCGCACTATTTCGTTATAAAATTCTAACAAATTAGTTAAACAAGATCTATGGCGTTGAAACCCATGCTGACTACTATTAATCAAATCTCTTTCTAAATGATCGATGATACGATCCATAACTACGGATTCCAAAAGTTTACCGACAATTGACGTTAAGTTAATGGGCCTATAATTGCTAGCTACTGTGCGGTCGCCTTTTTAAAAATAGGCGTGACGTTAGCTAATTTGAAGTCTTCAGGAATAATCCCCGTTTCGAGTGACTGATTAAAAATCTTCGTTAAGGGGCCTACGATAACGTCTTTCAAATCTTTCAAATGTCTGGGATAAAAAGCGTCAGGGCCTGGAGCCTTGCTAACTTTTAGCCTATCGATATAATTCGCAATCTCACCCGTAAACAGTTATTTCATCCAAAATAGACTCGCTACTAATGGAACGATATCGTCCACGTCGGGACATTATTTACGTCTTCTACGGTAAAACTGTCGCAAAAAGCTATTGAAAATACTCGCCATCGCCTGAACGTCAGAAGCCAAAGCGCCGTTAACGTCCACTAGAGGGCCTATGTTATCTTTTATCGGCTTACGATTATTGACGTATTCAAAAAACTTTTTTGGATTATGTTTACTATCCGCAGCTATAAGTATCTCTAAATTACGTTTAGCATTCTTAACTGATCTTTTAACCTGACGTCTAAACTCGATATATCTATTAACGTTAGCTGCCGTGCCATTGCGCTTATTAAGTCTATACGCTCTGTTACGCTCGTTTATGAAAATAATGAACTCGCCTATTTCCCTAGTCCACCACTTGGGCCTACCATGATTTCTAGCGCGCTTGGGCCTACGAGGAAGAAACTCCCTTTCAATATTCATAAAACTTTCTTAAAACGCCTCCCAATGCAAATTTGTGTCATTACCCATAAATAAGTTATCCCAGTCCACTACTCTCATCCTGTCCGCAAAACTATCAAATTTGGCCCTACGAAAATCAGGGACTTCTATTACGTTACTATCCTTAGTGTTTTCTATTAATAACTTAAACCTAAGAATTTGATGATCACTACATCCTAAACTCTCGCCTACTTCTAAACCTTCGACTATATTTTCGCCGTTCGTCATCAGTAGTATAGCCGCAAAAGGTTAGAGTGCAGGAATGTTGCAATTTATTACGTAATGTTGCAAAGGGGGGTGGGGGATGCTGCAGGTGCGAAACTTGGAGGCGGCGTTATCCCCCAAGAGAAAGGAGAGAAAGGAGGAGAGAAAGGAGGAGAGGTGTTCACCTGGCAGGAGCCAAGTGCATATTAAGACTTCAGCCGAGTAGGCGTTGCCTTATAGACTCCTAATCAGCCAGTTGGCTTAGAAGGCGTAAATGGCTTGAGTTGCCAGATAGCGCCATGTATTCAGGCTGAGTTGCCAGTTTGTGCTATATATTTAATTAATTAATTCTAATCGAAGACTGAGTCGCCAGATACCACTTTTTAACATTATTATGGAGAGTTGCCAGATACCATTGTATACATTATTATAGACTCCTAATCAGCCAGTTGGCTTAGAAGGCGTAAATGGTTTGAGTTGCCAGATACCACTTTTTAGCATTATTATGGAGAGTTGCCAGATACCATTGTATACATTATTATAGACTCCTAATCAGCCAATTGGCTTAGAAGGTGTAAATGGCTTGAGTTGCCAGATACCACTTTTTAACATTATGGAGAGTTGTCAGATTGTACCATTTATTTTCTTAAAAGTTGGTTTATAATTCCGCTAGTAGGTTTAGAAGGCGTAACATGATATAATTAACCAAAGAATTAAGTAAAACAACATTGCATCATTCTGTTTATTATAAATATATAGAAAATAAATATACATTTCAATAATAATAGAATGAGGAATATGCATATAATCCGTCAATATAACGTACAGGAGAAATATATACACACACACACACACACACACACACACAATTATGGAGATATATAGAAAATAAATATACATTTCAATAATAATAGAAATGAGGAATATGCATATAATCAAAAAATATATATATACACACACACACACACACACACACAATTATGGAGATATATAGAAATAAATATACATTTGAATGGTCAATAATAATAGAAATGAGGAATATGCATATAAATCCTTCAATATAACAGTACAGGAGAAATATCACACAAATATGTTAAATACATTTCACTTTTTTTTTTCAAAATACTAAACTCGCACTTAATCGAGTTTACAATTCATCATTATTGCTCTGCATTACGCAGTATATGCGGTTTAATAATATTTCACCGCTTAAAGTATAGGGAAACCTGTATTCGATATGAAGGGCTTTCATATCGTTCAGTACTATTTTTGTTCCCACTTTACAACCGGTTGGTAAGTCATCTTTAAATACGTCTAGAATACAATCAAAAGCACGCACAAAGAGTTCATCGTTAGCTACATTATTAAACACAAGTTTATAAACACGCTTTTCCAATCGAGGGTTTATTTCTACCGACCGAGCTTTTCAATCGTGAACTCATCTTCACTCAACATAGCGGCAATTGAAATAATCTTCTAAATCGTTACGACAACTGCGCGTTATATAAAGAAATAGTTCTTCAGGGTGAACGGTGTAGGTGAGCTCAGCCTTGTACCGATCAATTGCTTTGTACCAAAGTTCATGGTATTTCAAAGAGTCTAAACTTTTTAAATAAACGTCCAGCTCTAGACCATTCTCACCTTGTTCAGCCCTACACTCGGTAAACCCATCGAGCAGAGCGGTGTATGCGTATTCAAGTACTGTATCAAAATAAAGCATATCCGTAACACGCGCGTCTAATATAGGTTTCAGCTTGCGGAATCCGACGATTTCAAACATTCTGTCGAGGATGAAACGGTTTCGCGTAGGAACAAGAGCGTTATTATCAGAAGCATTCTTCCACATCAGCCGTATATCAATGCATGGCCGATCGTTATTTATACACAACGTACATACAACGGCGTATGAGGGTGCGTCACTAATCTGCTCTCTTCTTGTACCTACGTTAGCAGGTATTTTATAACGATCTTCACTCCACTTCTCAACTATCACGAAGATTCTATTCATCTCCTCGACACTTAAATAAACCCGTTTGTTTGTTTGTCTACATTCCGTTTCCAGTACATAGCTAACGGTACCGGATTTACGCCTGAACACGCGCAACGATTTCGTCACGGACACATCGTACGAGGCGTTGAGAATGCTGCTCAAAGGAAGTTCCATCGTATTCGAGGAGCGCACGTCCACTCGGTTCAAGCTCTGAGATAACTATGAGCCGTGTGAGGCACGCAGGTAGGCAGGAACGGTTCGATGGGCGGCTGACTCGATGATACGTGAATGGGGTTGTTCGAACTCGTATGATCCGCGAGTCGCACCATAATCGAATTGTTGTACATATTGGGTAGGTGTTTTTCCGTACAAGAATTAATTTCGGTTTTATCACTACCAGACTACGCACCAGACAGTTTCCCTCAGGATAATTTTCACGAACTAGGCACTTTTATGTTTTACTAAACATCTTCACACTCCGGCGCACTATTTGAGAGGAACATATGCTCATATTTTTCCTTTCTGCCCATCAAACGATACTCGTCTCTAAAGTCTGTTAAAAACTCACGCAGGGCACTAGCCACAACCTCACTACGAACCTCATCATGATATACATTAATATAGTGATAAAAATACTTAAGATTGTCCATGATCACGAGATTCACATTTTCAGTCGTAGGGTATGAGTAATCGACATGGTGTAACATGACGTAATACCGCTTGTCACACCACCCATCCGCAAGACTCATTATCCATACCTGCTGCTTCTCTTCTGCACGCGTTGTTTCTTTTACTTCACGGTATATGTGAGACTTTATAAAGTTTAGCTCTACAGCATACTTCAGCACATCGTCTGTGCAACGAAAGCCTTCAACGGTCTCACCAGAACATCCGTAGAGTATTTGTACATCTTGCAACTTCGCACAATCCAATGTGGTTTTAAAAGAGGCATAGGGGGGAATAGGAAGTTTTTCGGTATCCACCACATCCTGGCACTTTGCTGAATACCATTTCATAAACGTTGTACAAGCAATATTAAAGGTAGCCATTTGAATACACGTCTGATCTCCTTTTTTTCTTCTACGCTGGCGAATACACGTCTGATCTCAAGGGCTTACTGCAGTCGACTGACCACGCAGGGAATCCCAGATAGTAGCATGACTCACGTTGCTGTCTTACAGTGGGCGGAGCTTAGAACTTTCACCTGTGCACACACACACACACACACACACACACAAAGGAGAAAGTGAAACGCTAATTGAAACATGATTTATTTAATAAACGAGATATTCAAGTTATATATATTTACAAATACGATTTAATAAACGAGATATTCAAGTTATATATATATTTACAAATACGTGTAATAAATCAATAGATACATCAAAGATTATATACAAGACATACATATTTACAAATACGTGTGATAAGTAAGTTAACAAGTTATGGTATCCAAAGGGTACGGTATCATAGGTACCAGGTAACTGGTAACGTTTCCTATAGGTGTTACGGCACACCTTCGTACCCCTAAGTTCCTTCACGCCCCCCAGCTTCTGCGCCCGAAAATTGTGGGTGCCTACAATTAGTTGGGGAGGTCGTTCGCCCTCATCATCGTCCAAACACACTAGATCCTTCAACGATTCAAAGTTAACAACCCGCCGATTCGCATGGTTGAGCGTAATACCCTTTGCCTTCACGATATATTTCATATCCTCCCCCACCCTGACCCGTACCCCATAAGTTTTAGGTCCTGTTGAGACAAAAGAGTCGGCGTATGCGTTGTCCCCATACTCATCCTTGATCTCATCAGTGAGCTCGCCGAGGAACTCCCCAATAGCGGGCATGTATTCACCCTCCCTCTCTGTGAATATCACGCTATCTGTATCGGCATACAATACTCTCCGCCCAAGAGAATGCAATAGACCCCAAAGTTTTATACGGGCGTAGGCTGTTGTGAAGCTGGCCACAGGTATGTTTGTAACCCTTGAGGTATCTGTGGCCAATTCAGTGTTGTTGTACTTTATTATGTAAGTATTACCTACATTCACGATCTCCATGACCTCTTTATCGGGAGCATTGGCATAATCCCAGACATCACTATAACTTTGTGCCAAATGAATGTTCCCTTTGCCGGTATTCTGTGCAAATTTTCCCCATAGACTGTTTAGACACAACTTTGCACTAAAGCGCTTGCCAGGATTCTTTGCAATTTGGGCACGATCAAGTTGTATACCTTCGCGGTCGCGGTAACGTTGAATATAGGCAGACTTTTCATCTTCGGTATCAACTCCTCGCGGATACCCTGATGCCTCAACCTTATCCTTCAAAAAGGCGTTTATATATGGTGTGAAAAGGTTGGGTAGCTTCTGAAACCTCCACACCTCATGTATCTTCAGTATTCTATAACCATGGCGTACGGCTAGGGCCAGCTCAGGACTTGTATATACGCCTCTGATCTTACGCTGGTGGGGTATATGGTTACAATCGCCGTTATCCTCTTCCGCGCACTTCACGCACAGGGGAAACATGAGCTTGGTCGATAACGACAGGTAAGATTGGCATCCATAAATTGCGTGGGGGGAGTACGTCTACGAAAGAGAGCCCAAAGTAACGATCATTCAAATTTCTTGAAAATTCATTGATGGAGGGCAGGTTAGGTCCCACCAGTTTCTCAGGAGCGCCCACGGGGTACGGATTGTTCTTCATCACGTATGGGTATAAAGAACAGAAATCGTAGTAATGGAGCTTCACGCCCTCCGTAGGTGGAAAGTATAGTCTGAATGGATTTGTACGTCCTCCAAACAAGCTATCACCACATTTGAGAGGATCCAGCACCATTGAACGCTTGATCGTGTTTATTTCCTCACGGTACACCTCGTCTGTCTCCATCCGTGCATCATATTCATGCTCCCACAAGACTTTGTGAGTGAACTGTGATCCTATAAGTTGATCGCGGGTGCGGGTCCATGCAAGACAGTCGGCAGGAGATCTACCGTGGATATCTCCGGCGATTCCGCACTCAGGACGGGGGCATCCATGCCACCAGCATCCGTTAAAGGAGTACACAGTCTTCACACCAGTGACACGGTTTTCACTTAACCCATCAACCCAAAAAACACGTCCATTAATCTTAATGGGTACTTCACCCGTGTTGCGGGCGTGCTTTATGTATACACCTGTCTGTTGCTGTAGGTGTATGAGCCAGTAAATAGCCTTGTGTCCGTAACTGCGGGGTTGTTTCGGTGAATAATGGCTAAGGTGTCTTTAGGCATGAAGTTATTCTTGAACACCGTAAAACATAATGACGCGATGGTGGTTGCGACTTGCAGCGGATCGCATTTGAAACGGCCTATGTACATCCTTCTAAAGGCCTGGAAACATACTCTAAGCACGCGCACATCATTCACGCAATAACGCTCACATTCATCAGCTATATTATAAGGGTTACTTTCATTAAAACTGTTGTAGTATCGATCAAAGTCTTCACGTTCATCCATACAGTCATAGTTAAAATAATGTTTGGGTGGTGGTGGGCCTACGTAGTTTAAAGTCTCGCTGGTGAGGAAAGTGTAAGGGAAGTATCCTTTGGAAACTTCAGCTGCTACTCCCATCACCTTGGGTAGCTTTGCTAATTTACAAGGTGTGAATAATAAAGTGTCTTTAAATTGTACATTGCCTCTTATTTGCATCTGTATTAATTTGTTGCCTCTTTTCAATGGATCACCTGTAAATATCTCAGAGGATTCGTGTTCAAGCAACTCCTTATAAAGGAACTGCGTGTCAAACTTTGCCCCGTTATGGGCGAGAATATACACAGTTTTTTTTGAACTTGTCGGCTAACTTGACAATATAGGACACAAATAGTTTCACAGGACTATCGCGGACATTCGTTTTAAAAACGTTTGTCCGTTTACCGCATTTGGGGCACTCGTCACATTCGATCCCCATACACTCATCACAGATGGTCTGGCTCACAAGTAAATGTGGAATTACCTCTTTGGTTTCAGCGTTCGTATATGTTTCTATATCGTAGTATACAGTTATACAAGGGTTATTTTTAGGCTTAGCATCTTTCATATAACATACATGCTTTACTCCATCCGCCTTATATTCCTCCTGGCATGTAGGACAGTGAATTTCGTCACACTTGTGCTTAAATTTCCCCAATTATCCATTGTGTGAAACATACCACATTCACAGATTCTCATTTTCCTGCACGTGCCAATTGATTTATGGAAATCAAACAGCTATTATTGAAAATGTGCGTCTACACACATCACAGTCTCTCTTCTCAGCTTCAACTACACGGCTTTCACATTTGGTGCTTTTACACTTCACATACCATGTGACATTCTTTACAATGTCTCACTATATCATCCGCAAACTCGAGGCACCCCTTACACAAATCATGATGTCTCCCATATTTTCGACTTTTGTCATAACTCGCGTAAAGCCACCTTATATTACGGATGGGGAGATACGTTGTCCCTGACAATCCTAAAATAAGTAGGGGTCTTGTACGATCTCTCACACAGCTTTTAAAAACATACACAGTCCTACGACGATCATCCAACCCAAATACAACTATACGGACATTCATTTCCTGTTCTACCTTCTCAGCTCTTCAGGACCCATATTACAGTCAAATTCAAGTTCACAGTCTACAGCTAGTTTACGGGCACGTTCCACGACCGTAGGCAACCAAATTTTTGAGTCTGTGTATTTTGTACAGTAAACATACGTGCTAAGAGTACTGCTATAAAGCCGCAACCACGATCGACGTTTATATGCTTTCGGTAAATAGTCGGAGAATTGAAGTTAAGAGTATACGGTATGGCACTATGACCCGCAACACGGAATACACGATCAATATTTACCGTGAAGTTGTCCATATTAAAGGCTATACTACTTTGGGCGGCTTGCATTATACGTCCTAATATATATTCTACATCTTCAGCCGCCAAACGTCTAAATGGCACTACACCCAATAATCATCTACATCACCGTCATCTGACCCGAATCCGAAGGACAGACTCGTCCTGACTTCACGCTCGTCGCGATTCTGAAGAGCAAACTCTACAATACGCTGTACAACCCGGCGTAGCCCGCGCTCAATTCCATTGCTATACATGGCTCTAGGGTCGACCCTGACTCTATACCGATTTCTAGTCAAGGCTGGGGTGGGGGCTGCGGAGCGCACCAACTCAAACGTTATATCATCCTCAACAGAACGGGGGGCAACTGTGGCGGATGAATTAGGGGATATATTAGCGGAAGGTGCTGCTGGGGGGCCTGTTGCGTAGGAGGTTGAGGGTTGGGGATCTATTATTGTAGACTTAACAGAACGGGGGGCAACTGTGGCGGATGAATAAGGGGATATATTAGCGGGAGGTGCTGCTGGGGGGATTGTTGCGTAAGAGGTTGAGGGTTGGGGATCTATTACTGGTGCAACAGGCGCGTATTTCGGTCGCTTTATACCTGACGTGGGGTTCTCTTCATCATACCTCCGCTTTGGACGTGCTACCGGTATCGCTGGTGAGGGTTCGTTGGCAGGGAGGAGATCACAACTACACTGTCGTCGAGGTCATCCGTAATGTCAATGATGGGGTGCTGTACCTCATCGTCATTCACGGTTCTGTGGGAGAAGAAAACAAAATATAAGGAACAGCACTCAAAATTTGTAATATTTTGTAAATGACCCACTTAGGAGTGTGACGTGTTAGAAATGGACTCTGTAGAAAAATTCAGATTCACGAGCCCATCCACATGTATTATATCTGGACCTACAGGATGTGGTAAAACTGTGTTTATGCTTAAAATCATTAAAGAAAAGGGAGAGATGTTCTCGAAATTTGTGCATAAAGTTATATGGTGCTATTCGACGTATCAATCAGTGTTCAACGAGTACCAAGATGATATTTTGTTCCACAAAGGCGTATATGACGTTAATTCGTTAAAGGGAAATGAACATACAGTCATTGTAATTGACGATCTCATGTTGGAGATGGATAAAACGTTTGCCGAGACATTTACAGTATTCTCCCACCATCTTAACATAAGCGTGTTCTTCATCAATCAGAATCTATTTTTCAAAAATAGATACATGCGCGATGTGTCGTTAAATACGCAATATCTAGTCTTATTCGCACAACGTAGAGATGTATCACAAATTGGGGTATTAGCCAATCAAATGTTCCCGAATCAGCGTAAGGAGTTTTTGGAAGTTTATAAAGAAGCTACAAGCACGCGTTACGGATATTTGCTTTGCGACCTTCATCCGCGAAACACGTTTAGAGTGCTTCTACGAACGAATATATTTCCAAACGAGCCTGAAACGGTGTATATTCCAGAATGACAAAGAGACTAAAGAAATACCGTGAATTAATAAAAATCTATCATCGACTGCCCCGGGCAATGCAGCAGATGTTTATTAAAAATATCGACGCCGACTTTTTAAAATGCATCTGTGAAATCTGTCTTAACGTTATAAATTGCAATGTATCAATGAAAACCCCTCAGAAGGCTCGCCTACGCCGTTACAAGAACATAATACGTGCACTCGCTCGTAAAAGTCAAACTGTAGCGAAGAAAAAACGAATTATTGTACAAACAGGAGGGTCATTTCTCCCCATCTTATTTTCAGTTTTGGGTCCTTTACTGACTAGATTAATATAATGAAGAAAGTGGTAGTGATTCCCCACGAGGTGTACGCTTCACTGCAAAGGAATCCAGACACGGTTCTAGATCCCCGTAAAAGCAGACTTAAAAGAATGGAAAGCGAATTGCTAGCCCTATTAAACAGTGAAAAAACACCTGATGAGAAAAGAATCTTATACCAAGAAGCTCTGCAGAAATTTCTTCACGAGTACGAAAATTATAAGAAACCCTACAGAGATTCCTGTGGTTATTAGGCACAGCACGGGGGACGATGGACATGGCGACATAGGATCTGTGCCCGACGATACAGCTGACCAACCAAAAATTAAGGGATTAGCCACACAACATATCGAGCATGTATTAAAAAGCACCCTCCCACATACATTGAGGAGTAAAGGCTTAAGTCTTTATAATCTATTGAATGAGGATCCAGCCATACAATGGACCGATACAGGCGAGATCATTGTGGAAGGATCAAAGGTACAGGGATCGAATATCGTAGACATTGTCCATGATCTGGTGAGAAAGTGGGATAGGCCATCACCATCAGGATGGAAGCATATTAAAGCAAGACTACAACAAATAAATGTCCCTAAAACGTTGATAGGAAATCTGAACAGGTTAAAAGACTTGGAACATGCAACGCATGTGACACAATTGAAGACGCCGTCACCCCCGGCGGTAACACCTTTGAAGAGGAGAAAGAAGAGGTAAACAACGGTCAACCCTACCCAATTGCCTCTAAAATACGCAAATGGCTAACGTATTAACTAAACGCTATTATGACATTTCTAACCCATCCTCTTACGGCGGCGTAGATAGACTGTACAGAAGTGTTTACGGAGTAGGGAAAAAAGATGAAAGATTTTTGAGGAAGCAGGATGCTTATACGCTTCATAAGCCTGTGAGAAAAAGGTTTAAAACAGCCAAGACAACGGCTTCCTCGATTGATTCTATTTGGCAAGCAGATTTAACAGACATGCAAAGATATTCTGTGTATAACGATGGTTACCGCTACATTCTATTCATAATAGACGTATTCTCTAGATATCTGTGGCTAGTTCCTCTGAAAAATAAATCACCTGAAACAGTTGCTAAAGCCACCAAAACGCTAATGTTAAAAGAAAACAGGGTTCCTGGCTATTTTTGTACGGATATGGGGAAGGAATTTATAGGCCGTGCTTTTCAGAACATGTTGACAGAGTTTAATATCAGCTATTACACAACCAATTCTATACATAAGGCTTCTTTAGCTGAAAGAGTTCAGCGCACCATAAAGGAACGCATGCACCGTTATTTTACACATAAAAACACATACAGATTTCTAGACATTCTGGAATCATTGGCATCATCCTACAACCGCTCACACCATCGCACGATTGGGACAACACCTAACGAAGTTTTAGAAAGAGGTACGCTCCCGAGAAGAGATGGATCACCACCACCACCACACTCGGCGCGCTTCAAAATCAATGATTATGTAAGGCTGTCGCGTTCGGGGAATAAATTCGCAAAGGGTTTTGAGCAAGGATGGACACGCGAGATTTTTAAAGTTAGGGCTATGAGACCTAAAGGTGAGATAATGATGTATTACATTGAAGATTTGAATGGGGAAGAAATCTCAGGAGGCTTTTACCGCGAGGAATTGCAGAAAGTTGCGTTTAATTTAGGAAAAAATGTGTTTAAAATTGAGAAAATTTTAGGAAGCAAAGGTTCAGGAAAGAAAAAATGTACCTGGTGAAATGGCTAGGGTACCCAGAAAGCTTCAACACCTATATAAAAGCTGATGCAATAATGAAGCTTAAATAGTATGCAACATGGCTCCTAACCATTTCTACGTCACACTCCCGTCCTCCTCGTCCCTGTCTGTACACCCTAACAACACACTAGCCAACTTTGTAACAGAACTCCACGGGCACATTGAATTGGGTCGTGATTCGTATGAGGTGGGGATATGCGAAATTCAGCTGGACACCATCTTTTTAAATATTGAACATAAAGAAACCGTTTTTACGATTCTTAGAGACATTGACGAGTGTGAAAAAGCTGGGGTAGCTATGGATGAAAAACTATACGTATCGCTGGACTAAGGTTGCACGGTATTACAGTACAGAAGTAAGACTAGGACCGGGTCAATATGGTTCGGTCGAGGATGTGTGTGAGAGGCTTAAACGTAAGTTTAAGAAACTCAAACCTTACGAATGATTTAGTATACGAAATCGTAAACAAAGGAAACCCTGCACATACACTAATCCTAAAATCAAAGACTAACAGACGTATTAAAGACCATAGAATGTTCAAAATTCTAACCAATGGCCGATATAGCGCAGCCTTCCAAAGAGACACATTTCCACGAGACACAGCATGACTTGTCCAGATTAATGTATCAATTGAAGATGGAGAAATTGGCTGAAAGGTCCCCAGACATGTGCTATATTTACAGTAATATAGTGGAGCACCAGTTTGTTGGGGATACCCAGGCACGCCTGCTGCGCATTGCTCACATCCCCAACCATAGAGGAAGGAGTTTGAGTATTACATATGACAGACCCCATTATGTGAATGTCGCAACTAATTTAATAACCAATATCTCAATATATATAAGAACGATTGAGGGTGAAAACTTCCCATTCGGTAACGGGAGCTTAACAGTGAAGCTACACTTTCGACGCACTGAGTTATAATGGATAGAAAGCCTTTCACCGTCTATCGAGGGGTGAGATACCAGCGCGGTAGTGGACTTGGATCCATTTTTTCATCCATACTACGTACGGCTGTTCCTTTGCTGAAGAGGGGTGCCAGATACCTCGGAAGGAAAGCGCTACAATCAGGTCTTAACACTGCAGAAGACATATTGGCCGGGGCTAAACCTAAAGAAGCTCTAAAAAAAACATTTAAAGCGTACCGGACAACGAAATCATCAAAGATGCAAAGAGGAAAATGCGTGGTGGCGGGAAGAAGAAGAGGGCTGCCCGGAAGAAGGGTCACGTGGTATTAAACGTAAAAGGCTATCAAAAAAGAAGTGCTGTAAGCGAATGAAACCTATGGTTGACCACTTTTTTGACTGATATAAGCTAAGGACATTGATCTCATGAATCATAGTTTGTTTACCACTTGTCGAGAGAGGAGGCATATTTCTAACTCGCCATGGCACGCTTCATCCATGTAGTTCACAATGCTGTAAATCGGAGCTGTCCCTTTTTGAGCTGCCTCCAACCAAGTTTCTATTGAGCACAGTGATTTTATTACAATTAACCCTTTAAACACAATTAGTTCCCCGAGTGCACCTATAGAATTCGTGATACCCAGCTCAGGCCCTTACTTTTTTGATCCAAGCTGTGTGCACATGTACGCTAAGCTACGTATAGCCCATTCTGATGGAACGGTCTGCGATGACAAATATGCTGCATACCCTGAAACAAACTTTCTGCACTCCATATTCAACCAGTGTGACGTATATTTAAATCAGACCAACATATCGGCAGGCACGGGGTACTATCATCTACGAGCCTATCTGGAAAATGTCCTCAACTTTTCCAAAGAAGCGAAGGCTACCTTTTTAAGTGCCGAGGGATATTATCAAACTAAAGATGAAAGTAGTATAAAGGACAAATTTAAAAATTCTAAAAAGAAAATATACGAGTGTTTGGACGGCTGCACACAGATTTCACTTTCCAGAGAAGTTGCTTGTCAACGGGGTGGATATGAAAATAAAGCTCACCCGCACGAGTCCTGAGATCTGCTTAAATCTGGATGCTGATCAAGAAGAGGGTGCAAAGCCCGTGTGGTTCACATTATGGACACATACCTCCGCGTACGGCGAGTGAAATTAAGTTCACCAAACAACTAGAAATTGAGAAAAATTTACTAAACGCTACAGTGAAATATCCTTAACAGAGTACAAATCAAACTATATACGGTTCTGCAGGGTTGGCATCGAAGCAGATAGAAAACATTGCCCTGGGAAATTCCTAAAAGGATATTAATCGGAATGCAGGACCATGCTTCGGTGAATGGAAAACATAAAAAGAGCCTTTAAATTGGAGAATTTCGGACTTAAAAATATAACTCTAACGTTAATGGCACTGCTTTGGGTGGAACAATGGGCACGGACTATTCATCAGACGCTGTGTTACCTCTTTGTGCCAGAGCCTATAGTAATCTGACCCAATATTGCAGGTGATTGTGATGAGCTTGGTAATGGGGTAACGCAGGAAGAATTCATGATCAATTTAACCTTTATACCCGTTTGACATTACACCTGACTTATCTGCTAGCGTAAATACGCATTTAACCCACAAGCAGAGCGGAAACATCTCAGTGCGGCTGGAATTCGCCAAGCTATAGACGCGCCTATTAGTGTACTAGTATATCTCGAATCGCAAGCCCTAATAGAAGTAGATAGATTTAGGAGCGTTATCACTGACTTTTAAAATGGATGCAATACACTTCAGAAAGTAATGAATAGTGAACGTGTCACACGTTCCAAATTATCGGCGTGTTTGCGAAGAATGAAACATTGAGTTTGCCAAGTACGCGAGAATGCGGTAGTCTTATTGTGAACACAGATGTCATCGGTAATGAAGAGATTCATTGGATCGCTGTCTATTTTAAAAATAGACAGCGCCTGTACTATTTTGATTCACTCGGTACTCAACCCTGGAGTGACCCTATTATTGTAAAATTTCTCGCTCAGTTACATATTCCCAAAGTTGTATGGAACCCGTTTCGTATACAAGGATATTTCAGTAATGCTTGCGGAATGTACTGCGTCTCATTTCTCATGCATACGTCATGTGATAAAGAATTTATAAATTTTTAAAATTTATTTGACCCGTGTCACACTCGCCGAAACGATGAAATGGTATGCAGACAGATAAAAATCCGTTTTCCAATTGTACGTACTCGTTGTATAGTATGTTTTTGTTCGTGTGTGTGTATTTGTAACGGTATATTCTGTAGTTGGTTATTGTACTGATTTCTTTCATTTAATAAATTTATGAAAATATATCGTGTCTTCTTACCCCAAAAAGATCGAAAAACACTTAGGAATAATGTTCATTCTTTTAAAACATATACAGAGTATACAGGCAGACCCCATTATGTGAAGATATCTTTGGTTCGAAACTCATTTAAGAGGCAATCCAAATAAAATTTAAAACGATTGCCATAAAAAATTTCGATTTTAGCATAATGGCGATAAGAAATAAATCAATAACATTTAAAACGATTGCCATAAAAAATTCGATTTTAGCATAATGGTGAGTATCTAAATGAAGTATTTGACGAGATACTACAACCCTCCATATATATAAAATCATGTTTCTTGTGAATAAAATATAGACACTTACATTTCTATGGTAGCCCCTTGCGTCGGATTGTAGGAGCGTCACTGCAATATCTTCAACGGTTTGCGTTGGAAAATAATTCATCACAGTCAATTGCGTTAAAAAGATTAATTGCAGTTAATGCTGCAGTGTCACCTTCTTCATACAAATCCGGGAAGACGTACAGTTCGTGGTCCATGGTGGAGGGAATGCACTGGCAGAGGGAATGATTATTCACTGAAGCGAAAATAGCTACTGTTACTCCAAAACTGAAAATATTCCCCTTATATATGCACAATCGCCAAGCTCCGCCCCAAAAGATTAAGGCCAGATGTTCGTAGTGATTGGCTGCAGTGTAGCTGGGTTGGAGCTATGATAAGTTTGTGTACCAATCCGCTATAACGGTCCGGACGAGTAATGGCATCTTTATATTTTCTCCAATAGATTTAATGCTCGTATTACCCCTTGCTGTCTTTACCATGTCAATATTTTTCCCCCACTATTCCCGGATCATTATTCGGCGAGAAAGAGTTAATACACTAGGGAACAACATTTTTGTTTCTTGAAACTATTTGGTGTTTCTTATAGAACATTTGATGCTGATTCCAAATATGGTTTCAGAATTTTTCTATGACCTAGTTTTCCGAGAAAATAATATTTCCATTTACTCAGAGTTTTCCCAAAATATTAGTTAAAATTAAGTGTACTAATTAATTTTACTTTCTTTTTTCCAGGTTAACTATATTTAATAGTATTTTTTGCATTACAAAAATTATAGCTATTAAACAGATTTTTAATAAAAAGAAAGAAATTTTTTCAAGTTTTGCTCAAATTTTAAAAAATTTTATAGTAGAAAAAATTGGTTTTTCATTCAAAAAGTTTTCCGTGATTTCAATAATTTTCCGCCAGCATGAATCGAAACTGTATTAATCCCAGAGATACATTTTGCTGCGTATGTCGAGAACTGACCATATGGCACAGAGGAAGACGATGGCCCTACTCGTGAAGAAGCTTACGAACTTTATTTTGGATGTAAGGTAGGCGACCAAGACAAATCCTGGGCACCTCATATCTCATGCTTTCCTGTGCCGTCACTCTTAGGGGTTGGATTAAACTCACTGAGTGGTGGCCAACCGCGGCGCATTGCGCCAAAGGTGGCGCATCAAGTACTTTGAAGTGGCGCATCGAGGTCTAGTAGAATTGTGCTAAATTTCACTTCTAACACTAAATATTTAAAAATCAAAGATTTAAGCAGTTAAGATGTAGTTAACTAAAAATTAAGGTAAATATTTTTCACATTATATTTCTATTGAGGTAAATATTAATTATATTTTTATTTTTACTTACAAGTTATTAGTAATTTTTTCACAAATTTTTTTTTTTTGGCGCATCCGATTAAACCTAACCTAAAAATGGCACGCATCAAAAAATGGTTGGCCACCACTGGATTAAAGTACCGCAAAATCTATGCCATTTGCCATACCAATGATTTGGAGAGAGCCGAAGGATCACCTAACGGATTGCTATTTTTGTATGACTAACGTTAAGGATTCTCTGCCAAAAATAAACATAAAATTCAATACCCAAATCTTGCATCTGCCATGAGACCAGTACATGACGATGATAACCCAATTCCAACTCCCCCAAAGTCAGGACACTGGATGAAGAGTCTGAAGTTGAACCAATGGAAAATTGATGACACTAAAGATACAGACTTTCAGCAAACCTGAATCAAATAAACAACGTATGATACGCAGGTTATGCTGAATGATCTCGTGAGAAATTTGGACCCTTCGAAAAAGAAAGCGGAATTATTTGGGCTCCAGGTTACGTGAATGGAATTTGCTGGCAAAAAGATACATAGTACTTTCAGGTTTGCCCACCTTATTTCTTTCGCTGATTATTATTTAATATAATGTGTGTATATCTTTCAATAACAGAGATGTTATTCTAAGAATATGATACCATACAAATTACGCGTAAATAAAAATACAACAGCAAAAATAAGAATCGGAGTTGAAGCGATGTTTATCCCGAGAGATTTGAGAAAGGTCAGATTATGTCAAAAAAGGCCTCTGGGCAAACAGTTGTGATTCGAGTCGGTATCCCTTTCCTCGTGTGTGTGTGTGTGTGTGTGTGTGTGTGTGTGCACGATTGCTCATTCGTTTATTATATATACAATCACCTATCTTCGTAAGGTTTCTTTTAATTGTTTAGTGATTTTTTTAATGTTTTAATTCACTTTAAGGTGAAAATCCATTATATATATATATATATATATATATATATATAAATATATATATATGAATAGAAACGACATAAGTATTAAGGAACGTTTCCGCACACGAGGAGGAGAGATAACGAAATAATGAAAAATGAGGCGAACCGCCTGGGAAACGAACCCAGGGCCTTCCAATTGCCGGTCGGACGCTCTACCATTATGCTACGGACCCACTCAATCACAAAATCGAAATTCTCCCAAATAGGGCAGAAACCAATGCCTCAGAGAGCACCCTCGCAAATCGTGAATATGCGCAAATAACTGCAATGACCGCGCAGTATATAAATGAATAGAAACGACATAAGTATTAAGGAACGTTTCCGCACACGAGGAGGAGAGTAACGAAATAATGAAAAATGAGGCGAACCGCCTCATTTTTCATTATTCGATCTCTCCTCCTCGTGTGCGGAAACGTTCCTTAATACTTATGTCGTTCTATTCATTTATATACTGCGCGGTCATTGCAGTTATTTGCATATATATATATATATAAGGATTGACAAAATATACGTTTGGCATTATTTTTTGATGATTTCATTCACATGATATGTACAGAGGCGTGTGTGTGTGCGTGTGCGTGTGCGTGTGTGCACGAGTTGTTCATTCGTTATATATACAAACACAGATGGGGTGAGGAAGATTGGGGGGAATGGACGACGTGTGTTTTGGTTAATGTTTTAATTCGGTGAAAATCCATTTATATATATATTATATATATATATTATATATATATATATCAGGAATGACAAAATTAAATAGACACGGTTATTATGATTCTTTCTATATATATATATATACAAACACAGATGGGGTGAGGAGATTGGGGGGAATGGACGAGCGTGTGTTTTGGTTTATTTCAACTTTCTTCGCAAGGTTTTCTCCTTTCGTTTTTTCCCACTGTTATTCGGTATTTATAATAAAATAGGAATTAAGTGATTTATTGTGTAAAGAGCGTGTGTTTAAATTATTAAACAGATGAATCTTCTTGATTCCAACAATTAATTCTGTATTGATTAACTGCCATCATATAAATATATTGTAGTATTTTGATTAATAATATGGTTTTTTGCTATCTGGGCAACTCAGCCTGAATACATGGCGCTATCTGGCAACTCGCCGGATTAGAGATCTATAAAAGAGTGAGAAGCTGATGACGGAGTTATTCAAGCTCGGCTCCCAGCCGAGCAGGACCTCTGGTCCTTTCTCTTTTTGGCCTATGGGAAAACCCCTTAGAGGCCTCTTAGGTTAGGTAAACGAAAATAGCTGGGGGAGAACTCCGCTTCCAAGTTGCATGCCTTGCAATCAAAGGCCGCTACTCTCTCTCTCTCTCCCTCAGGTGTACCCCTACCCCCTTGCTCCTTCTAAGCCAAATGGCTTATTAGGAGCCTATAAGACACGCCTACTCGGCTGAAGTCTTAATATGCACTTGGCTCCTGCCAGGTGAACACTCTCCTCCTTTCTCTCCTTTCTCTTGGGGGATAACGCCGCCTCCAAGTTTCCTTGTTGCACCTGCTGCATCCCCACCCCCCTTTGCAGGGATTTTTTTGCAACACCCCCTTTGCAACAACCCACCCCCCTTTGCGACATGTTGCATAACACCACCACCCCTTTTGCAAATCGCAACATTACGTAATAAATTGCAACATTCTGCACTCTAACCCTTTTGCAGCTATACTACTGCCATCACCAAATCTAAAATATTGTCACTGCGCGTTGGTTCGGAACATCTGTCGTAAAAAATTATCTTCCATGAATTCAATCAATCTCAAACCCTCCTCATTACCAGTAAAACGCTCGTAATTAACATTAGGGCAGTTAAAGTCTCGACAATTATACTATTCCGATTGTCATAAAGTTACCAAGAAGTGGAGTAAAATCTAGTTCATCGGGTATCGAGGGGTTGAACGGGAGGTCTAAAACAAACAATAAAATTAAAACTAATACTACGCGCCCTAACTTCAACAACATATCGCTAATTGCTGCCGGAAATCTATCTTAACCTCGATAGCCCTAAGGGAATTACGAATGTACATCAAAACGCCGCCACCAATCCTATGTAACCTATCATTAGTAAAGAGTTTAAAAACCGGTATATCAAATTCCCCAACAAGTCCCGAGTCACGGTATTTAACCACGTTTCATGATAGCAAACTATATCGTAGTTACCGGAATAAATTATCGCCGTTTAAGTTCGTTTAATTTATTTCTAATACTACGCGCGTTACAATAAAGACGTTTAAGTTATTTTTTACCACGGGCCGGCGTTTTAAACTATTTTTCATGTCGGGCCCGCGTTGCCCGGACCCACAACGTTTAAAGAAGGCTTCGACCTATACAGCTTTCGTACGTTTTCGTCAATTAACCTACCTAGCCTAGCATTACCTATTTCATTAAGATGCACCCCCATCTTTTATAAAAAGGCTAGGATCACTGAATTCTGACCACAGCTTTACGAAGGGTACATTTTCCTCAGCACAAATCTCTTCTAATTTAGTATTAAAAAATATCGTTTTAGACGCAATCCTAAGACCCAAACCGTGTCTAGGGGTAATACCTAGAACTAAAGACCTATCTGACCTCACCTTTAGGGACCTAATCAACCCCCTATATCTCTCCGAAAGGTCAGGCACTCTCGTATCGGGCCTATAGGAGTCGTTGCCCCCTACCATCGTCACCAACATCGAGTGACGGGAGGCAACGTCAATCCTATCCACTTCGTCTCTGACTCTGTCAACCCTGGCCCCTGGGAGACAGACCCTCCTCCTCTTGGTTGGATGCCGTTCAACGAACTCTGGGTACTTACGTATTAACGGGGGGCCACCACATATTGATGATTGGTTAGGTTAAGTTGTAATATTTTCGTTAGTTGAAAATTTCTAATACATCATATTTTTTAAATAGCAATATTTTTAAAAATATTTACAATGATTTATATTTCAAATATTTACAATGATTAATACATGTTACACATTTTTGGTAGATCCCAAATTTTCATCATGAATAAGCCTAAAAAATTTTTTTTTTCAGAAAATTGTATAAAAAAATATTGGTGCTACTGTAGTATGCGGTCTACCTACGATTCGGCGGTCTACCTTTTAATTATAGCTTCTTATCTTATTATTTTATTATTAGGTTAATTGTACGCCCTTGACGATTGGTTAGGTTAATTCGTGATATTTTCGTTAAAACTAACGAAAATATCACGACTTAACCTAACCAATCATCAAGGGCGTACTGTAGTATGCGGTCTACCGTTAAGTATGCGGTAGTAGTATGTTTAACTTCTTTAATAATTCCTTAATTGTGTAAATTAAATTATAATTCCTTTCAATTCATTTTCAATTCCTTTTAAATATTTTGAACGGTAGACCGCATACTACAGTAGAAACTTAACGGTAGACCGCATACTACAGTAGAAACTTAACGGTAGACCGCATACTACAGTAGAAACTTAACGGTAGACCGCATACTACAGTAGAAACTTAACGGTAGACCGCATACTACAGTAGCACCAAAATATTTTTGCTATTTAAAAAATATGATGTACTGTATTAGAAATTTTCAACTAACGAAAATATTACAACTTAACCTAACCAATCATCAATATGTGGTGGCCCCCCTTTAATACGTAAGTACCGAACTCTGTGTCCATATGGCGCACTAAAGAGTCCCCAATTAAAATAGTTTCCCCCTCATTCACGTCCCTTTCCAAATGCGCGAAAGGGTTCGAAACCTCGATAGGGTGGGGGTGGGGGGAATTCCTATCACCTAATGTACGCGGCCTAGCTCCACCCTTAACTTCTCTAAATCCCTCCCCATCTACTAATCTCGGACCAACCTTAACCCCTTCCTCAACTCTCTCCAACCTTCCCGATAAGCTACCTAAACTAGAAACTAGGTTACGCACCTCACCCTTCAAATTACTAACGTCTTCAACGTTAGTATTGGTTCGGCTTTCGTCAACCGTAGCCCTACCCCTGCCCTCATCAAGCGTTGCAAGTCTTTCCGTTACCTCACGTACACTGCGTTTTATGTCAACTATTTCCTCCCTTAACTCGCAAAAGAAACAAACTGATCTCTCCGTAATCGCCATAGGACCGCCGTTATAATCTTTAAAATCTGAATATCACCGGTTTACCCCACACCTAACACACGACGCTTTCTGCGACGGCATCACTCAGTTAAAATTAATTTATAACCATCACAAGTTTAAGTTAAATTAAGCCAGCACGCTATGAAAACTTCTAAATCGCTAAAAACCACTAATATTCAATTACTTAACTATGTTATAGTTATAGGTATAGGGTTTTATATTTAAACCTAGTTACTTTTTATTTGCTATTGATACTTTTGGATTACTACATTTTTAGACTCAGAAAAATGTGAGCTTTCAAATGGTATTTGTTTTATGAGTGTATGTTTAATATTGAAAAATGGAGCGCTCCTAGAGATTTACCGAAGCTCATGCCCTACCTCTAGAATTGGCTTGGTAAAGGAGAGAAGTGCTTACTTGAGCTCTCATTCTCACAAAATCATGTGTCTAATCTTCTGTTGAAGATTTTCACACTGACATCATTTGTGTTCCCAGTTTCTTTTGGTAACTAGTTAATTAAATAGTCTTGGACTTCTTTCATCAAAGGTATTTTCCTTCAGCGTTAAGGACGCTCCTTGTGTAGCCTTTCGTTTGGGAACATTATTCGTTCTGCCTTTCCTATTCGCCAACGTGTGGTTATACAGTTCGGTATGAGATTAGGAACAAGTTTCTTTTCTAGTTTCGATGCGTAAAATTTTTCCGTCAAATTTAATTTCATTTCTTTAATCTTTCCCAGTAATTTAGTTGAGTTTCACAGACCATGGCACCGTCTCTTTTGCCAACAGCATTGTTAACAAGCGCATTAATAGCGAAGTTTTTAGATTGTAAATGATTGTAAACTAAATGGTGCAAAACAACTTTAAACCGTATAACGAGTTTTCTTTCTGAGATTTGCGCCTGAATTTTTTTTTTTTTTTTGAGTGAATTTTTAACGCTAAATTTTGTTTTTATTATTATCCTTGTCCTGTTCTTTTTGAGGTTTATTGGAATGGCGCTCCTACGTATTCATACAAAGAAATATTTCAGTTATATTTGTTTTTATCTTTCGTACCATGTATAGGATAGTTATGGAAAGTTTATTTATTGTTCGTTTGAAAAAAAATTAACAAATAGAAAAAAATTAGTTCAATTCCAACGTATAATGTAAAACGTCAAAGAATTTTGGGAAAATAAAAAAAAAAGTTAAAATGCAAAAGTTTTCGTACATTTATTTATAAAATTATTTACTATTTTGTGTGTCCACCTTAGGCTTGAAGAATTTTAAATTTTTTATCAGCAGTTGGCTAGAATTTTCTAAGCGAATCTTCATGAAAGACGTATGGCTGCACAAGCCATTAGTAAGCAACGGGTCGTCGTGGTAAAGAGCTGTCTACAGATCTTAAGAGATCTGTTATTGCTGCACACAATTCTGGGAAGAGTTATAGAAAGATAGGAGAAGAACTTCGAATTCCATTCACGACGGTTGTTGCAGTCATAAAGAAGTGGAAAAGCTTTGGAACAATCAAAACTTTATCAAGGTGTGGAAGACCTTGCAAGATTTCAGAACGTACAGCTAGTCGGATTGAAAGAATGGCTGCTGCGAATCCACGAGTGACTGCAGGTGATATTTGCCAACCATTAAAACTGTCTAAGATCGCTGTTCATCCCTCTACTGTACGCCTGCATGGAAGAGTTGCATGAAGAAAACCTCTGCTACGAAAAGCTTACAAATAAGATCATTTAAAGTACTCCGAGGATCATCAAAATGATGAATTTGCATTCTGGAAGAAAGTTTTCTGAACAGACTAGACCAAAATTGACTTATTCGGGAACAACGAGTAACGGTATGTTTGGCGAAAATCAAATATTGCATTCGAGGAAAAAAACATCGTTCCTTCGGTTAAACATAGTGGTGGCAATTTGCTTCTTTGGGGATGCTTTAGTGCTTCTGGTTCAGGAAAGCTTGTTGTTATCAATGAAATCTTGAATTCGAAGAAATATCAGGAAATTTTAGAAGAAAATGTATTTTCTTCAGTTCGGGAGTTGCAAATGGGTCGCAATTGGGTACTGCAACATGCTAATGATTCAAAACATAAAAGTAAGGGCACCATGAAATGGATTCAACAAAAGAATTTCAAACTTCTCGAGGTCCAGTCAAACCCAGATCTCAGTTTAATCGAGAATTTATGGTTTGATTTGAAAAAAGCTATCCGCAAGCGAAACCCTTCGAATCTGAATGAATTGCAACAGTTTTCTTTAGAAGAATGGGCTAAAATTTCTACTGAGAGTGAGAGATATCGAAGCTTTGTGGAAAAGTATCCCCTTAAAAACACCCAAATACCCAACGAATTATTGAAGTCATTCAAGCCTAAGGTGGACACACAAAGTATTAAATAATTTTGTAAATAAATGCACGAAAGGACATTATAAGGACGACTATAACTGAAATATTTCTCTGTACGAACACTTACGAGCGCCACTGTATGGACAGCAACTGTGGCCCCATTCAATAAGGGGTTCTTGCAAAAGTTGAACCCTAAATTTGCTTTATAAGAGATCTTTTAGTCTGTTGCATGAGCTCCCTCCAAGATACTGAGCTCGCGAATGTTCGTGAAACATAACGATCCTCCCTCAGGTAACAAGCTGTGCTGAATACAGTCTAATGCGAAGAATTAAAAACTCAGATAATCACATTGTCGAAGATATTCATCAGTCATATTTTATGTCTTCTAGCTCAACCTAACACCAACATTAGCATTTTCATTACATGTACTTTATATTACTACTTTTATTATTACTTGTTTCATTACGTGTATTATTTTTATTTTTTTTCGTCTAATACCGGGTGTACATAAAGTCAGGATCTATTTTTGTGAAGCACTTGGAAATTATATGGAATTCAATCATAAAATGATAAAGTGGTAACATTTATTAAATAATTAAGAGTAGGATTCGACGTGACGCCCATCAGTATCCCTGCACAGCTCAAATCGTTCCGCAGCATTTCTAAACACATTCTGGAGCATTTGCGGGGTTATGTTATCTGCAGCAGTTCGTATACGTGTACGTAAGTTTTCAAGACTCGTAATCTTCGTCTGATAGACGTGCGATTTGATAAAGCCTCATGCAAAGAAATCTAAAGGGGTTAAATCTGGTGATCTCGCTGGCCAAGGTCTGTTGCTTCCGCGTCCGATCCAGCGATTTGGAAAACGTCCATTTAGATAATCCTGAACAATTTTGGCATACCGGGACGATGAAAACCTTTGTTGAAGTGTCGAGTGAGCCTATTACTGTAGGCTCGAAATGGCGTTTAAGGTGATAATGATTTAATTATATGCTAGTGATTAATTGATGCAATGACTGATTGCTTATTAATGATAGGCTGGGTTAATAATTTATGATGTAAAGTATCACCAATTGAAAGTGGCTAAGGCGTAGGCCTACTATAATAATACCGAGTGATTTGAATTGCTTCGGGATCACCAGTTCAGATTACTCCTGAACAATTTAATGTAAGGTTATAAAAAGTACCTTATTGTTTTGTATTTTATTATGAAAATAAAGTAGTTATTTATTCATGGTAATTAACGAAGGATTGACAGTAATTGTTTGATAGCCTTTACGTTATGCTGATGACATGGAACTTAGCTAGTAAGATGAATGATTAATAGCTTAATTGACACTTAATACATTCATTGATGGTATGTAAATGGCATGCAAATTGGTACATCGAATGGGCCTAGTAAATGACATAAAGAATGCACGTGCGTTTAGTACAGTGAATGGAATACGTGACACGCTGATTAAGTAGGCTAGAGGATTGAATGGATGAACAGAATAAATGATGCGGCCTAATACTAATGGATTGAAATGCTTGACAATGGTTACACAAATATCGTTTATATATAAGGCCATTATGTGCTGCTAAATGATTACGCCAGGAGAATATTTAGTTATCACATAAATATATGAGTTAAACACAATAACGGATGATACGCGGAATTACGGTATTGAAATGACACTTGAATTGAGTAATAGGCTTACTGCGTTTTAACGAGAGTCAGTTGGAACGTTTAATTACACACTTTGGGAGTATAGCCTACCGTTCAGCGGTAGGCTGGTGTAGGCTTTTCGAGAGTTACTTAGGAAAGATGCACTTATCTTACCGGGACGATGAAAACCTTTGTTGAAGTGTCGAGTGAACCTATTACTGTAGGCTCGAAATGTCGTTGATCGTCCTCTAGAAGCTGGTTGACTAGCGTTGATCGTGTTGTTGCCTTTTGAGATGCAGGATGGTCTGAAGGTGATCTTGCAGACGTAGGCCTGAGGAGATGCTGGGCACCGGTCGCCTCCAGTGTTGATTCGCTTGTTGCAGAATTGAGGTGATGCTTGAGAGGCAAACCGGCGGAAGACGAAACGGCGCTGAGTTTCGAAGAAGTGCTTCTACAGGCTGACGGCGGTAGGCCTTAAGTGAGGATAGATCGAAGGCCTTGAAGGAAGCAGCAGGCCGCTCCTCCGGCGGGAAGCCGGAGGGCGGTTGACGGACGAGTGTTGCTCGTGAAGGTGGAGAGCCAGTAAGTGTGAAAGTGCGAGTGAGTGGAATCTCGCTTATATTACTTCGGTGACGCGGACTTTCGCCGGCTTTCTTGAAACTCCGCCCTACGCGTCCTTTAGTTGAAGAACTTGCTTTGCGCGGGCCTTTTTGGGACAAAACAAACGCTTTCATTGTTCTGAATCCGTGACCACGTGTGTCTTCCAATAATGTTTGATGAAGGCGTGGAAAGAAGAATTTGTCTGTCTATTTGTTGGTCTATTTCTTGTCTATCCGCTATATATATATATATATATATATATATATATATACTGTATATATGATGCAAATCCACAAGGAAAAAGAAAAATGATTGTACGGTTTAGTAAAAACACATAAGTTAATAATCCCATGAGGCCTATTGTTAGCTCAGTAGGCTCCGTAACCTATAAGCTATCTAAATGGTTAGTTAGTTTATTAACACCGTTAGTTGGCTCTATTTCCAAGTCACATATTGTAAATAGCATGGATCTTATTGACAAACTGAAGTTTCCTAATGACCCCAATTTCAAACTGGTAAGTTTTGATGTATGCTCGTTATGCACAAAAGTCCCGGTTGATGACCTACTTGATTTTTTAAAAGATAAGATCTCTGAATATTCTTTCCCTGTGCAACACAACACTCTTATTGAGTTAATTAGGTTTTGCGTCAAAGATTGTAAATTTCAGTTTGAAAATAAGTTTTATACTATGTCGTTTGGATTGGCGATGGGAAATCCCCTTTCACCGATATTGGCTAACTTATACTGTATATGGAATTTTTTTAAAGCAGAATTTTGCCTACTATTGTTAATTTTAACCTTGTTTGGTACAGGTATATAGATGATATTTTATGCCTTTGGCCTAATAATTTGGATGTTGACTTATTTCTTGGTAGGCTCAATAGTTTAGTCCTATCTACAGTATTAAGCTCACGGTTGAAAAAAAAATGACGGAAGCTTATCTTTTCTGAATCTAAAACTTCGGAGATGCTTTAATCAGTTCAAATTTGAAGTTTATCGTAAGCCTACTAATAATAACTCTTATGTGCATTTTTATTCCGACCATCATCCCGCGATTAAATCTTCTATTTTCTCTGCTGTTTCTTAGAGCATTGAGAGTTGTCAGTCCTGAATTTTTAGATTCTGAGTTATGCAATATCATGAATATTGGTACTAAATTATGTTATCCTATTTCATTTTTAGATAACTGCCTTAGGAAAGCCAAGAATAGGTATTATAATAAGGTAACTGTAAAGGAATTTGAGCGTAAAAATATACTTAGCCTACCTTACCATGTTAATTTTCAATATCTCCCGACTTTACTGAAAGCAATTGGTATCAATGTAGTCTTTAAGTATAATAATACTGTAAAATCACGCTTAATAAAGAATAGCCAGGATAATCTGGTTGGTTGTGTGTATTCGATCGGATGTACACAATGTGACTTGGTATATAGGCCAAATGGATAAAACATTAGATATTAGGGTAAAACAGCATAAATATGCGTGTAGAACAGCAAATAATTCTAATGCATTGTTTAATCATATGTATAGATGTAATCATAGTATTAAGTGGGATAGTTCTAAAGTTCTCGTTAAAAACACATATAATTGAGAGGAATATTCTAGAATGTGCATTTATCGATTTTAAAAATAATTTCAATAACAGTGCGGGAATGTATAAAATTGACAATATCTTGTTAAAATACATTTTGCCTCTAATCAACTCTTGTTAATCTTGTGTTAATCTTTTTGTTTTTCTGTCCCGTTGTATATATTTTTGGTCATCTTGCCTCCACCCTTCATTCCCTGACGAGGTGTACTTCTGAATACACGAAAGGCCTTGGAATCATTTTTCTTTTTCCTTTTGGGTTTGCATCATTCATTCATTTCACGTGTCTAATTGTGAAATTCATCCCATATATATATATATATATATATATATATATATATATATATATATATATATATATATACCGTATATATATATATATATATATATATATATATATATATATATATATATATTCGACTATTATGGCTGACACTATTTAATTTATTATGACTATAATAAATAATTCGTAATTTTCATGATTTAAATTTATATGACGTTTTTGTTTTTTTGTTTTTTGTGAGAGTGGCCATTTAAGTTCCTTTTGTTCGTATCCCCTGTAAGGAAAGGCGATGAAGTGGTTGTAAGATGTTATGCACGATCGAAGGTAGAACTCTCCTCAAAAGGAAGACAATAAACAATAAATCTTTCGTTTGAGTTGTTCCCTTATTCAAACATCCGATCACATTAATTTTATTCAGCCGAAGAAAATCAATTCTCAAGACAATAAAACTATATAAAGTGGAAAGCCTTCTCCAATTGGTTTTGGACTCCCTTAATAATAAGTACAGTATAAAACTGGTCAAGCTAAACTCTTGTATTTTGCACTTATATAATATAATATATATATATATATATATATATATATATATATATATATATATATATATATATATATACACACACAATACGAGCAATACCAAATTTATTAAGTTTGTTTTCAACTAATTTTGGCTACTGTCTAACCCGAGCATTGGACATTTTATATACAAAGTTTCTTTGGGTAATATCAAATTAATTTAAGTGGGTTAAGTTAGATTAGATAATGTCAAGTTGGATTAGGTTAGGTTAGTTTAAATTAGGTTCATTGAGTTGTAGATAAATTTCCATAAAGTAAATGTAAGTCCTGGTACCAACTCATGTCTTCTTGCTAACACCTCGAATCAATTCCTTGTGATTTGGATGAATGGATAAATGATTCTTTATTTACAAAATAAATAAAATTTTACAGTTTTACAATTTTTGTTGTTACAATAATTTTAACATAAAGTGAATAAGTGTGAAATTGAGCTATTTATCCTATTTAATTTGGCGCTTAAGCTTTAATTAAGGTTTACTGGGCTTTTAATTAAAGATAAAATAATGCTTCCACCCAAATTGTTCATTCTGACGAAGGTCGAGCTTTTCACTCCACATTAGACCTACAGTTTAACGTGGAATCCGAACCACGCCCCACCAGCAGCCCAGCGTCTTAACCACTATGCCACCCAGGTACCCATTTATTTATCCACCACTTTTTTTTTTTTATTGTGTGGAAGGATGAACAGCTGGGTTTTGCTGCGCGCCAACTGCCGTCACCGGGTCTTGAACGCGGAGCCGATGGATTCGTAGTCAGCGACGCTAACCACTACACCACCGAGGCGCATTGACTTATTGAGTTATGATTATTAATATATAAATTATGACTAATAATTAGTAATTAATTTCAAATATATAAATTAACTAATAGCTGAAAACTAGACAATGAATTTAAATCATTGTGAAGTCATTAAGTCATCGGGAAGATATTTCTTTTTTTATTTGCGTATTTATAAAATAAATATTACACTGTTACAGTTTCTGTTGCATTACAATAATACAAAGCTACAATTTCTGTTATATTATAGTAATACAAATAATACCGTCAACTGAATTATTTATTTTATATAATTTAGCCCTTAATACATGATATACAAGTCACGTTCAAATTATGATTAATACATAAACGAACTAATAATGAAAATGCAGTATATATTAATCTTAAGTTGTTATTATTATTAATATTATTATTATTATTATTATTATTATTATAGATATGAAACCAATACAAACAAAGTCATTATTGAAGATATGAAACCAATACAAACAAAGTCATTATTGAAGATATGAAACCAATACAAACAAAGTCATTATTGAAGATATGAAACCAATACAGACAAAGTCATTATTGAAGATATGAAACCAATACAGACAAAGTCATTATTGAAGATATGAAACCAATACAGACAAAGTCATTATTGAAGATATGAAACCAATACAGACAAAGTCATTATTGAAGATATGAAACCAATACAGACAAAGTCATTATTGAAGATGTGAAACCAATACAGACAAAGTCATTATTGAAGATGTGAAACCAATACAGACAAAGTCATTATTGAAGATATGAAACCAATACAGACAAAGTCATTATTGAAGATATGAAACCAATACAGACAAAGTCATTATTGAAGATATGAAACCAATACAGACAAAGTCATTATTGAAGATATGAAACCAATACAGACAAAGTCATTATTGAAGATATGAAACCAATACAGACAGTCATTATTGAAGATATGAAACCAATACAGACAAAGTCATTAGTGAAGATATGAAACTAATACAGACAAAGTCATTATTGAAGATATGGAACCAATACAGACAAAGTCATTATTGAAGATATGATACCAATACAGTACAAAGAATTGAATGTAAGACACGAGCAATGAACAAGTAATAAACAAGTAATGTACAGTTGCGCTCATTCTTCTTAGGATACTCTTGAGAACAGATAGCGACACCTGCCATATATCTGTTGTGTGTACTACAAACGGTTGTAACATTTTATGAATGAATGTTTAGTGAGCGAACGCTGATTGGTTGGTTGACTCATTGCCAAATGTCTTTAGAACATAATTATTCCCATTCATTCCATTCATCCCCTTCTTGAATTTATATTTAATTATTCATTTATGTTTCCTTAGTAATATGTAAACCAGAGTGATGAATGGAAATAATTATGTTCTAAAGACATTTGGCAATGAGTAAGGTGACCAGAGTCCCGATTTTGGGCGAGACAATCCAGAATTGATGACATGTGTCCCTCTTTTCAAAATGTCCCGAAAATGTCCCGCATTTGGAGCAAATTTTCATAAATGTCCCGCTTTATTAAAATTACTGTTACATTAGACATTAGATGTCCTTTATGAATTAATAGAATTATGCCACATTTCGAATTCCAAATCTACATACTAACTTGCAAACTGAACTGGTACGATACATGTCGCCGTGCGGCAGTGCCGTGATTCCCGACTAGCGTTTCAGTGTTTCATTAGCGGCCTCTGTGTAAAGTTGTGTTGTAGTGTAACGCTTTTATGTTTTTATGTTTGCTTAATTAATAACCTTAATTAATTTTTATCTCTGCATCCTTTTTTTTTTTCTTTTGCAGCTAAGTTAAACTTTTTCGTTTGAAGGATAAGGAAAGTTATTAATTGTATCGTACGTAAGGTCGTAGGCCTAGTTTGACAACACAAAATGTCTAAAACTAAAAGGAAGTGTACATTTAATGCACATCTGCAGTCTAAATATCCATTTATTACAAAAACACCAACAGAAAGTGATGTACGGTGTGAGGAATGTAGAAGTACTTCAGCATTGGACATGGTGGGATTAATGATATTACTAAGCTTTACCATACAGTCAGGGAAAATCAAAGCTTCA
Organism: Bathynomus jamesi; assembly: GCA_023014485.1. Lineage (NCBI taxonomy): Eukaryota > Metazoa > Arthropoda > Malacostraca > Isopoda > Cirolanidae > Bathynomus > Bathynomus jamesi. The sequence continues at coordinate 150,139 of JAJOZX010007224.1, forward strand.
GATCTACTGACTGTGCAACAAAAATTTTGAAAACATGCTTTGAACCAAAATTTTCATGTGCCAGAACAAAGTGTGAAGCGATTGTTTCAAATGTATCATATTTGCACCATATGCTGAAACAGAATTAAAAAAACAATTAAAGGATGCTCATTGCATAACATTGCTAACTGATGCAAGCAACCATGGAAACATCAAGCTGTTTCCTGTTTTAATTCGCTTCTTTCAGCCATATGAAGGTGCTGAAATGAAGCTTATTGACTTTAAATCTCAGCCTGGAGAAACCTCAGATATTGTGGTGAAATATTTAACTGATATTATTGAAGAGCATGACCTGGGCAGAAAATTAGTTGCTTTCTGTGGTGATAACACTAACTGTAATTTTGGTGGTGCTGCAAGAAAAGGAGTGAATAACATTTTCAGGAAGTTAAATGACTACATTGGTAGAGAACTAATTGGGATTGGTTGTTTTGCACATATTGTACATAATGCTGTTCAGTCTGCCAGTGACTGTCTGCTAATTGATATGGAAACAGTGGTTGTAAAAATATGTTCATATTTCTACATCTATACTGTTCGAGTAGAAGAGCTGAAAGAGTTTTGTGATTTTGTGGACATTGAATATAAACAGTTACTGGGATATAGTAAAACAAGGTGGTTGGCATTAATGCCTGCAGTTGAAAGAATACTCAAGTTGTTTCCTGGTCTAAGATCATACTTTCTGAGCCAAAGCAAGTGTCCAGTGATACTGAAAAACTTTTTTGAAAACCCACAATCAGAGATCTGGCTCAACTTTGTGCACTGTCAAGCAGCCACCTTTCACCAAGTGGTTTTAAAGATTGAGGGTGAACATATATCAGTTGTGGAAGTGATGAGTGCAATTTCTGATCTGAAGGATAATTTGCAGTCAAAGAAAGATAATGTGTTTGTGCCACTCTCAGTCAGGAATCTTGTAAACAAACTTGAAGAAGATGGGTTGATTGATTCTAGTGATTCCTTATCTGTAAAGAAAATATTAGTTGAGTTTTATGACACATGTGTTAAGTACTTGGATCAGTGGTCGGGTCACTTGCCAAACGTTGAGTGTATGCAGTGGGCTTTATTAAAACAAGTTCCAAAGTGGTCAGTTGTTGAGAAAACAATGGATTTTGCTGCTGAGAAACAACTATTTGACCCCAAATTTGACACTGAATTATTTGATGAGTTCACGTGTTTTGCAAAGTACATTAGTGATGAGAAAGTAGCAGAGTGGAATGCATCTAAATTATCAACAGACCAGCGCTGGGTGGAAGTATTCACTCATTTCAAAGCCAGAGATGTCAATCATCAACGAATGTCAGCATTAGTTTAGTTCATACTCTGTCTTCCAGGAACTAATGCTTCGACTGAACGTGCTTTCTCTCAAATGAATAAGACGTGGACATCTGAGAAAGCACAACTGAAAGTCTCAACTCTAAAAGCTTTACTTTTAACTAAAATAAACTTCATTCAAACCTGTATGGAGTTCTACACTATGTTGAAATCAACTCAGGAGTTACTTCAGAAGATTTCATCTACTGAAAAGTATGGGAATTGAAAAGCAAGTACGATAATATTGTGTATTGGTATGTCATAGATATAAACCATTCTCAGTTGAGTTAATTTTTTTCATAATTATATACTCAAGAGAAAAATACAAGCAGTGAAGTAATAATTATGTTCCATATATATAGGTGCGGCAAAAGTAACGCCCTTTTAATAATTGTATCTTTATAGTTTTATACAGTATAACCAACCACAAAATTAATTAAATTCCAGTTATTTTTTAGTTTTTACTGAGAAAGTACTTATTATTTTTCTTAAAATGCTGTATTTTTCTTAAAAACCTTATTATTTCTCTTAAAATGCTGTAATTGATTTATTTCCTTCAATAAAAGAGAATAAACTAAAAAGGGCGTTACTTTTGCCGCACCCGTTATATATATATATATATATATATACACATTTCAACTGCAAACAACACACAGTATAATTAACGTAAAGAACGACGCTTGTATAGAAGAACATTCCGCGCAAGATGAGGAGGGAGAACGAACAAATTAAAAAATGAGGTAACCACCCGGGAATCGAACCCGGGATCTTCCGATTGCCGGTCAGATATGATAACCACTACACCATGGGCCTCACTCGATCAGAAGTCGTAATTCTCCTACATACGCGCAGAAACCAATGCCCCGAGGGGGCACCTCCCGCATGCCGCACATATATACATTTCAACTGCAAACAACACACAGTATAATTAACGTAAAGAACGACGCTTGTATAGAAGAACATTCCGCGCAAGATGAGGAGGGAAACGAACAAATGAAAAAATGAGGAAGATCCCGGGTTCGATTCCCGGGTGGTTACCTCATTTTTTCATTTGTTAGTTCTCCCTCCTCATCTTGCGCGGAATGTTCTTCTATACAAGCGTCGTTCTTTACGTTATATATATATTATATATATATATATATATATATATACAGGGTGTCCCATAAGTCCGGCATCATAGGAGAAATTCATATTTTTCTATTTCTACAAACCATAATTTATGCTCGGGATGCCAATTTCCCGTCCACCATTCTGTTCAGTGACGAGGCTGTTTTTTATGGAAATGGTGAGGTAAATCGACAGAACACCCGCTACTGGTCTCAAAACAACCCTCACTGGTATACCTATTCAAAGGAACGAGGTGCATCTCGGGTGATGATATGGTCTGGCATTTGGAAGGATCGCATCATAAGCCCCCCTCTTTTTCGATGAACATGTCACTGGAGGCACCTACCTACGTACGTATGCTCAAGGAATAAGCATTTCCCAGTGTCTTGAACGAAGAAGGAAATTTCCCAACATGGTTCCAGCAAGACGGCGCTCCTGCACATTACAGCACCCAAGTAAGGGAATACCTGTACCAACAATTCCCTGGTCACTGGATAGGACGTCGAGGGCCTGTGGAATGGCCAGCTAGAAGCCCGGATCTCACGCCACTAGATTTTTATCTCTGGAGCCACTTGAAAGAGCTGGTGTACGCAGAGAAAATTAGGAGTGTTGAACATTTGCGGCAGCGCATTATTGGGGCATGTAACACCATTACTCCTGACATCATTCACCGTGTGCTTGCTGACTGGGTATTACGTCTGAATTTGTGCATTGAAAACAGTGGCGGCTCGTGACTTTCAGTTATGAGGGTGCTGCCTCAGAAATTGCAAACAATTGTGTCGATTATATATATATATATATATATATATATATATATATATATGAGAGAGAGAAAGTCGAATAGATAAATAGATAACTACTCACTACTCAGTCATAAAAATAAGTAAAATAGTATCATAAAATCAATTATAGGGTACTTACGCTTAACGGGTAATTTCGAATTTGCCAAAAATTTTATTTATAAACAAATTCCATTCTTCTGTTTTTATTCTGAGCGAAAAAATATTATAAGAAATGAAAGCTATATATTGTAAATAATCCAATTATTATATAATTAACTTCAATCTCACGACAAAAAATAAATGATAACGAATCATTGATAAATGCAATTCGGAAATTAAATTTCGAATTAGCAAACGATACAGCAACACAACTACCACGTCAAACAAACAAATCGGCACTGCTCTGTCCACAGTGCTTTGGATCCCCTTAAACCCGCGATTCTGACTCGCTCTTCGTACGTCCGCCACCGAGGTTTCAAGTTCGAACAAAATCTGGCACTGTTAAGTACGCAGTTCCACGGGAAGGCTGAAGCTACTTTCGTGATTCATTCGTTCAGCATTGAAATAGTTTAAGGAAAAAAGGATATAATCTGATTTAAAAATTCAAAGTTCATTGAAAAAAAACAATCAGAGAGGCTATTTTAAATATTTAAATATAAAGATCATAAGATCATGGGGGTGCTGCAGTTCCACAGTGCCTACTTGCGAGCCGCTCCTGATTGAAAACAATGATGGACATATTGAGCACGTTCTGTAAATAAAAGCTTTTGTTTTGCCTTTTTTTATTACTTTTCCTATGATGCCGGACTTATGGGACACCCTGTATATATATATATGAGGAAGAGAGGTGTCCCGCTTTTGGCTCCTAAAAATATAGTCATTTTAGTTTACAACTCCAAAAATAGAAAAATGTCCCGCTTTTTGCTCTAAAAAATATGGTCACTTTAGCAATGAGTCAATCAACCAATCAGCGCTCGCTCACTAAACATTCATTCATAAAATGTTACAACCGTTTGTAGTACACATAATAAATATATGGCAGGTGCCGCTATCTGTTCTCAAGAGTGTTCTACGAATAATGAGCGCAACTATACATTTAATCCTAGATTTTTATTGGTATTTCATGATTAATTGAGAATTTAACTTGTTATTAAACGAATTTACGTTCGAAATACTTTTCATATCAGCTTTTATGATTTTAGGACTACGCGAAGAGGGTGCAGTTGGATGGGAGACCGTCCGCTGCGTCCAGACTACATAACGACCCGTGGTTCGAATCCTACGTAAAGCTGTAGGTCCCCTCCGTCATATGACTTTAGATGTTGCGAGGGAGGTCAAAGAACACCATTATTAACATTATTTTGGCTTCGAAATGTTCCCCTTCTTTTTTTTAAACCACAAACTTGACCTTCGTCTGTCAGAATATATATATATATATATATATATATATATGTATATATATACACACACACACCTTTGTCTGTCAGAATATATACATATATATATATATATATATATATATATATATATATGATCACCTGAAGATCCGTCACCCCAGCCTTTTTTAGTTAGCTTAGTAGTATAGTGGCAAAACGCATGAGTGCAATTGCATTGCAATATTGCATAATGTAACGTAATGTTGCAAGAGTGCCAACCCACACGCAAAATGCAAGAGTGCAGAAATGTTACGTAATGTTGCAAGAGTGCCAACCCCCCCCCTTTGTTGCAAGAGTGCTAACTCCCTCCCCCTTGAATAGGGCATGCAGATCAAAAAATCTGGGGTAGCCTACCAAAACTGAGATCAATTTATGTGTTTGGACAAATTAGTTTGCTTTGTGATTTAAAAAGTCTAATGGTAGACTCTAAGTGAGCTGCCTTTGGTGGAAATTTGGTAGGCTCGCTAGTAGGACATGGTGCCTGGCACCTATGATGCCCTTTGGATACCATAGTACTTGAATGATATAGATGTCTATTGTTAACGATGTGCTTATTATTATTACGTATATTTGAATATGTAAATGTTTCAATTAGGTTTCATTTTCTCCTTTGTGTTTCTCGTTGTCCTACCTCTTTTTAAAATTTACAAAATCTAAAACCAAACAAAGCTGAACTAACGATGAGATCCTATCTGAAAAGGGTTCACGCAAATATTTATATATGCAAATAAAATCAATAATTGAATGACAGAGGTACTAAGAACTGTATTAAACTTTATTGTACTTCAAACTCATCTACATTATCATATATATTTAGGATAAAATCGAAGACGTAGCGCAAAAAAGTCGTTATATTTGGCTGCAGTCGAAGTTTCGGGCGATTCTACCGTTTTCATGCCTAATAAATAAAAGCCAAAATGTATAAATGACAAAAATATATAAATGTCGAGAACTAAAACTAATCTAGAGTACAAAATTAGAACTGTTCAAGAATAAAAATTAAAATTACAAGGCAGAAACAGGCATAAGTCAAAATCAAATCGAGAGTAAAAAATATAGAAATGACAAAAATATACGAGTGATAAAAATAAAACTTCACTAAAGACATTCAAACGTAAAATTGTAAAAAACTTTACTAATAAAAAGTTAAACGGTTGAAAAACGAAACAAGCCTGCAGTCCTTGTCATCCTTGGTCTTTTTCCACTTCGACTGTCCCCTCCACCCTTTCTTTTTCCTCTGTCTTTCCTCTCACTTTTTCTTTGTTTTTCCGCTGAGATATGCCCTTTAAATAGAGGCGAATCGGTTCTTCCTGAACTAAAAAAAAAAAAATATATATATATACATACATACTGGTGTGTGTGTGTGTGTGTGTGTGTGTATTATTATGTAGGGGAATAATGAATAATAAGGTAACGATTAATTAATCGATAATGTAATTAATTCATTACAGGCCGAAATTGGCCACAGCGGTCTTAAAACTGAAAACGAAGCTCAAACAAAAAATTGTTGTTCATCATGAAACAAAACTAACGAGCCAAATATGGCTCTGGGTATTTTTGTAGAGAAGTCCGTTTCGAGTGTAAACGAAACAATTTGAAAAATCTTAAGTACACTCGGACCTGCTAATTCGACACTAGGTATTTCGGATATTGCGATAATTCGGCTATTTTTCTGCGTGTCGAAATATCAGGCAAATTTCGGAAGATTTGGTGAAATTTGCCTGATATTTTGACACGCAGAAAATAGCCGAATTATCACGATATCCGAAATACTGAGTGTCGAATTAGCGAGGTCCGAGTGTACATGACTATTCCCATATAACTTAGGACGTAAGATAATGAATTTCATTGTCTATTTAATTCTATACAATTTCAAATAACAATTATGAAGTGTTAAGCTACACAAAATTAAATTAGGGAAAAAATAAAAAAAATCAATTGTGAAAAAACATGTGGGTTCCCGCGCTTCACGCCAGACAAAGCGGAGAAGAAGCTATAAAATTGAACGTTCATTTATGTAAGGGAAACTGCATTTAGGTTTAATTAAATTGTTAGAATCGAAAACATGTTACATTACATCTTTTCTAAAGGTTGATAATTCTTAAAAATAGGATGAATCAATTTAACAGAATCTTATTTGGGTACGTAAGTAAATCTTACACCTGGCAGCCTCGCGCAGCCAGGCCGAAAAAAGAAGTTATCATATATAAAATCAAGTCGTATTAAAGCAGTGAACAAGAATGAAATTTATATCAAATTACTCTTTACCTATTGCCGAATAACAGCATAAAATTATGTTAGTTAAAATATGGGAGTAGTGTGTTTATTAAAATAACACTCGAAGTGACATGCACCAAATGAAACAAACAGAAGCAACCATCCCCAATGGGAGAGATTAGTGCGTCTCTGAAGTTGAAATGAGTCTTAAAAAGACTGTGTGAAGTAAAAGTCACAAATTAGTTCACCCTATAATTTAACATAAAGAAAATGTGTGGTTCACTAAGTTGAATAAGCATAAATATGTATTTCCCTATAAGAGTATAGAAAACAGACCTAACGCGAATAACTCTTAAAGCGAGTGAATTGGCTAAAGTAATTCAAACGCAAATTAGTCTTCCCTTAAAAATTTAACGGAAGAAAACGGAGACACTCCGTGCATTCTGGTCGTGTCCTTAAATACTAGAAAATAGTATATCCTTCATTCTCCGTTTAGAAAACGGACTGAGTTCCGTACATTTTGGAGAAATGTAAAATACACATGTTATTATAATGCAAAAGTTCTCAAGAAGAGAATATTTACCACTGTCAAAAAGGAAGTAGGTAAACAATGCAACTAAGGTATGCATTAGACATTATAACTGAAATGGTCAAATAACCAAATAGGATTCAAATAATTCTATGAAAATGTATTATGTACCTAGCTAATACGGTCAAAATACGGTAGAGAAACAATTGTTACTCTAAAGATAATTCAATCAAAATTGTAGTATGTATGCGTTCATTCATTTTTAATGGTCTTGCGTATCACAATACGGTTGTATTCAGTTAAATAACTACCAATTGTAGATTAAACTTGTCTAACAGTCAAATTTAAATTGCTTGTGCATGTTACTCAATTTTATTATTATTGTCTTCCCTAAATAAACAAAAATTTATAAATGTCAACAATTTCATTTTTGCAATGCCCCAACACGGACTGACAGAGAAATAAGACTATATAATACGTTTTATATATATATATATATATATATATATATATATATATATATATATATATATATATATATATATATATATATAACCTTGGATTAAATTTATATAAGGTGGTTTAAAGGAAAACGGGCTTAAATAAAAATATAAATCACACAGTAAATGTAATGAATAAAACCACGTCATATAACAATATATAGTATATATGGTCTTTGCACGTAGGCAGGTAGGCAGGAGAGAGCGGGTGCTGGAACTCGCATTTCTCCTGTCACTGTTTTCCTAATGTTTCTTTTACCGTGTCTCATCTACTTTGTGAGCAGTCGAGCTTGCTTTCGAGTAAACACTTCTCCCTCTATTCCTCACTGCTCATACATGCATCTTACACATTACACAATCTTTTCAAAATTTACCAAAAAACAAAAATTGGTACCGTCTTTAAGAGCCTCGGTCCCCTGGGAAGAGACCATAAATGCTCCCACTTCTGGCTATCCCGCTGCGGGTACCTGGAACGCAGGCCTGGGCAGCATGGCTGGTTCTACTACCATCCATTCGAGATGTTCTGGAACTCTGTTTGATTCACTTTTCATAAACTTCTGCAAAATTCGTGGCCTTTCCTCAAATTATATTATCAGTATGTTGAACAACACCACTCCTCCTCTAAACCTCACCTTCTCCTCCTCACCGAAACTCAGGTTTCTGAGGCAACTGACAGCAACCCCTTTTCTGTACCTTCCTACTTTCTTCATACTCAATTTCATTTCAAAGTGGATGTTGCGTGTATGTACGCAACGACCTCACTTGCTCTTGTATTCTGGAACTTTACTTTTCTGAATTCTACAGTACTCTCTGGCTACAATGTACATGCCAATTTCAAATTAAGTACACCTGCGTTGCCTACCTTTCTTCTAATTCTGCTAACCATCCGAAAGTCTTTGTCTACCTCACTTTCAAAGTGGAACACATTCTATCCCACTCTTCTTTCGCTCAAGTCTCCATTTTACGTGATTTCAATGTTCGCTACCATCTTTGGCTTTTCTCCCATTTCACTAAACCCCTGGTGGACTAGCTTGCAACTTCTCCATCCTGAATGACCTTCAGTTTACAGATTGTACAGCACCCTACTCGTATTCCCGATCCCTTCGGAGATAACCTTGGTTAACCTTGGTTTTGCTTCCTCCCGAATTGTTCATTCTGACGAAGGTCAAGCTTGTCACTCCACTTTAGACCTACAGTTTAACGTGGAATCCGAACCACGTCTCACCACGGGCGATCAGAAATTACGAAGTCTTCGCCCGGACTCGATCTCACGACCTCCCGATCAGCAGCCCAGCGTCTTAACCACTAGGCTACCCAGGGTACCCACTTATCTACCAACCATTTTCTTTATTGTGTAGAAGGATGGACAGCTGCACGCCGCCTGCCGTCACCGATCCCGGGGTTGATGGATTCGCAGTCAACGAGGCTAACCACTACACAACCGAGGCGTAACATAGGCTCAACATCCTGGATTTATTTCTTATAACTCATCCTTCTTCTTACATTGTCAAACTTTTATCTCTGCTGGGCTCCTCCGACCACAGTATTATATCTGTTTCCTGTCTCATTGCTCTAGTTCAGCTTTTGGTCCCTTTGCCATTTTGGCACTTTGACAATTTGATACTTCTCTGATTTTCCATGGAATGATTACTGCTTCCGTGGCTGGGGCCCATCTGAGTGTGCTGTGCGCATCACGGAAGTGATTATCTCGCACATGGAGGCGTACATTCCTATTCTCTTAGTACTAATGCAAAAAAAAACCTTGGTTTAACTTTGCTTGTTCTAATGCTATCCGCAAAAGGAAAGAGGCTTTGAGAAGGTACTGTCGCCATCCACTCTGCTTATATTTCTGCCCGGAAACGTGCAAAATCTGTTCTTTGACTCGCCAAAAATTCCTTCATAAGACAAAAATGTGAAAACCTACCTATTTATCATAATTCTTATAGCTCTTTCTGGTACGCAGCCGAAAACTCTCCAACAACTTTACTTCTCCTTTCTCTCCTCTTTTCCATTCTGATGGATCAGTTGCAGTCTCTTCTCCTGATAAAACTGAACTCTTCGCTCAGACTGTCGCCTCCAACTCAACCCTGGACAATTCCGGTGCTGTTCCTCTATTTCCTCTCTTCCCCTTTGACTTAATTATGTTTAAAATTAGAAACTCTCCCAAAGATGTTTTTCTGCCCTATCTGGGCTCACCTCTAACAAGGCGTACGGTCCTGATAGTGTTCCTCCTGTTGTTCTCAAGAACTATGATTCTGTGCTGACACCCTTGGCAAATTCTTTCATCTTTGTTTTTCATCTGGTACTTTTCCTTCCTCTTGGAATTTCTTTTTTCATTCAGTTTGTTCCAAAGAAAGGTGACTACTCTTAACCATCCAACTATCGTCTAAATGCTTTGATTTCTTACTTTTCTATAGTTTTTTATCCACCTTTGATAGGAAGGTTCTTAAACACCTTTCTACTCACAACATTCTTTCAGATTGTCATTATGGGTTCCGCAAGGGACGCTCTACTGGTGATCCTGTTGCATAGCTCTCTGACTGTTGGTCATTCTCCTTTCAAAATTTCGGTGAAACCTTTGCTATTAAGCTAGACATATCAAAAGCTTTTGATAGAGTCTGTCACAAATCCTTAAATTCCAAACTGCTCTCCTTCGGTTTCTATCCTTCTATCTGTGCTTCTATCTGTGCTATTGATAATGATGTTCTTCAGGGCTCTGTCCTGTCACCCACTCTCTTCATTTTATTTATCAATGATACTTTAATTCGCACTTCCTTTCCTATTCACTCCTTTGCCGATGATTCCATCCTTCGCTTCTCCACCCGCTTCAAAAAGCTTCCCTCTCAACAGTCACTCCATGATTCGCGTAGGACGGCTATGGTGCACCGTATCTTTAATCTTTCTACTATCTCTGATTGAGGCTGAGATAACCTTGTGGCATTCAATGCCTCAAAAACTAATTTCCTTCATCTGTCTACTCATCAGACAGACCCACACGATTATGCCCTTATCTTCAACAATACACCACTCAATCCTTCCTCCCCTCTTAACATTCTTGACGTTTCCTTTATATACTCTCTTTCTAAAACAGTTTCTAAAAGGTTAGGTGCGCTGTACTGGCTCCAAAGTTTCTTCGCCCCCACTCAGTTCATGTCTCTGTAAAGGGAGATTGCCCGCCCTTATATGGAGTAGGAATACGCTTCTCATGTATAGGGTGGTTCAACCCACACAACTCTACTTGACCAGATGGAATTCTCCACCTCTACTGACTGTTTTCAATCCTTCTCTCTTCGCTTCAATATTGCCTCACTCTCTCCTTAGTATTGCTATTAGTATCGCTATTATACTGCATGCCCTCCTTTAAGGAGGGCATGCAGTACCAGACTTTCGACACATTCCCATCCCTTTTACTGTCCAACTCTCTAACCTGTTTCGCTACACAGTGACTTTTACTTCTTGCTGCTTAATTAAATTGGATTTCAACTGCCATTGACTCAAGGATAGGCTGTCAAATCTGGCTATTATCTCCATTGAAAAAAACTAAGTTATGCGGAGAAAAGTAAATTGTGCGGACATTATTAACGATTTTGCGTCTAAAATATGTAGGAAAATCGTGAGAGAGAAGTGCCGATAAGGAGATATAGAAGAATATAAACAAAAGTAGAAGGAAAAATTAGGAAAGTGAGGAAGTATTACTGATTATTTTGTGTCAATAAGAATTATGTTGTGTTAAATTTTTGATTGGTCCGTTCAAAGATAGGGACCCCCCCCCCCCCACATATATAGCGGAGGCCCTGCCTACCATCTTTATCCTTACTACCTTTCAACCTTTCAATGTTCCGTGCGATGATTCCTCATTTCAGGAAATTCAAGCTTGTCGCTCCTCCTCTCTCTAACTAGTCATATATTTTACCTGCATTTGCAATAATTTTACCTTGGTTTTAACCATATTCTTTACTAACTTATTGACAACAAAAAAAATTACTTCCTGCAATACGTATTCTCCTGTAGGCTTTCCTTCCCTCATTACAAAACTCTGTGCCCTAACTCCGAATGTTAAAGTCCCCAACCATGGTCACTCTCAATTTATTTTTTCATTTAAATTTGGGAAGTATTTTATATCTCACACTAGCGGAGCGACCCGCTGTTGCCTGGGTGGAAGTTGAACGTTTTGGCTTGTACCATGTAATGCCATTATTGCACCATGTAATGCCATTCTAGAATGTTACAGAAAATTCTAGAAAGTTCAGAGGAAAAAGCGGTAAAAAGCGAAAACATTCTGGAAATTCCATAAAGTCAGTACCTTGTGGGGGTCATCTGACCTCATCCGAAACCCCTAGATTGACCATTTCCTATAACTTTTGACTTCATAAGAACGTCCAAATTTGGTTTCCTAAGCCAGGAAACGGCAAATACGGCCTCCAGCGGCCTCAGATGACCTCAAAGGCCAATGCCACATAGCTTATGTTCTTCCCCGGCCACAGTTACCCCTGTCCTCCAAGTCTCATCCAAATCTGGCCAGTGGTTTGGCGAGCCATAAGTAACAAAGTTCGCAGTTCGACCGTCATAAATATTAGAATAGATTAGCCCTTCGACGGTTTCAGATCGTTGCTGATATAGACTCCCGTCTTTCTCTAGATCGGTCTCAGTCAAGTTCCTTCCCAAGAGAGAGTAATCGGTCTTCGGGTTTTTATAACCTATGTGCATTACCTTACATTTGTCCAAGTTGAATGGCATCTGCCAAGTAGCAGACCATTCGCCCAACCTGTCAAGATCGTTCTGAAGCGTTCTTACGCCCTCCTCAGTACCTACACTACTTCCTAATTTCGTATCGTCTGCAAATTTGGAGATTGCACTTAGAAGCCCGACGTCTATATCGTTAATATAGATGATAAAAAGTAAAGGACCCAGAACGGAACCCTGTGGGACACCACTGGTGACGGGCGCCCACTCCGAAGCCACTCCATTTATTACCACTCTCTGCTTTCTATCTTTTAACCAATCCTCAATCCAGTTTGAAACGAGCCCGGTGATTCCTCTTCCTTTGACTTTAGCTATCAATCTAGCGTGAGGGACTTTGTCAAAGGCTTTTTGAAAGTCGAGATACAATATATCTATTGCCCTACTTGCATCGTACAGTGTATGCATTTTATGGAAAAACTCTAACAGGTTTGTCAGACAGGATCTATGTCGCCTAAATCCATGTTGAGAATAAAAAATTAGATTGTTAGATTCAAGGTGATACACAATACGTTTTGTAATGATGGATTCCAACAGTTTGCTGACAACTGATGTTAAACTGATCGGGCGATAATTACAAGGATTTTCCCTATCACCCTTTTTAAAGATAGGTGTTACATTTCCTAACTTCCAGTCGGTTGGAACTTTCCCTAACTCGATTGATTGTTTGAATATGGTTACTAAGTCGTCAACAACATTATGGCTTACCTCTTTTAATACCCTTGGAAGAAATAAGTCGGGGCCAGGTGATTTGTATTTGTTCATCTTATCAATTAATTGCTGTACCTCATTTCTCGTAAAACTTATGGTCTCTACGGGATGGTCACCGTCATATGTAATCCGAGGACTTGGCACTTCTATTGTGTCTTCCTCCGTGAAGACTGTAATGAAGAACTCGTTTAACGTATTAGCTATATCTTTATCGCCGAATTTCAGTACGCCATTTTTATCTTTTAAGGGTCCTACAGAATTTTTAATTGGCTTTCTGCTATTAACATGGGCAAAAAATTATTTAGGGTTAACTTTACAGAGTGAGGCAACTCTAGCTTCTTCATCACGTTTGGCTGATCTAATTAAGGACTTAACCCTCCTACGTAGGTTTATATAGTTTTCTGAATTAGTCTGGTTGAAATGCAACTTAAGTAGTTTGTAGGCTCTATTTCTTCCCGTAATAGCACTGCTAATTTCGTTGTTAAACCATTTCGGTGACTTTGTTGACAAGGAAACAATTTTAGTGGGTATAAAAGTGTTCTGTAATATTCTAAATTGATCCCTATATGAGCTCCAGGTGACATTGACATCCTCACTTATTAGAACTTCAAGTGTGTCTAAACTACTTCGGAAGCTTTCAAAATTTGCTCTCGAGAAATCCAGTCTTTCACGAGTCTTTTCGCGTGTATTAGAGAGAGAGAGAGAGAGAGAGAGAGAGAGAGAGAGAGAGAGAGAGAGAGAGAGAGAGAGAGAGAGCACGTACATTATTCTCACCATTGTATAGAAATAAATATTGTTTTAATTTATTATCTTAATTTTTATAATATTTGTTTATTTTAAAATTCCATCCCTAAATGTTGATTTAAGAATCAGGAAGATCTTTAGATTTTTGAAAAAGTCTTTAAAACAATATATTAAATTAGAAGCTGGTCACAAATTTCTGAATAAATAATAATAATAATAATAATAATAATAATAATGCAGGAGCGGTAAGCATTAGTTGGACTGACCGTTGCTAGTTGATATTAACCCATTAGTGCCCATTGGTAGAATTTTCTACCGACGGAATTGTTTGTCATCATTGCATGACGCAATCTTTAAGATTGCATCATATCAATGACTCATACCGAAGATCACGTGAATTAAGAAAAAGTGATGCAATAATGACAAACAGTTTTTGTTGGTAGGAAATTCTACCAATGGCACTAATGGGTTAATAATAATCTATTACTTTGTTATAACTCATAAATAACCCCTACCTGTGCATTTGAACAAAAAATTTAAATTATGGAGAGCCATATAGTCGTTTAATTTTGGCTTTCTTTTCAAAAATATCAATTGCGTCTAAGAAAGATTAACACTCCATATTTTCCCTCCTACCATTTTGAGATAATTCGTCGACGTGGATGTTTTTTGTGAGAGCAACTTTTACAGACATTCCCTGTGTTGTCAAAAAACAGTGATATATAGATTATTATATATATATATATATATATATATATATATATATATATATATATATATATACATACAGGGTGGCGCAAAAGTCGCGCATCACAGGAATTTTCAGTGTTGACTATCGATGAATCGGTACAGAATTTAAATTCTGTACCGATTCATCGATTTGTAGTACCTGGTATTCCATACATTAAAACCAAGCTCACCCTCTCGTCTATTGTTAATTTAGCAGCCATCTCCTACCTAAAACAAAAAAATAATACATTATAGTCAACCCTAAAAATTCCTATGATGCGCGACTTTTGCGCCACCCTGTATATGATGCAAACCCACAAGGAAAAGGAAAAATTATTCCAAGGCTTTTTGTGTCATCATCAGTACACCTTGTCAGAGAATTCCCTAAGTGTACTGTTGAATAAACGAAAGGCCTTGGAATAATTTTCTCTTTTTCTTGTGGGTTTGCATTATTAATTTATTTCACGTGTTTAACTGTAAAATTCATCATATATTATATATATATATATATATATATATACACAACAGAGTTTGGCAGAGACAAGCTTGAACGTTTGGCGAAGGATACAGTTAACAAAGACTTATCAGGTGGCCTGAGGCCTGTTATAGTAAGTTTTTTAATGCATTCAGAATGTTTATATACTTGGGTTATATCGAGTGTGCTTTATTTTTGAACATACTGCAATCTATATACAAATGTATATAGATACACACAGACCGTGCATGGAACAAGGAACTCTTCTAGGATAATTAAATCCACTATAGTCTGAATAAGTAATGGTAAATGACAAATACTATAGTTTTTCTTTTTCATGATGCTAGCCCGGCGTGGGCAACGGGTCACTCACAAAGAGGTCCCAAAAATATAGATTCCCTCACCAGCTATCTGCAAAGCAGATAGGATCCAGCTTTGGGGCAGGATCTAGGGTTTAAAGCAGCCTAGCCCAGCTACATTTAGAACCTCAATCTTGAAACGGACATATTATGTGCCTTGAAAATTGGACGCACAATTCTGCCAGTTGAGGTTTAAGTTTTGGTTTTTGGCTAAAAATATAATAGTTACCCCTTTTTCTTTGATGTATTCAATCTGACGTGAAGGCAGCGAGTCTTTTGCTTATATTGAGGTTCTAAATGTAGCTAGGCTGCTTTAAACCCTAGATCCTGTCCCAAAGCTGGATCCTATCTGCTTTGCAGATAACTGGTGAGGGAAGCTATATTTTTGGGACCTCTTTGCGAGTGACCAGTTGCCCACGTCGAGCTGGCATTGAAAAAGAAGAACTATAGTATTTGTCATTTACCATTACTTATTCGGACTATAGTGGATTTAATTATCCTAGAAGAGTTCTTTGTTCCATGCACGGTCTGTGTGTATCATGAAAAACCTCAGGGAGCCATTCTGAGTTCATTCCCATATATAAATATATACACACACACCTTTCCTTTCAACCTTTCAAATGTTTCGTGCGATGATTCCTCATTTCACGAAGATCAAGCTTGTCGCCCCTCCTCTCGAGCTGGCCTGGTGAAGTAGTGAGTTGGTTTCTTATTGTATTCTCCACCTCACATAGCCAGGTACGCCCGGCTCATCAGGGATTGTTCTGAGCCAGGCGTCTAATTTTCTTTTGAAGATGTCCACCGCAACACCATCGTGTTTCTTAGGTCTTTGGGCAGCTAATTAAACAGTCTTGGTCCTCTCACAACAAACACATTTTCTTTCAGGGTTAAGGATGTTCCCTGTCTAGCCTTTAATTTGGGAACACGACACAGTCTTCCGTTTCTTCTTTCCACTGTTGTTTGGGGAGTTACAGGGTTCAGAATAAGATTAGGGAGTAGTTTCTCCATTATTTTCCAAGTGTAAATAATGGTGTATCGCTCTATTCTCCTTTCCAGTGAATATAGGTTTAATTCGCATAACCTTTCCGAATAATTTAGGTCTTTGCACCCGGTGATCTTGGGTGTGATGCTTCTCTGAATCCCTTCTAGTTGTCTAATGTCTTCTTTTTATATGGGCATGTTAGGACCGAGCAGTATTCCAATTTGGATATGATCAGTGTTTTCAGTAGAGGAATCATTATATTCCTTTCCCTTCGTTTAAAGATTCTCAGTATCTGCCCAGTTATTCTCTTTGCTCTGGTTACTGCTATCTTATTTTGTGTTTCAAATTTCGCATCATCAGTCATTACAACCACTAAATCTTTTGCTTTAGAATTTCTCTGAATTTCCTGTCCATTTTGGGTATAATATTCCATGGATTTTAGGTCCTCCCGTTTCCGTACTGTAACAGCTGAAATTTCTCAGTGTTAAACTTCATATTGTCGTCTTGCGTCCACTTGTAGATTCTGTTCATGTCGGTCTGGGTTTCTTATTTTTCTACTGATCTTTGTGACATCGGCAAAGGATGTTACTGTTTTGTCTCTGGTAACGATCTATGTCAGTTAGCATGATTATGAAGTAGTGGAGCTAATACTGTTCCTTGTGTACTGAGCTGAGGACCTCTGATTCTGATGAAGATATTCATTGTACTGAAACGACTTGCCGCCGCTCAATCAGGAAATTATATACCCATTTCCCTACTTTTCCTGTTATTCCCATATATTACAGTTTATGTATAATGATTCCATGGCCACAGTTGTCGAACGCTTTGGCAAAGTTTGTGTATATTACATCATAGTTTTCATTACTTTCCAGTGCATCAATATTGTTGTTGCAGTGTTCCATTAGTTGTGATAGGCATGATCTGCCTGACCGAAACCTGTTTTGGTTATCATTTATTTTTTTCTGAGTTTCCAAGAGGTCATAGATTTTTTGTCTAACTATTCTTTCAAATATTTTAGTGAGATGAGATGTAAGCGACACTGGCCTATAGTTTTTGGCCTCGGATCGATCTCCTCCTTTATATATTGGGACTATGTTTGCGCGCGCTCTTCAGGATGCCCGGTATTTCTCCGTGTCTAGTGATCGTCTCCATATCTAATATAGGGGCTCAGCGATTGCATTCTTGCAGTTTTTGATCAGTGTGGCATTCCATTTGTCCGGTCCTGCCGCTGAGTGTGCTTTTAAGTCGAAGTCTGTTATACTTTCCCCTTGTAGTTCTTCTTCAAGAACGCGTTTCTATCGCATATCAATTTGTCAGTTTTTGGGATACTGAAAGATGTTTCGTATTGAGCTCTTAATATTTCAGATACTTCTGTTAGATCATCAAACAAAGCACTGTCTTCGTTTCTCAAAGGTCCGATAGTCGTATGGTTTTTCGACTTCCTTTTTGCAAAATTATAGAAGTACTTTGAGTTAACCTTTATCGCTTCTTTAGCGTCGTCTTCTTTTTCTGTATGCTTTTCAATTAGTTCCTGTATGACGCAATCGATACTCTGCAGTTTATCATTTAATATTTTTCTGATGTTTTTATTTTTACAGTTACTTAATTTTGCAGTCACTCTTTTTCTCTTTCGAAAGAATGACCTCTTTTGTCTCTCGAACCTGCTTCTCTTTCATCTTTGTTGTATATTTGGGACATGTCTTTCCACAATTTCCAGCGTCTTCTCTAAGGTCACTAGCATCTCTTCCGTTGTCTTGGCCTCGAAGATGGTTTTCCAATCTATTACTTCCATATTGGATGCAACACCTTCCCAGTTTATAGCTTTGGAGTGAAAATTAAAAATTTCGAATTTGCTTCTTTATGTTGTTCGTGTTCTTTCCTTTCCTGTTGCTTTTATATTGGCTGTTATTTCAATAATTTTGTGATCCGATATTATAGTCGGGGATATTTCTACATTATCAATTAGGTTGCTGTTGTTTGTGAATACCAAATCTAGGCAATTGTTTTTCCTTGTGTTTTCTGTTATTTCTTGTGTTAACATAAATTCATCAGCTAGAGCTAGTAGCATTTTTACCTGCTCCTGGTCTTCCCGTGTGTCCCCTTGTCCTGGTGTATATATATATATATATATATATTATATATATATATATATATATATATATATATATATATATATATGTATTCCTATCCTTTTATACTTCATGAATGGAAAATTAAAATCACCACAGGGAAAAATACTTGGGGTTGGAGAGTGCAGATATTTTACCCAACTTCTTACCTCTGTAATGGAATCTGAGAATTTTGAGGTTGGCGTGTTCGGGGGGTCTGTACATTACAATTAGTACCATATTTAATTTTTCAACTTTTGCTGCTACACATTCTACGTAGCTGTTTGAGGTACGTATAGTCATTTCTACCATATGCCTTTCGCGTGTGTAAATAGCACATCCTCCTTTACGTCTCACTGTTCTGTCGGCTCGGAGGATGTTATAGTAATCAATTTGTATTTTTTTTTGTCAATACAGAACTCAGTTTTCTCAGTTCACCTGGCAGTCCTTTAGATGGGTTTCCGTGAGGCATGCAAAATCTTCTCCGGTTTCTTGCACGAGTCTTTTCAGTATAAAATATTGTCTGGGGAATGGTTTGATTTAAGACCCTGAATGTTGGCTAGGATTATTTTTATTTTTTTCCCTTTCGTTTTTACATACTTGTGTTTCCGATTCATTTTCCAGTGGTGGTGCCGGTTTCGTTGCCTTGTGATCCTCAGAGAATTTTCCGCTCTTTATCTATTTCGATAACCGTTGTCCCGATATCGCATGTAATGTCTTTCTGTATATATGTATATATGCGTAAGTACAGAGTTTGGAGTGTGTATACACACACACACACACACACACACACACACACACACACACACACACAGGTATTTATCAGGCATCTTGACCAGTGCATAATTGTTTAAGTTTGAAGTGATGATGATGTATTCCTATATGGACTGTTTACCCAGCCAAATCAGTGCTTCCACCGGTTTTTTTCAGCCATTTGAGAGCATTCAAACTGGCTTTTTAGCCACTCTAGTCCAGTGGTTCCCAACCTGGGGTCCCCGGACCCCTGGGGGTCCGCGAAGGTAGTACTGGGGGTCCGTGAGCTTTCAATATTTCGAGAGGCTCCAATGAAAATTATTAATACTTTTTTTAATAGGCTGTATTTTAATTGCATACTCTCTTATATGTCAGTAGTATAGCCGCAAAAGGGGAGAGTGCAAGAATGTTGCAGGTTATTATGTAATGTTGCAAAGGGGGGGTTGTTGCAAAGGGGGATGGGGGGAAAACTTGGAGGCGGCGTTATCCCCCAAGAGAAAGGAGAGAAAGGAGGAGGAGAGGTGTTCACCTGGCAGGAGCCAAGTGCACATTAAGACTTCAGCCGAGTAGGCGTTGTTTTATAGGCTCCTAATCAGCCAGTTGGCGTAAATGGCTTGAGTTGCCAGATACCGCGATACCATTGTATACATTATTATAGACTCCTAATCAGCCAGTTGGCTGTAAATGGCTTGAGTTGTCAGATACCTCTTTTTAGCAGTACCATTGTATACATTATTATTATATACGCCTAATCAGCCAGTTGGCTGTAAATGGCTTGAGTTGCCAGATAGCGCCATGTATTCATTTAATCGAAGACAGAGTTGCCAGATACCATTGTATACACTATTATAGACTCCTAATCAGCCAGTTGGCTTAGAAGGCTTAAATATTGTCAGATACCGCAATACCGTTGTATGCATTATTATATTTCGAATACCGGTAGTAGAAGGCATAACAATTAAGTAAAACAACATTGCATCATTCTGTTTATTATAAATATATAGAAAATAAATATACATTTGAGGAATATGCATATAACAGTACAGGAAATATATACACACAATTATGGATATATATAAAATAAAATATACATTTCAAATAAATATACACTTCAATAGAAATATGTACATAACAGTACAGGAGAAATATACACACACACACACACACCACACACACACACACAATTATGGAGATATATTTATAAAATAAATATACTTTTCAAATAGAAATAAATATACATTTCAATAGAAATATGCGTATAATCAGTACAGGGAAATGTCAAGCAAAATATAAATACAATTCACTTTTTTTTCAAAATACTAAACTCGGTCTTAATCGAGTTTACAATTACATCATTATTGCTCTGCATTACGCAGTATATGCGGCTTAATAATATTTCACCGCTTAAAGTATAGGGAAACCTGTATTCGATATGAAGGGCTTTCATATCGTTCAGTACTATTTTTGTTCCCACTTTACAACCGGTTGGTAAGTCATCTTTAAATACGTCTAGAATACAATCAAAAGCACGCACAAAGAGTCATCGTTAGCTACATTATTAAACACAAGTTTATAAGAACGCTTTTCCAATCGAGGGTTTATTTCTACCGACTCGAGCTTTTCAATCGTGAACTCACTCAACATAGCGGCAATTGAAATAATCTTCTAAATCGTTACGACAACTACGCGTTATATAAAGAAATAGTTCTTCAGGGTGAACGGTGTAGGTGAGCTCAGCCTTGTACCGATCAATTGCTTTGTACCAAAGTTCATGGTATTTCAAAGAGTCTAAACTTTTTAAATAAACATCCAGCACTAGACCATTCTCACCAGCCCTACACTCGGTAAACCCATCGAGCAGAGCGGTGTATGCGTATTCAAGTACTGTATCAAAATAAAACATATCCGTAAAACGCGCGTCTAATATAGGTTTCAGTTTACGGAATCCGACGATTTCAAACATTCTGTCGAGGATGAAACGGTTTCGCGTAGGAATAAGAGTGTTATTATCAGAAGCATTCTTCCACATCAGCCTTATATCAATGCACAGCCGATCGTTATTTATACACAACGTACATACAACGGCGTATGAGGGTGCGTCACTAATCTGCTCTCTTCTTGTACCTACGTTAGCAGGTATTTTATAACGATCTTCACTCCACTTCTCAACTATCACAAAGATTCTATTCATCTCCTCGATACTTAAATAAACCCGTTTGTTTGTCGGTCTACATTCCGTTTCCAGTACATAGCTAATGGTACCGGAATTACGCCTGAACACGCGCAACGATTTCGTCACGGACACATCGTACGAGGCGTTGAGAATGCTGCTCAAAGGAAGTTCCATCGTATTCGAGGAGCGCACGTCCACTCGGCTCAAGCTCTGAGATAACTATGAGCCGTGTGAGGCACGCAGGTAGGCAGGAATGGTTCGACGGGCGGCTGACTCGATGATACGTGAATGGGCTTGTTCCGCGAGTCGAATTGTTGTACCGGTACAAGAATATCACTACCAGCCTACGCACCAGACAGTTTGGATAAGAACTAGGAACATTTTATGTTTTACTAAACATCTCCACACTCCGGCGCACTATTTGAGAGGAACATATGTTCATATTTTTCCTTTCTGCCTCAAACGATACTCGTCTCTAAACTCTGTTAAAAATTCACGCATGGCACTAGCCACAACCTCACTACGAACCTCATCATGATATACGTTAATATAGTGATAAAAATACTTAAGATTGTCCATGATCACGAGATTCACATTTTCAGTCGTAGGGTATGAGTAATCGACATGGTGTAGCATGACGTAATACCGCTTGTCACACCACCCGTCAGCAAGACTCATTATCCATACCTGCTGCTTCTCTTCTGCACGCGTTGTTTCTTTTACTTCACGGTGTATGTGAGACTTTATAAAGTTTAGCTCTGCAGTATACTTCAGCACATCGTCTGTGCAACGAAAGCCTTCAACGGTCTCACCAGAACATCCGTAGAGTATTTGTACATCTTGGAACTTCGCACAGTCCAATGTGTTTTTAAAAGAGGCATAGGAGGGATGAATAGGAAGTTCTTCGGTATCCACCACATCCTGGCACTTTACTGAATACCATTTCGTAAACGTTGTACAAGCAATATTAAAGGTAGCCATTTGAATACACGTCTGATCTGAATACACGTCTGATCTCTCGGGCTTACTGCGGTCGACTGACCACGCAGCAGGGATTCCCAGATAGTAGCATGACTCATGGTCTTACAGTGGGCGGAGCTTAGAACTTTCACCTACACACACACACACACACACACACACACACACACACACAAAGGAGAAAGTGAAACGCTATTTGAAACATGATTTATTTAATAAACGAGATATTCAAGTTATATATATTTACAAATACGATTTAATAAACGAGATATTCAAGTTATATATATATATATATTTACAAATAGATACGATTATATACAAGACGTGTGAGTTAGAAGCATCATTGGTATCCAAAGGGTACGGTATCATAGGTATCAGGTAACTGGTAACGTTTCCTATAGGTGTTACGGCACACCATCGTACCCCTAAGTTCCTTCACGCCCCCCAGCTTCTGCGCCCGAAAATTGTGGGTGCCTGCAATTAGTTGGTGAGGTTCATCCAAACATACTAGATCCTTCAACGACTCAAAGTTAACAACCTCCCGATTCGCATGGTTGAGCGTAATACCCTTTGCCTTCACGATATATTTCATTTCCTCCCCCACCCTGACCCGTACCCCATAAGTCTTAGGTCCTGTTGAGGCAAAAGAGTCGGCGTATGCGTTGTCCCCATACTCATCCTTGATCTCATCAGTGAGCTCGCCGAGGAACTCCCCAATAGTGGGCATGTATTCACCCTCCCTCTCTGTGAATATCACGCTATCTGTATCGGCATACAATACTCTCCGCCCAAGAGAATGCAATAGACCCCAAAGTTTTATACGGGCGTAGGCTGTTGTGAAGCTGGCCACAGGTATGTTTGTAACCCTTGAGGTATCTGTGGCAAATTCAGTGTTGTTGTACTTTATTACGTAAGTATTACCTACATTTACGATCTCCATGACCTCTTTATCGGGGGCATTGGCATAATCCCAGACATCGCTATAACTTTGTGCCAAATAAATGCTCCCTCTGCCGCTATTCTGCGCAAATTTTCCCCATAGACTGTTTAGACACAATTTGCACTAAAGCGCTTGCCAGGATTCTTTACAATTTGGACACGATCAAGTTGTATACCTTCGCGGTCGCGGTAACGTTGAATATAGGCAGACTTTTCATCTTCGGTATCAACTCCTCGCGGATACCCTGATGCCTCAACCTTATCCTTCAAAAAGGTGTTTATATATGGTGTGAAAAGGTTGGGTAGCTTCTGAAACCTCCACACCTCATGTATCTTCAGTATTCTATAACCATGGCGCACGGCTAGGGCCAACTCAGGACTTGTATATACGCCTCTGATCTTACGTTGGTGGGGTATATGGTTACATTCGCCATTATCCTCTTCCGCGCACTTCACGCACAGGGGAAACATGAGTTTGTCGTCGATAACGACAGGTAAGATCGGCATCCATAAATTGCGTGGGGGGAGTACGTCTACGAAAGAGAGCCCAAAGTAACGATCATTCAAATTTTTTGAAAATTCATCGATGGATGGTAGGCTAGGTCCCACCAGTTTCTCAGGAGCGCCCACGGGGTATGGATTGCTCTTCATCACGTGTGGGTATAAAGAACAGAAATCGTAGTAATGGAGCTTCACGCCCTCCGTAGGTGGGAAGTATAGTCTGAAAGGATTTGTACGTCCTCCAAACAAACTATCACCACATTTGAGAGGATCCAGTACCATTGAACGCTTGATCGCTTTTATTTCCTCACGGTACACCTCGTCTGTCTCCATCCGTGCATCATATTCATGCTCCCACAAGACTTTGTGAGTGAACTGTGATCCTATAAGTTGATCGCGGGTGCGGGTCCATGCAAGACAGGCGGCAGGAGACCTACCGTGGATATCTCCGGTGATTCCGCACTCAGGACGGGGGCATCCATGCCACCAGCAACCGTTAAAGGAGTACACAGTCTTCACACCAGTGACACGGTTTTCACTTAACCCATCAACCCAAAAAACACGTCCATTAATCTTAATGGGTACTTCACCCGTGTTGCGGGCGTGCTTTATGTATACACCTGTCTGTTGCTGTAGGTGTATGAGCCAGTAAATAGCCTTGTGCCCGTAACTGCGGGGATTGTTTCGGTGAATAATGGCTAAGGTGTCTTTCGGCATGAAGTTATTCTTGAACACCGTAAAACATAATGATGCGATGGTGGTTGCGACTTGCAGTGGATCGCATTTGAAACGGGCTATGTACATCCTTCTAAAGGCCTGGAAACATACTCTAAGCACGCGCACATCATTCACGCAATAACGCTCACATTCATCAGCTATATTATAAGGGTTACTTTCATTAAAACTGTCGTAGTATCGATCAAAGTCTTCACGTTCATCCATACAGTCAAAATAATGTTTGGGGGGTGGTGGGCCTACGTAGTTTAAAGTCTCGCTGGTGAGGAAAGTGTATGGGAAGTATCCTTTGGAAACTTCAGCTGTACTCCCATCACCTTGGGTAGCTTTGCTAATTTACAAGGTGTGAATAATAAAGTATCTTTAAATTGTACATTGCCTCTTATCTGCATCTGTATTAATTTGTTGCCTCTTTTCAATGGATCACCTGTAAATATCTCAGAGGATTCGTGTTCAAGCAACTCCTTATAAAGGAACTGCGTGTCAAACTTTGCCCCGTTATGGGCGAGAATATACACAGTCATTTTTTTGAATTTGTCGGCTAACTTGACAATATAGGACACAAATAGTTTCACAGGACTATCGCTGACATTCGTTTTAAAAACGTTTGTCCGTTTACCACATTTGGGGCACTCGTCACATTCGATATCCATACACTCATCACAGATAGTCTGGCTCACAAGTAAATGTGGAATTACCTCTTTGGTTTCAGCGCGTTCGTATATGTTTCTATATCGTAGTATACAGTTATACAAGGGTTATTTTTAGGCTTAGCATCTTTCATATAACATACATGCTTTACTCCATCCGCCTTATATTCCTCCTGGCATGTAGGACAGTGAATTACGTCACACTTGTGCTTAAATTTTCCCCAATTATCCATTGTGTGAAACATACCACATTCACAGATTCTCATTTTCCTGCACGTGCCAATTGATTTATGGAAATCAAAACAGCTATTATTGAAAAATGTGCGTCTACACACATCACAGTCTCTCTTCTCGCTTCAACTACATGGCTTTCACATTTGGTGCTTTTACACTGCTCACATACCATGTGACATTCTTTACAATGTCTCACTATATCATCCGCAAACTCGAGGCACCCCTTACACAAATCATGATGTCTCCCATATTTTCGACTTTTGTCATAACTCGCGTAAAGCCACCTTATATTACGGATGGGGAGATACGTTGTCCCTGACAATCCTAAAATAAGTAGGGGCCTTGTACGATCTCTCACACAGCTTTTAAAAACATACACAGTCCTACGACGATCATCCAACCCAAACACAACTATGCGGACATTCATTTCCTGTTCTACCCTTCTCAGCTCTTCAGGACCCATATTACAGTCAAATTCAAGTTCACAGTCTACAGCTAGTTTACGGGCATGCTCCACGACTGTAGGCAACCAAATTTTTTGAGTTCGTGTATTTTGTACAGTAAACATACGTGCTAAGAGTACTGCTATAAAGCCGCAACCACGATCGACGTTTATATGCCGTCTATAAATAGCTTGAGAATTGAAGTTAAGAGTATACGGTATGGCACTATGACCCGCAACACGGTATACATGGTCAATATTTACCGTGAAGTTGTCCATATTGAAGGCTATACTACTTTGGGCGGCTTGCATTATACGCCCTAATATATATTCTACATCTTCAGCCGCCAAACGTCTAAATGGCACTATCACCCAATAATCGTCTACATCACCGTCATCTGACCCGAATCCAAAGGACAGACTCGTCCTGACTTCACGCTCGTCACGATTCTGAAGAGCAAACTCTATAATATGCTCTACAACCCGCGTAGTCCGCGCTCAATTCCACTGCTATACATGACTCTAGGGTCGACCCTGACTCTATACCGATTTCTAGTCAAGGCTGGGTGGGGGCTGCGGATCGCACCAATTCCAGCGTTATACCATCCTCAACAGAACGGGGGGCGGCGGATGAATTAGTGGATATATTAGCCGAAGGTGCTGCTGATGGGGGCCTGTTGCGTAGGAGGTTGATGGTTGGGGCTCTATTACACTGGGCAACACGTATTTTATTGAATGATATCTGACACTTGATTCTAGGTAATTTGGGTGCGCTGAATACGAATTTCAACTCGGTTTGGCTCTATCAGGTCCTGATTCTTGTCGACAGCCTATGTGCCATTTTCCACATTTTTCAAATTAGGACTAAAAAATTAAGTCATGTGTTAAATTTTTTTTTCAAGTTCATGAATACAAGCAGTTCAAACTACAGTAAAATTACATTATAACGATAGAAATGACTTAAAATAAAAAACAAACAGATATGAAGCTTTCACTGTGGCAAAAATTTTCTTTTGTAAACTTTCTAGCGTATTTGCTTGTTGATGGCAGGTCTCTTTTCAAGCACCAGCAGTAATCAGCCATCATGTGGGAATCCCAGCGGCCTTGGTACCGTTCCTCCATAATTTTGATATCTTGGTGGAATCTCTCCCCTTGTTCGTCACTTACATCACCTAAATTACTTGGAAATTGGTCAAGATGGCTATTCAAAAAAGCATTTTTATGCTCATATTGCAACCTAACTCTTTGTAGTCCCTTAAAGTTTTTTTGATTTCTTCGTAGTTATCTGCCCTATAATTGCCTAAAAAGTTTTCTATCAAGTCCACGAATGAGAACCAGCCATTTTTTTCGCGTTCATTCATGACATTAGGAAAATTGCTGTCTTTAATCATTGTTCTTATTTGTGGACCGTCGAAAATTCCCGCCTTGATTTTTTCATAACTTAAACTTGGAAATTTTGAAGTTATGTATTTGAAACACTCGCCGTTCGTATCTAAAGCTTTTACATATTGTTTAATGAGGCCTAGTTTTATATGCAGAGGAGGAAATATGATTTTATCTCTGCTCACTAAAGGTGGATTAATTACGTTTTTTCTCCGACAGTAAGTGATGTTCGTGCTGGCCAGATTTGTTTGAAATAATGTTCTTCCTTGGCTCTGCTGTCCCATAAGCAAAGGAAGCAGGGATATTTAGTATACCCTCCTTGTTGTCCTAGCAGAAAATTAACCATTTTTAAGTCAACACATATGATCCACTCGTGCTCCCTATATTTGATAAGATTTAAAACCTTTTCTATATGTTCATACTTTTCTTTTAATTTTGTTGAGTGCCCAATCGGTATCGAGCCGTATAGATTGCCATTATGCAACAACACACACTTAAGACTTCTTTTCGAACTGTCTAAAAACAAGCGCCAATCATTTGCATCGTAAGACTCAACCCCCATCTTCTTTAACAAACCAACTATGTCGCAGCAATATACTAAACTATCCTCTGTTCTAAAATATTTAACAAGTTCTTCTTCTCTTTTTCTGTAAAATGAAATGTATGTGTTTGAAGTAAGCAAGTTTTCTCTTTAAGTCTTGAAGCTAAAATTTCCGCAGCCTTTTTTGGCAAATTTAGATCCCTTACAAGATCATTCAACTCGGCCTGGTTAAACTTTTGCGGATCATTTTGACTTTCAAATACGCTGGGGTCAAAATCGGTGTCTGACTCCTCAAAGTGCATAACAATATTTTCAGGAACATCTTCAACTAATTCTTGAGTTGGCAGACCCTTAAATTTTGGAATGGGGATCTCATTTGAATGTAGCACAGGTCGTATCGCGGTGTCGAAATTTGGGTACTCGATACAATGTTTATTTTTCTTAGTGAAGCCCGAAGTCTTGACAAAGCAAAGGTAGCAATCGGTCTCGTGGTTAGTAGGCTCTCGCCACACCTGATATGGAAAAAAAATTGTAAAGCGTTAACAAAAGCGACGAGAGACTTGTTTTTATGAATTTTATCAAAAGTTATCACCCAAACATTTAACATTTCTATGTGTTTCAACCTTATGCAATATTTGAGATTCTTATAAACATTTTCTGTAAATTTTTGTTTATGTACCTAAGTTACAATTACATTTAGGTAAGTTACAGTATACTAGTGATTAAATTACGTAGTAGTTTTATGAAATCATAAACTTACCATCGGAACTCCAAAAGGTATTTTTGAATCCGAACCCTTCGTCCAATGTCGCAGTCTTTCAATGCATATAGTGCAGGCTTTATGTGGAGCCCACGATTTATCTTGGTCCCCCAGTTTTATGCCAAAATAAGCTAAGTAAGCTCTTTTTACGAAGTCAGTTATATTTGCTCGTTGATGTGGAAGTGTAAAATTTCCACATATATAACAGAAGGAATCAGGGTTGTTTTTGCATTTGAACTTTCTAGTGCTTGATGACATATTGCTTGATTGTTCTGCCAATTTGTAAAGGTATTTAAAGCCCTTAATTCATATAAATTTAAGAAAATCTGAAATATAAACACAAAAATTAGTTTAAATAGGTACTTATTATGAAATAGGTACTTACAATCTATGAAATTAAACTAGAAACACGGATGAGTAGGTACAATATAAATTACGTCTAATTAAATCAACTATATTAAATCACGATGACAAAATTACTCACTAAATCATATGCCAATTCAAAATTATGTTAATGCCCAAACTTAATTAACTAACTCAACTGACTGACTGACTGACTGATTGAATTGACTGATTAACTCTGGAAACGAGTCGCTTTTATATATTTTAGTTGTCCCTCTAGAATACTCTACAGAGAACAGGAACGCTCGAGAAAATTTTAGAATTCTATGATATTTTTAGCTTAATTTACTAATATTAAAATGGGTTAAAAATGACAAAATTAAAAATATTTTTAGGGTGTTACATATAAAAATATACATAATACAACAATACCATAACAATAGGTACAAATACCTAGATAAAAACCTAGTTGCATAATGTGTAACTGCAAAAAGACAGCGAGTATTGAGAAAAAAACTTTTTATGAATACGACGAAAGAGGAGGGGTGTTGAACAAAATCAGGACCTGATAGAGCAAAACCGAGTAAATTCGTGCTCAGCGCACCCAAATTACCTAGAACTAACTGTCAAATCTAATTCAATAGACAAAAATTTGAAATTTGTTCCCCAGTGTTATTGTAGACTTAACAGAACGGGGGGCTGTGGATGAATAAGGGGATATATTAGGTGCTGCTGGGGGATTGTTGCGTAAGAGGTTGAGGGTTGGGGATCTATTACGCTGCAACAGGCGCGTATTTCGGTCGCTTTATACCTGACGTGGGGTTCTCATACCTCCGCTTTGGACGTGCTACCGGTATCGCTGGTGAGGGTTCAGGGGAGGAGATCACAACTACACTGTCGTCGAGGTCATCCGTAATGATGGGATGCTCTACCTCATCGTCATTCACGGTTCTGTGGGGAGAAGAAATATAAGGACAGCACTCAAAATTTGTAATATTTTGTAAATGACCCACTTAGGAGTGTGACGTGTTAGAAATGGACTCTGTAGAAAAATTCAGATTCACGAGCCCATCCACATGTATTATATCTGGACCTACAGGATGTGGTAAAACTGTGTTTATGCTTAAAATCATTAAAGAAAAGGGGAGATGTTCTCGAAATTTGTGCATAAAGTTATATGGTGCTATTCGACGTATCAATCAGTGTTCAACGAGTACCAAGATGATATTTTGTTCCACAAAGGCGTATATGACGTTAATTCGTTAAAGGGAAATGAACATACAATCATTGTAATTGACGATCTCATGTTGGAGATGGATAAAACGTTTGCCGAGACATTTACAGTATCTCCCACCATCTTAACATAAGCGTGTTCTTCATCAATCAGAATCTATTTTTCAAAAATAGATACATGCGCGATGTGTCGTTAAATACGCAATATCTAGTCTTATTCGCGCAACGTAGAGATGTATCACAAATTGGGGTATTAGCCAATCAAATGTTCCCGAATCAGCGTAAGGAGTTTTTGGAAGTTTATAAAGAAGCTACAAGCACGCGTTACGGATATTTGCTTTGCGACCTTCATCCGCGAAACACGTTTAGAGTGCTTCTGCGAACGAATATATTTCCAAACGAGCCTGAAACGGTGTATATTCCAGAATGACAAAGAGACTAAAGAAATACCGTGAATTAATAAAAATCTATCATCGACTGCCCCGGGCAATGCAGCAGATGTTTATTAAAAATATCGACGCCGACTTTTTAAAATGCATCTGTGAAATCTGTCTTAACGTTATAAATTGCAATGTATCAATGAAAACCCATCAGAAGGCTCGCCTACGCCGCTACAAGAACATAATACGTGCACTCGCTCGTAAAAGTCAAACTGTAGCGAAGAAAAACGAATTATTGTACAAACAGGAGGGTCATTTCTCCCATCTTATTTTCAGTTTTGGGTCCTTTACTGACTAGATTAATATAATGAAGAAAGTGGTAGTGATTCCCCACGAGGTGTACGCTTCACTGCAAAGGAATCCAGACACGGTTCTAGATCCCCGTAAAGCAGACTTAAAAGAATGGAAAGCGAATTGTTAGCCCTATTAAACAGTGAAAAAACACCTGATGAGAAAAGAATCTATACCAAGAAGCTCTGCAGAAATTTCTTCACGAGTACGAAAATTATAAGAGCCCTACAGAGATTCCTGTGGTTATTAGGCACAGCACGGGGGACGATGGCGACATAGGATCTGTACCCGACGATACAGCTGACCAACCAAAAAGATTAGCCACACAACATATCGAACATGTATTAAAAAATACCTCCCACTTACATTGAGGAGTAAAGGCTTAAGTCTTTATAATCTATTGAATGAGGATCCCGCCATACAATGGACCGATACAGGGAGATCATTGTGGAAGGATCAAAGGTACAGGGATCGAATATCGTAGACATTGTCCATGATCTGGTGAGAAAGTGGGATAGGCCATCACCATCAGGATGGAAGCATATTAAAGCAAGACTACAACAAATAAATGTCCCTAAAACGTTGATAGGAAATCTGAACAGGTTAAAAGACTTGGAACATGCAACGCCTGTGACACAATTGAAGACGCCGTCACCCCCGGCGGTAACACCTTTGAAGAGGAGAAGAAGAGGTTAAACCACCCTACCCACGTGCCTCTAAAATACGCAAATGGCTAACGTATTAACTAAACGCTATTATGACATTTCTACCCCATCCTCTTACGGCGGCGTAGATAGACTGTACAGAAGTGTTTACGGAGTAGGAAAAAAGATGTTGAAAGATTTTTGAGGGAGGGACGCTTATACGCTTCATAAGCCTGTGAGAAAAAGGTTTAAAACAGCCAAGACAACGGCTTCCTCGATTGATTCTATTTGGCAAGCAGATTTAACAGACATGCAAAGATATTCTGTGTATAACGATGGTTACCGCTACATTCTATTCATAATAGACGTATTCTCTAGATATCTGTGGCTAGTTCCTCTGAAAAATAAATCACCTGAAACAGTTGCTAAAGCCACCAAAACGCTAATGTTAAAAGAAAACAGGGTTCCTGGCTATTTTTGTACGGATATGGGGAAGGAATTTATAGGCCGTGCTTTTCAGAATATGTTGACAGATTTTAATATCAGCTATTACACAACCAATTCTATACATAAGGCTTCTTTAGCTGAAAGAGTTCAGCGCACCATAAAGGAACGCATGCACCGTTATTTTACACATAAAAACACATACAGATTTCTAGACATTCTGGAATCATTGGCATCATCCTACAACCGCTCACACCATCGCACGATTGGGGCAACACCTAACGAAGTTTTAGAAAGAGGTACGCTCCCGAGAAGAGATGGATCACCACCACCACCACCACCACACTCTGCGCGCTTCAAAATCAATGATTATGTAAGGCTGTCGCGTTCGGGGAATAAATTCGCAAAGGGTTTTGAGCAAGGATGGACACGCGAGATTTTTAAAGTTAGGGCTGTGAGACCTAAAGGTGAGATAATGATGTATTACATTGAAGATTTGAATGGGGAAGAAATCTCAGGAGGCTTTTACCGCGAGGAATTGCAGAAAGTTGCGTTTAATTTAGAAAAAAATGTGTTTAAAATTGAGAAAATTTTAGGAAGCAAAGGTTCAGGAAGGAGAAAAATGTACCTGGTGAAATGGCTAGGGTACCCAGAAAGCTTCAACACCTATATAAAAGCTGATGCAATAATGAAGCTTAAATAGTATGCAACATGGCTCCTAACCATTTCTACGTCACACTCCCGTCCTCCTCGTCCCTGTCTGTACACCCTAACAACACGCTAGCCAACTTTGTAACAGAACTCCATGGGCACATTGAATTGGGTCGTGATTCGTATGAGGTGGGGATATGCGAAATTCAGCTGGACACCATCTTTTTAAATATTGAACATAAAGAAACCGTTTTTACGATTCTTAGAGACATTGACGAGTGTGAAAAAGCTGGGGTAGCTATGGATGAAACTATGCGCATCGCTCGGACTAAGATTGCACGGTATTACAGTACAGAAGTAAGACTAGGGCCGGGTCAATATGGTTCGGCCGAGGATGTTGTGAGAGGCTTAAACGTAAGTTTAAGAAACTCAAACCTTACGAATGATTTAGTATATGAAATCGTAAACAACCCTGCACATACACTAATCCTAAAATCAAAGACTAACAGACGTCTTAAAGAACCTAGAAAGTTCAAAATTCTAACCAACGGCCGATATAGCGCAGCCTTCCAAAGAGACACATTTCACGAGACACAGTATAACTTGTCCAGATTAATGTATCAATTGAAGATGGAGAAATTGGCTGAAAGGTCCCCAGACATGTGCTATATTTACAGTAATATAGTGGAGCACCAGTTTGTTGGGGATACCCAGGCACGCCTGCTGCGCATTGCTCACATCCCCAACCATAGAGGAAGGAGTTTGAGTATTACATATGACAGACCCCATTATGTGAATGTCGCAACTAATTTAATAACCAGTATCACAATATATATAAGAACGATTGAGGGCGAAAACTTCCCATTCGGTAAAGGGAGCTTAACAGTGAAGCTACACTTTCGACGCACTGAGTTATAATGGATAGAAAGCCTTTCACCGTCTATCGAGGGATGCGATACCAGCGCGGTAGTGGACTTGGATCCATTTTTTCATCCATACTACGTACGGCTGTTCCTTTGCTGAAGAGGGGTGCCAGATACCTTGGAAGGAAAGCGCTACAATCAGGCCTTAACACTGCAGAAGACATATTGGCCGGGGCTAAACCTAAAGAAGCTCTAAAAAAACATTTAAAGCGTACACGGGACGAAATCATCAAAGATGCAAAGAGAAAAATGCGTGGTGGCGGGAAGAAGAAGAGGGCTCCCCGGAAGAAGAAGGGTCACGTGGTATTAAACGTAAAAGGCTATCAAAAAAGAAATGCTGTAAGCGAATGAAACCTATGGTTGACCACTTTTTTGACTGATATAAGCTAAGGATATTGATCTCATGAATCATAGTTTGTTTACCACTTGTCGAGAGAGGAGTCACTATTTCGCCATGGCACGCTTCATCCACCCATGTAGTTCACAATGCTGTAAATCGGAGCTGTCCTTTTTTGAGCTCCCGCCAACCCAAGTTTCTATTGAGCACAGTGACTTTATTACAATTAACCCTTTAAACACAATTAGTTCCCCGAGTGCACCTATAGAATTCGTGATACCCAGCTCAGGTCCTTACTTTTTTGATCCAAGCTGTGTGCACATGTACGTAAGCTACGTATAGCCCATTCTGATGGAACGGTCTGCGATGACAAATATGCTGTATACCCTGAAACAAACTTTCTGCACGCCATATTCAACCAGTGTGACGTATATTTAAATCAGACCAACATATCGGCAGGCAAGGGGTACTATCATCTACGAGCCTATTTGGAAAATGTCCTCAACTTTTCCAAAGAAGCGAAGGCTACCTTTTTAAGTGCGGAGGGATATTATCAAACTAAAGATGAAAATAGTATAAAGGACAAATTTAAAAATTCTAAAAAGAAAATATACGAGTGTTTTGGACGGTTGCACACAGATTTCACTTTCCAGGAGAAGTTGCTTGTGAACGGGGTGGATATGAAAATAAAGCTCACCCGCACGAGTCCTGAGATCTGCTTAAATCTGGATGTGAATCAAGAAGAGGTGCAAAGTCCGTTGTGGTTCACATTATGGACACATACCTCCGCGTACGGCGAGTGAAATTAAGTTCACCAAAACAACTAGAAATTGAGAAAAATTTACTAAACGCTACAGTGAAATATCCTATTAACAGAGTGCAGATCAAACTATATACGGTTCCTGCAGGGTTGGCATCGAAGCAGATAGAAAACATTGCCCTGGGAAATCTTCCTAAAAGGATATTAATCGGCATGCAGGACCACGCTTCGGTGAATGGAAAATATAAAAGAGTGCCTTTAAATTCGAGAATTTCGGACTTGAAAATATAACTCTATACGTTAATGGCACTGCTTTGGGTGGAACAATGGGTACGGACTATTCATCAGACGCTGTGTTACCGCTTTGTGCCAGAGCCTATAGTAATCTGACCCATATTGCAGGTGATTGTGATGAGCTTGGTAATGGGGTAACGCAGGAAGAATTCATTGATCAATTTAACCTTTACCCGTTTGACATTACACCTGACTTATCTGCTAGCGTAAATACCCATTTAACACCACAGCAGAGCGGAAACATCTCAGTGCGGCTGGAATTCGCCAAGCCTATAGACGCTCCTATTAGTGTACTAGTATATCTCGAATCGCAAGCCCTAATAGAAGTAGATAGATTTAGAAGCGTTATCACTGACTTTTAAAATGAAACATGAATGAAACATTGAGTTTGCCAAGTACGCGAGAATGCGGTAGTCTTATTGTGAACACAGACATCATCGGTAATGAAGGGATTCACTGGATCGCTGTCTATTTTAAAAATAGACAGCGCCTGTACTATTTTGATTCACTCGGTACTCAACCCTGGAGTGATCCTATTATTGTAAAATTTCTCGCTCAGTTACATATTCCCGAAGTTGTGTGGACCCCATTTCGCATGCAAGGATATTTTACTAATGTTTGCGGAATGTACTGCGTCTCATTTCTCATGCATATGTCAAATGATAAAGAATTTATAAATTTTTTAAATTTATTTGACCCGTGTCACACTCGCCGAAACGATGAAATGGTATGCAGACAGATAAAAAACCGTTTCCAATTGTACGTACTCGTTGTATATTATAATGTTTTTGTTCGTATATTTGTAACGATATATTCTGCAGTTGTTTATTGTACTGATTTCTTTCATTTAATAAATTTATGAAAATATATTGTCTTCTTATCCCAAAAAGATCGAAAAACACTTACATTATTTCGGTGTGACATTGTTGACTGATCAGTATATCCTCCCTATTCCGAGATTCTTCAAAAGATTGTATAACACGTGTCAAATCCTCATCGGACCTTAAAGGAATAATGCTTTTAAAACATATACAGAGTATACAGACAGATCCCCATTATGTGAAGATATCTTTGGTTCGAGGAGTGAACGCCATAAAAATTTCGATTTTAGCATAATGGGGATAACCAAATAACACTGATTGACATTTTTGGCGAGTATCTCTTTGACGAGATACTACAACTCTCCATATATATATAAAATTCTAATTATAGACACTTACATTTCTATGGTAGTCCCTTGCGTCGGGTTGTAAGGAGCGTCACTGCAAATATCTTCTACGGTTTGCGTTGAAAATAATTCGCCACGGTCAATCGCATTGAAAAGACTAATTGCGGTTAATGCTGCAGTATCACGTTCTTCATACAATTCCGGGGAGACATACAGGTCCATGGTGGAGGATGTGTGACATTGTTGACTGTTCAGTATATCCCCCGTATTCCGAGATTCTTCAAAAGATTGTATAACACGTGTCAAATCCTCATCGGACCTTAAAGGAATAATGCTTTTAAAACATATACAGAGTATACAGACAGATCCCCATTATGTGAAGATATCTTTGGTTCGAGGAATGAATGCCATAAAATTTCGATTTTAGCATAATGGGGTAACAAAATAACATTGATTGACATTTTTGGCGATTATCTATTTGACGAGATACTACACCCCATCCATATATAAATTCTAATTATAGACACTTACATTTCTATGGTAGTCCCTTGCGTCGGATTGTAAGGAGCGTCACTGCACATGTCTTCTACGGTTTGCGTTGTAAATAATTCATCACGGTCAACCGCATTAAAAAGGCTAATTGCGGTTAATGCTGCAGTATCACTCTCTTCATACAAGTCTGGGGAGACGTACAGGTCCATGGTGGAGGGAATGATTATTCACTGACGCGAAAATAGCTACTGTTACTCCAAACTGAAAAATATCCCCTTTTATAGGCACAATCGCCAAGCTCCGCCCCAAAAGACCAGATGTTCGTAGTGATTGGCTGCCGATGTAGCTGGGTGGAGCTATGACGTGTACCAATCCGCTATAACGGGACCTGACGAGTAACATATATATATTTTCACCAATAGATTTAATGCTCGTATTCTCCTTTGAAAATTATTTGGTTATTCGTATAGAACTTTTGATACTGATTCCAAATATGGTTTCAGAATGTTTCTAGCACCCATAGTTTTCGAGAAAATATTTCAGAACATGTATATATATAATTATAGTAAACGAAATAAACTAGTTAACCATAAAACTAATTATTTTCTATTATGACGTTTTCGAAGGTAAACTATGTTATTTGTTTCTTTAAGTTCAATGAAGTTAATGTTAAATTTGCTTCTAAACTAAAATTAAATGTTATAAAATAAATATATATATATAATATATATATATATATATATATATATAGTATATATATATATATATTTACCTAACATAAGATGTTTAAAATAATACACATTTGGCATTTTTTCCTGATTTTCATACCTCGCGTAAGATTAACTACAGATCCTATCTCTCTCTCTCTCTCTTCTCTCTCTCTCTATCTATATATATATATATATATATATATATATATATATAATAATATATATCTAGCAATCCGATCATTGCAAAAAAAACTGGAAAGGTATGCAATTAATAAAGGGTGTATTTAAACAGAATTTAATTGGAATAACTACCATCATATTGTTACACAATGAGCTATTACACAACCAATGCTATACATAAGGCTTCTTTAGCTGAAAGAGTTCAGATATATGTATATATATATATATATATATATATATATATATATATATATATATGTATCATAAGCTGCTTAAAAAACTGTATATATAATTATAGTAGACGAAATAAACTAGTTAACCATAAAATTAATTATTTTCTATTATGACGTTTTCGAAGGTAGACTATGTTATTTGTTTCGAAAAGTTCAATGAAGTTAATGTTAAATTTGCTTCTAAACTAAAATTAAATGTTATAAAATAAATAATATATATATATATATTATTACCTAACATAAGAAAAGAATGTGTGTATATATATATATATATATTATATTATATATATATATATATATATATCTAGCAATCCGATCATTGCAAAAAAAAAAACTGGAAAGGCATGCAATTAATAAAGGTGTATTTAAACAGAATTTAATTGGAATAACTATCGTCATATTGTTACACAATGGATGATTAATATTTCTGGAATACATGGCGCTATCTGATGGTGCAATCTGGCACATCAGCACCCGATTACATGGCTTGATGTAGCAACTCTGCATCTGCATACATGGTGCGATCTGGAACACATTGCGCTATCTGGCAATTCAGCCAGAATAGAGGCTTATAAAAGACCGCGAAGTTGGTGAAAGACTCATTCCACCTCGGCTCCTAGCCGAGGAAGGACCTCTGGTCCTTCTCTTTCAGGCCCTTTGGTAAAACCCCTTAGTGGCCTCTTAGGTTAGGAAAACGAAAATAACTTGGGGGAGAACTCCTCTCTCTCTCCTTCAGGTGTCTCTCTCTCTCTCTCTCTCCTACAGGCGTCTCTCTCTCTCTCCTACAGGCGTCTCTCTCTCTCTCTCCTTCAGGTGTACCCCTCCCCCCTTGGCTCAGTCAACTGGCTGATTCTGGCTGATTAGGAGCCTATAAAACAACGCCTACTCGGCTGAAGTCTTAATGTGCACTTGGCTCCTGCCAGGTGAACACCTCTCCTCCTTTCTCTCCTCCTTTCTCTCTGGCCCTTTGGGGGGAATAGCTTGGGGGAGGCCTCCAAGTTGCATGCCCCTTGCAACCTAGGTTGGTGCATGACCCTTGCAACCTAGGTTGGCAACAAAGGCCAGTACTCTTTTTTTCTTTCTTTTTTTTATTTTTTTTGCAACCCCCACCCCCTCCCCCCTTTGCAACAACCCCCTCCCCCTTTGCAACAACCCCACCCCCCTTTGCAACATTACATAATAACCTGCAATTCTTGCACTCTCCCCTTTTGCGGCTATACTACTTATGTCCTTTATTTGATAGTGAAAAATGAGAAAACGAGTTAATTATTAGTTAATAAAAACAGTTTGTGTGGTGGACGGAATCTTTCAAAAACATGGGGTCCGTGGGAAAAAAATAAAAATAAAAGGGGTCCTTTGTGGTGAAAAGGTTGGGAACCACTGCTCTAGTCAGTCAAATCTGCTCTGCGTGGCTTTATTGGCTTTGATTCTCTCTCAATTTGTCTTTCTGGCTGTAGACTCAGGCGAGGAAGGTTGTGTTTTTCTGTCATTTCTTTTCAAATAATCAGTGGTGTAGTCCGGGGCTAGCGTTACCCTACTGGTTTTATTTTACTTTATATTTTTTATATTTTTTGCTGTTTCTACTGAACATTTTTGTAATAGATACTCTTTCTAACTATATTTCTTTCCTAACCCCTTCAATTTCAACGTGTTTTTGGGAATGTACATAAAATGTAAAAACGCTGCAGAATTTTATAGAAACGCTATATAAGAAAAATTGTTGTTGCGTTAACCCACTGAAGAAATTACGACTACACCACTGCAAATAATATATACACACTCGAACCTCGTTAATTCGACACTTTCGGGGCTCTACCCTTGTCGAATAATCCGGAAGGTACGAATTAACCGGACAGTACGAAATTAGTTGGATATTTCAAGCTTTTGTACGAAGTATCGAAGTATATGTATACAAAATTTGTTGGGTATTTTAACATTTTATACGAATGTGTGGTGGTGTATTTCTTAAATCTACTGTCTAATAATTAAACTGTACTGTATAAATTAATTGCAAAGTTTTGGAACTATTTTTTCATAATATTAATAGTAATATTGTACAGTTTTATTACTGTAATACTGTACAGTATGTACATTATTAATGTTTAGTTTAGGTATTGGTCTTACGATGCGTCGTAGTGGTGGAACTATCTTATTCCGAATAGCCATAAATAGCCACGAATAGCGACCATGGGCCGCGTGGGTACAATTCGTACAACTATCGGATTATTCGTACATTGGTACCAAAATGTGCGAAATTCCTCGGATATTTCGAAGAGTCGAAGAAATGTACGAATTAACCTGAAGTACGAAATAACCGAATGCGAATTAATGGGGTTCGAGTGTAGTTTTATTTGAAATAATATATCGTTTATTTCAGACTCAGTTCTATTTTAAACTGCAAATAATATGCTTTTGATAACTTTCTATCTTTTTCTCTTTTAATCTAAGTTATTATAAAAGCAAAATTCCGAGTGGGCTGAGAGTTGTGTGCTAGTGGATTTTTGGTGGTCGTGGTCGTAGTTGTGAGCTGTGAGGGATTGTGGGGTGAGACAGTACATGGCGAGACCTGGGCGGCTAAAGTACGTTGGTGGCATTACTTTATTTATTATCTCATAATTTATTTGTATATTTGTATTAATAAATTATCATATATATATATATTATATATATATATATATATATATATACACACACACACACACACATAACCTTTGTTTAGTTTCCGCCCGAATTGTTCATTC
This sequence comes from Bathynomus jamesi, assembly GCA_023014485.1. Taxonomy (NCBI): domain Eukaryota; kingdom Metazoa; phylum Arthropoda; class Malacostraca; order Isopoda; family Cirolanidae; genus Bathynomus; species Bathynomus jamesi. The sequence goes on from JAJOZX010007224.1 coordinate 190,877, forward strand.
TGACGAAGGTCAAGCTTTTCACTCCATCTTAGACCTACAGTTTAATGTGGAATCCGAACCACGCCCCATCAGCAGCCCAGCGTCTTAACCACTAGGCCACTAAGGGTATATATATATATATATATATATATATGCCTCCAATTGAATATATAATCACCCTAAAAAATATTTCTACAGGATGAGAAATGGAAGTTGCATGCACGAAACAAACTGCTACTATTTCCATCCTTTTATGGCCAACAGTCGATTAGAGAGAAAAAGTGCCTAAATATGGAGTGCTTGTACTTTCACATTAAGGGTACTCAAAGAAAAGAACGAGAAAGAACAGAACAGCTCAAACTCTAAATAGAAGAATTAATAACAGCGACAATGAAGGACATTTTTTAAAAGAAAGCACAACTCTCCCTTCCAATGAAAAAAATCGGAAATTCGCAGATACACGTACGTACCTCGGCATTTTATACATCACCCTTCTATCCAACACCACCCACAGTTAACACAACATTCACAATGGTATCAAGGGCCGCACCCCAGTACTCCCAACTGCAACGGCCGACCCAATAACACCAAACAGGAGCTGACAACATCGACCAGAAAACGAACGACCATTATCCAGGAAAACCTAGCACGAAGATTGGTAACCCTATGAAACAAACATTATCTAAGGCAACCGAGCCTCAAGATTATTAACCCTATAAATGTATCATACACAAATGCACAAGACCTGTACACTGACCATGCAGCCTGCAAATAGGATACTTGTAAAATTTAGTTCTAGAAACCATCATAGATATCATATGCCTAATGGAAATACACTTACATAAATGCAAAAAGAGTTGTGAAAACTGCATTTAGGATACTGAAATAACAATACTGGACTGCAACATACAGTATACAGAACGGATAGATTTGCAAGAACAGAAAGACGGTGTTGCGTCTACATGAAAAACGCATACACATGTGACGTGAAAGTAAATAAATCAAACAGTGCAGCCGAAATTCTTACTTTAGAAGTAAAAGAATTAAACCTAATCATTATGAACGTGTACATACCATCAAACACCACAGAAAGTGAATTCTAATTTGTCATAAATGAAATTGAAAATATGCTAAATTTACTTAAAACCCCAGCATCAAATATTTTAATTTGTGGAGATTTTAACGTTCCATTCATAACATGAAAGAAAAATGACGAAGTTATATATGTTGAGAAGTTTTATGGTAACAGTACAAAGGATGATACAACCCAGGCAATAATACCATTAGATATTATGGAACATTATGCACTTACTAGGAAATCTGTGAAGCGACTAGAAAAGAGAACGTTTTGGATTTAATTTTGACAAATAACAATGACACAATAATAATATAAAAGTAATGTACACAAATTTTTCTGAACATAACCTAATTGAGTTGCAATTAAAGTTAGCAACCAGAGGTCCAAACAAGCATCACAGAGTCAGAATGAATATGTGAAGATTTAAATATAAGTTCAAAGAAAGTAGATTGGGAAAGTGCAAATGTAGATTTACAGTAAATTGGGAATTGTTGCTTCATGGGAAGACTCCAGAAGAAATACTATCTATCATAGAAAATGAAACTAAACCTATATTGCTGAACATGTTCCGAATAGTCAAAAAACAAAACGTAGCAAACGCGATAGAAAAATCAGGACATTATTTAGACAACGGAAACAAACCGTAGACAACCTCGACAGATGCAGAACTAAAGCGAGGAGACTCAAACTGGAGAAAAAAAAAAATGCGAAATAGAAATGGCACTAAAACAAATATTCCTCCATGAGAAAAACGAGGAAGAAAACAGGGTAGTATGTACAGGGTGGGCCGTAAGTTTCCATACATAGGAAAAATAAACATTTTGTTATGGACAACCATTTTTATTTATATAATATGCTCTACATGGTTGCCATTGTTTTGAAAACACATTTCAATACGTGTTCCCCACTGTTGATGAACACGCATTAGCACAGTTGACGTTATGCTTGTAATGGCGTTGGTGATACGTTCCTTTAGATGATTTATGTCTCGTATCTTTTCCTGATACACCATGGCCTTCAAGTGCCCCCAAAGATAGAAATCAAGGGGGGTGAGATCTGGGGATCTGGGAGGCCACTCCACAGGACCACGCCGACCAATCCAAGCATCCGGAAACTGCTGATCCAAATACCGACGCACGTGAAGACCATAATGAGGTGGAGCTCCATCTTGCTGGAAGTAAACTGGGAAGTTACCTTCCTCGTTTAGCAGGGATGGGAAAATCTCTTCTTGCAACATGTTAAGATACCTTTCGGCATTAAGATTTCCACTGACAAAAATTGGTCCAATAATTCTGTCACCCCATATCCCGGCCCACACCATCACTTTACCGGCACCTTGCATCTTCGTCGGACTCAGCCAGTTAGGGTTAGCATTACTCCAATAACGTATGTTTTGCCGATTAACCTCTCCATTGACGTAAAAATTTGCTTCGTCAGTAAACAAGATCTTACGTCAAACGTATATTCTTAGGGTATCTGAAACATAAAAACAAACGTTTAATTTTTCCTATGTATGGAAACTTACGGCCCACCCTGTAGAATACATAAAAAGTAACCGAAAATACTTCTACACGTTTGCGAAAAGAAAAGAAAGAGAGGTATTGGTCCATTGATAGCTAGGGCGACCGAATGCACAAACGACTCAGAAAAAATAAGCGGACTACTGAAGGAACAATTTAACTGTGTTTAGCACCCCTGAGTCCGAGAAAAATGTAAAAAAATCCAGATGAATTTCTTGACGTAGATGCAAATCAGCCAAGAACAAGTTCAGACACAAACCTATCAATAGATTTAGAGTTCTTGGAAGGAGACGTAATTAAAGCTGTCACAAATAGGGGAAGGTGGGCAACTCGGGACCCGTAAAGAAATCACAATTTTGTAGGCATATACAGTAGGGTGAGTATTTGGACCCATTAAATACAAAAACATTTATCTTCACCTTCTGTCTTCCATTCTGTATAACTTTTTATCGCGTTCTAGCTTTGCATTAGGTGTAACTGGAATTTGAGAAAGCCGTTGCAATTTTTTGGCTAAAATAATCGTGGGGCAACTCGGAACCCAGGGTTCCTTTTTGCCCCTTTTCTCAAATTTCAGTACCACGCGATCACTGATAAATTTCAGACACGACGATACGTGAAAATCAAACACTGATCCATAAGTAGCCTACACAAAAAAAAAGCAACAAAATAAATTCTTACAACTTTGTGATTATGAATCAAAGAAAAATTTGCTGATGATATATCAGATAGAGAAAAAATGAGACTGTTTAATTTTTTGCGGAGCTACGTGGCGCAACCCGCCCCGTACCACTGTCTCAAGGTCACTGATCAGTGTCGGCACCGACGAGGATAGATTAAAGCTAGATGGCAGCACTAATTTGGGCTGTGGAGGGGGTGTTCTGAGTTGCCCCGGGGTCCCGAATTGCCCCACCTTCCCCTACGAGAAAATCTGACACCAGGGCAAGACACACTGAGTGCCACGTTTCTGAAGAAATGTAAAGAGAGTATTGCCAAACTTCTACAATTACCATGGAGAAAATCACTCAAAAAAAGGACAAATTCCACCTCCATTAAAGAATGCGAACATTGCCCCTTATTCAGAAGACGTAACATAGTCTAAGAATTACAGTCAACAACAATTTTTCAACATTTTGTCTTTAACTGACACAAAAGGGTTTTCACTTAGTTAATTTGGACATGCTAATTTCAATGGTAATACTTAAAATTCTCTATCACGTCTAGATTTTTATTTATGTCATTGACAAAATTTTCAAATATGAGAAGTTTTCCATAAACTTACAATTGTTTTTATTTCTCATAAAATGGAACACAAGTATTTAGAATACATACAGAGTGGATTACATTTCAAAATACATTTGATAATGATAAAAAGATCATGAAATAGTCAGTACAGATAGAGCGTTTAGTTAGATTTCTTAGCTGGAAAGTGTCGTGTGCTACGTGATTTCCTATTGTAAGATGTGCACGTCTTCCTCTGCAGGAACCAACAGAAATCACCCATCATTGCAGGGTTATATCTGCCTTGGAAGCAGTGTTCCATTGTTGAGATGTCCTGGTGGACAGTTATGGAAGGTGTACATTTATGGACGGTATACAGAACATATCAGCAAACATATAACCAACCAATCAAGAGCACAGTAAAAATGACCTATTAATTTAATCAAGGGTGTAACTCGAAATCTATACGGGATAGAAACTTTTTTACGGCGTTTTTGGAATCAACATATCAAAATTAGGTAAAAGCACGCATATTTTGTCAGTGTTATCGGCCAGTAGTTCTCACCTCCAACCTTATAAAGTGATTCGAACAGTTAAATAGAGGCAAAATTACTTGTTACCTCAAGAAAAGAATTTACTCAATCCGAACCAACATGGCTTCAGGGCTGGAAGTTCATGCCTATCAGTTATTAGACCACCTAGAGAAAATACTGAAAACATTGTATCGAGGACAAAACATATTGTAGATGTAATATATATACACTGCGCTGCAGAAAAATCGCCCCACTTGGAATATCGCGAAAAGCAAAAAAGTGGGCAAGCTTCTGTTTTAAAAGTTTTAAAATTTGAAAATATAGTCTATGAGGCAACCAAATAACAAGACAAAACAACGTCAGTTGCGAACACACTAGCTGTAACGAATTTTCGACTTCTTTTAAGAATTCGACAGTCTGACATTCAGTTGCTCTTAGACTGCTAGTGCCACTTTTTTCTTTCACTAGTGGGAGTAGGCATTTGCGTTTAGTAACAGATAGACTTCTAATTCTTTTGGGTTTCAGAATTGGCCATTTACAATGGATTTGAGTGCCGTGAACGTCGCAAGAGTCGTCGCCCTAATTGAAGATGGTCGGAGCCAGCGTTTACGTCGCCGATGCGCTAGGAATTCCAAGAAAAACGGTTCGAACGTGTCTACCAACGTTATGTGGAGATAGAGAGTACACCAGAAGACCAGGATCTGGAAGATCGTGCTGCACATCTGCCCGTGACGATCGTTTTATCGTCTTGGGTGTTTTGCGAGATCGTCGCTTGACTGCCACAAATGTCCACAATGAGTTAGAAAGGTCTCGAGACGTCAGTGTATCGGAGCGAACCGTTAAAAGGAAACCTATGGAAAGTGGCTTACATGCTAGACGTCCAGCAATGGGCCCGGAATTGCTCCCACACCACCGCAATGCTCGTCTTGCTTTCGCTCATGAGCATGTCAATTGAACCCCCAAAAGCAACCCTTCCGTAAAGTGCACGGGCGAATCTTTCTCCTGTCTTCTCCACATTCTTCCCGTCTATCGGATGTTCGAAGATTAAATCTTGATTCTCCGTGAACAATACTTGTCCCCATTGGACCATAGTTCAATTGACATGCTTGGGAGATTAAAGGGATTAAGAGACTAAAAAACTTACCCTCACCCCTCACTTCCATCAGTACTAGTGCCACCCTCACCTCACCTCCCCACCCCTACCCAAATCTACCCCAGTCGGCGTTTTTGCGACCATCCTACTATTTAGATATTTGAGCATGTTTGATGAAATTTTACTCCTTTCAGCGAACAAATAGTTTCGTTTAACACTTTCAGTTGATAACTTGATAGTTTCCTTCTCAGCGTGTTCCAGTCTCTTAGGGATGCATTTGTTTCTGATATTTTTGCCAAAATTATACGCTTTGTTTGTGGAACTTGTGGTGTTTCTTTCGATATTGCTGGTGTTTGTTCGTTGGTGAACGAAATCATAAAATATTCTGATGACTATTTTGAAATTTGAGTACAATCCTTTTACATTACTGTGGCATGGTCTGGAAACATTTGTTCTATTAATTATTCATACTCTATTGCTACATATATGATAAAACATTATGATGTATTTACTTTGGTGTCAGGCTGGGTTCATTCACATAAAATGTGGATCGTTATTATTTTGATTGTCATTACATTCCTACATTGAATTTTACTTATTTATAAATTCTGTTTATTATAAAAAAATGGACCTTTTCCAGTTTGTGTACCGTTTTTCATATATTTATTTTTGATTGGTCATACAACCGCCGTTGATTATAACAACTTTTTAAGAGAGGTAAGTTCTTGATAACCTAACCTAACCTAACCTAACGTAACCTAACCTAACCTTCTGTTTTACTCTATGCTGTGCCTAACAGAAGCAAAGAAACACTAGAAAGTTGCATAAAAGCCAACATTCTGCCTGGATCTACTATTATTAGTGATATGTGGAAATCTTACGATCAAATTGATAAAATCCCACATTATAACTTTCGTCACTACACTATAAATCACAGTGAAAATTTTGTCGATCCAGCGACCGGTGCCCACACTCAGCAGATAGAGAGCACCTGGAGTAGAAAACGGTACATAAACTGGAAAACGTCCAAAAAAATTTGTACGTGATACATCTTAAAATAATTATTTACAATTTTTCTTTCGCTACATCTTATTTCATGTTCATTTATTAATTATTTAGAATTTCAAGGAATTTTTCCGTGCCACGTTCGCAGTCAAAGTTATCAGTCTTTTTTTTTTTTTTTAAACAAGATTCCTGTAGGTTTCATTTTCGTAAGAGCTGCTTTCAAATTCTATACCTTTTTGGGAATTTCGTTTCTGTGTTATCACACGCCGTCCATTTTTTATGACTCTCCAAATTTGAAGTTATCGATAAAAGGAATCTCCAATTTTCTAAAACAGAAATTCATTCTAATTTTGTTAGTTTTAATTCCGTACAAAGTAAATACAGTATTTAAAAAATGTGAATGCACCACACCATTAAAATAATACAGATTTTCAAAATCCTATTTTTAATACAGTTACGAGTTTCATTATTTTTCCCGTAAAAAAATAAAAAATAAATAAATAAATGAAGCTGTTTATATTTGAAACCATAATTAGAATTTCATCCTATTAGACTCGAAGAAAAATAGTTAAAGGGAGTGTTTAAAGGATAATATTAATATTTGGGGTTATAGAGTTGTATAACCCCTTTCATAAAGGTCACGTGATAGAAGGGACCTATACGGCGTTGCGTGGGATCCTAACCATCCAACAATTGAACAGCCGCATCGTCGCTCAACCTCGCCGATCTGATGGGAAGCGGACTGAGTGTTGCGACGAAGCCATGACGTAGCCCGCGATTAAAGAATTTTTTTCTTAAAAGGGCCCAAAATACATAATCGAACCTTTCAATTCGAATTTGAATGTTTTGAGATTGATGCCCGCCCGTAAAATGTCACCAAGCACAAATAATCAAATTTCTCCATGTCACACATGGAAGATTTGGTTTCTTTATTTCTGAGAAATTTTGCCCAATACACAATTAGATTAGTAGAAGGTGGATTACATACTGAGCCTAGAGTTAATACGTAATGTTTCACCGTAGAAAATGCTTGTGCGGGTTAAGTTAGACAAGGTTATACAAAATATCGAAGGTTAAATGGAAAAAATGTAGAAATTTTCTGTTAGTCCTAATTCGCTACTTCAAAATTTATTGACAATAGAATTTTTTATAACTTCAAATTGAAAAGGGGAAAGCAAAGATTTTTATAAAGAATTTATATAATTTCATTGGGGCCGAGAGGGACTCGGTAAGAACTTAAAAATAAAATAATTACGGCACGAGTACCAAGAAGGGTCAGGCAGGAATGAACGATACAAAAGACGAGGCCAGAAAAATGTTCATGGTAAGAAGAGAAGACAAACAGGAATGAATTAAAAAAGTGAAGCTCAATCTATAAAAGTTTGAGTTAAGGGCAAACAGGGTCAACCCCGAGGAGTATGTCGGATTGAGATATAATGCCAAATGAGGCAGGGTTTAGTTACTAAGGGGGTTTGAAAGCTTTCATATCTGTGCACTTCACCAATTTAAATAAAAAAAATTTTTTTATAAAATATAATTGTTGTGCATAAAATCGTTATAGGTTCTGAACAGAAATTGCCAAGACAATTATATATATATATATATACATTCAACTGCAAAGAACACGCAGTATAAATAACGTAAAGAACGACGCTTGTATAGGAGATATTCCGCGCAAGACGAGAGAGAGAAAACGGAACAAATGAAAAAATGAAGTACCACCTGGGAATCGAACCCGGGATCTTCCGATTGCCGGTCAGACGCGATACCATTACACCATGGACTTCACTCTTCCAAATGCCGTAATTCTTCTACATACTCGCAGAAACCAATGCCCCAAGGGGGCACCTCCGCATGCCGTAACATTATATACATTCAACTGCAAAGAACACGCAGTATAAATAACGTAAAGAAACGACGCTTGTATAGGAGATATTCCGCGCAAGACGAGAGAGAGAAACGGAACAAATGAAAAAATGAAGTACCACCTGGGAATCGAACCCGGGATCTTCCGATTGCCGGTCAGACGCGATACCATTACACCATGGACTTCACTCTTCCAAATGCCGTAATTCTTCTACATACTCGCAGAAACCAATGCCCCAAGGGGGCACCTCCCGCATGCCGTAACATTATATACATTCAACTGCAAAGAACACGCAGTATAAATAACGTAAAGAACGACGCTTGTATAGGAGATATTCCGCGCAAGACGAGAGAGAGAAAACGGAACAAATGAAAAAATGAAGTACCACCTGGGAATCGAACCCGGGATCTTCCGATTGCCGGTCAGACGCGATACCATTAACCATGGACTTCACTCTTCCAAATGCCGTAATTCTTCTACATACTCGCAGAAACCAATGCCCCAAGGGGCACCTCCCGCATGCCGTAACATTATATACATTCAACTGCAAAGAACACGCAGTATAAATAACGTAAAGAACGACGCTTGTATAGGAGATATTCCGCGCAAGACGAGAGAGAGAAAACGGAACAAATGAAAAAATGAAGTACCCTTGGGGCATTGGTTTCTGCGAGTATGTAGAAGAATTACGGCATTTGGAAGAGTGAAGTCCATGGTGTAATGGTATCGCGTCTGACCGGCAATCGGAAGATCCCGGGTTCGATTCCCAGGTGGTACTTCATTTTTTCATTTGTTCCGTTTTCTCTCTCTCGTCTTGCGCGGAATATCTCCTATACAAGCGTCGTTCTTTACGTTATTTATACTGCGTGTTCTTTGCAGTTGAATGTATATAATGTTACGGCATGCGGGAGGTGCCCCCTTGGGGCATTGGTTTCTGCGAGTATGTAGAAGAATTACGGCATTTGGAAGAGTGAAGTCCATGGTGTAATGGTATCGCGTCTGACCGGCAATCGGAAGATCCCGGGTTCGATTCCCAGGTGGTACTTCATTTTTTAATTTGTTCCGTTTTCTCTCTCTCGTCTTGCGCGGAATATCTCCTATACAAGCGTCGTTCTTTACGATATATATATATATATATATATATATATATATAAGATGTAGTCTTCTGTATATTCTTTGCTGTTTGTTTGTTTTTTATACATGAAGAAGGCACCAAGGGCGAACGCCCGCAGAAACAGTCCCCATAGAAAGAGAAGAAGAGAGCCAAAATGCAAATATTATTCTTAATTTTCTTTTCAGTTTTGAAAAGAATGTGTAGTGTGTAAGATGCATGTATGTGTAGTGAAGAATAGAGGGAGAAGTGTGTATTTGAGAGCATGCTGGACTACTCACAAGGTAGATGAGACACGGAAAAAATCAGTTAAGGTGGACAGTGACAGTAGAAACGAGAGTTCCAGCAGCACTCTCTCTCTCTCTTGACTAACGTCCCCCTTCCCCCTAGGAGTACTTCCCTGGTCGATTGGTGTGTATAATCTCCTCCTTTACAAATACAGTGTTTTTCCTGAAGAATCATGCACTTGGACTAATAATAACTAAATGTGTCTGCAATACAAACTAACAAAAATGGTAATCAATTAAATACTGATGTGGATCTTCTTTGGGCTAGACCAGTGGTACTCATTGGGCGGCTCGCGAGCCAAATATAAATAGCGCATTTGGCTCGCGAGCCGCGCAATGAGTACCACTGGACTAGATTAACACGGAACATTGTTGTTTCACTTTCACTGGTGATGAACCACGTACGGAAGCCTCGTCAGTACTTTGATCCCGTGTTTGCTTAGTAATGCTGCTGCGGGCTGCTTGTTCCCTGAAATGGGTGTATGGACAGAATGATGATCTATCTGAAAAGATGTTTAACTTTCCATACTTCCACTTAAACTATAAATGCATCGATGACTAATATATATATATATATATATATATATATATATATATATATATATATATATATATAGGGGCGTAGCCAGAATTTCTTTTCGGGAGGGGCTAATATATATATATATATATATATATGATGAATAAAACCACGAAGGGAAAAAGAAACACAAAGTGGTGCTGAAGCGCTTTCGTCTAATGACATCCTCAGGAACGAAAGCGCTTTGAGCACCACTTTGTGTTTCTTTTTCCCTTCGTGGTTTTATTCATCATAAATGTTTTTCACGTGTCACTTTCGTGAAATAATTTTCATATATATATATATATATCAGGGTTGGGTCGATTAACTTCAAAATTAATTAGTTAAGTTAATTTGAGATTCTTACCAATTAAGTTAAGTTAATGCAAATTTAAAAAATTAACTAAAGTTAATTTTGGAAGTTAATCAATTAAATTAATCAATTAACTTTTTCTTTCTTGGAAGTAGTCTGTAGAATCATTATATATAACTAATCAAGGTAATGATAAACCTGTAAATATGTGGTTGTCAATGTCTGATAAATTATATGTATTTTTTTTATAAGCTTTTATAATTTTTCTGCTTTTTATAAATAAATTAAATTTGTTTATGGTCTCAACTCAACTTTTCTCAACAAGTCTCAACTTTTAATCATATAATAGTTTTCCATTGTAAAAATGAAGAGGCAAAATGAATTTAGTAAATTGTTTTCTAAATTGTATGTTTTATATTGTACACTATTGACACTGAACATAACACTGGTATGCATATGAAATTTTTTTATCTGCTGTGAGGGTTTTTTCAACTCATATTATATAATTCGACCATGCTGAATTCGAAAATGATATTGGTTTTCCTCAATCAGGTCAGGTTTTTTCTCTATTGGCCATTTATTATAAGTCCAATTTTATCCCCAAATTTATTGATTTTTTTAGCTTAAACACTGTAGATACGAGTAATATTATAAGAACACTCGTGAAAAATGAAAACATTGTGTGAATAAATACTTTTATTCATACAATGAATATGGAAAAAAGTTTATTGAGGAAGGAATGAAGTTTTTTGGCTTTCCGTCTGTGTTTTTCTTCGGGCACGTCTCGCTTCAAACACCAGCAATAGTCCGCCAGCATATTGATATCCCAGTTTCCCTGGTACCTCTCTTCCATTATTTTGATATCTTGGTGAAATCGTTCACCCTGTTCCTCACTATAATCCCCGCAATTTTCAGGAAAATAGTCCAAGTGGGACCACAAAAAGTGCATTTTTATGGACATGCGCGACCCATGAGCTTTGAAAGCTTCCATCAAGTTTTCGACAACGGACTCGTATTCTGGACTTCTACGCTTGCCAAGAAAATCAGTGACAACTGATTTGAATGCCTGCCAGGCATTCTTCTCAGTTGGAGTCATTGCGTTTTCGAACTGAGTATCCTTGATCAAAGTTCGAATTTGAGGACCATCAAAAACCCCAGCATTTAGTTTAGCATCAGATATATGAGGAAATTTACTCTCGAGATATCGGAATGCTGAACCCTCCTTATTCATTGATTTGATGAAATTTTTCATCAAGCCCAGCTTAATATGAAGTGGTGGGAGCAAAATTTTTGTTGGTGGTACAAGGGGCACTGAAACGACATTATGCGACCCAGGTTCAAAATTCTCTCTGGATGCCCATTCACACTGTGCATAGTGCTTCTCATCCGCTCGGCTATCCCATTTGCAGAGGAAACATGGGTATTTCGTGTATCCCCCTTGCATTCCCAATATAAATGCCACAATCTGAAAAAAAATGAAAATATTTAAAGAATTTAGAGAATTTGTTCTATCAGATAAAAAAATCTATGCATTGGACTGTATCACTTCTGGGGAAGTTAAGTGTTCTTATACGCTCTCAAATAACCTTTGGAAAAACAACATAGTCAATAGCAATAGTTTACTTATGATATTAGTATTACCTTCAAATCTCCACAGATCCTCCAGTTATGTTGGTCGTATACGAGAGCATCCAGTAAAATTTTCATGTTATCGTAGCTCTCAGTAAGTTGTACGGAATGTGCTACAGGGACTGATGCAACCCTATTCCCAATGTTGAGAAGTACTGCTTTCAAACTTCGTTTAGACGAGTCTATAAATAGCCTCCATTCTGATGCGTTATATGGCAGGCCCAAGGATTCGATTAGCCCCTCAACTTTGCAGCAGTACACTAAGGAAGAGGTATTTTCGTGCACTGCAAAAAACTTGCGGAATTCTTCCTCTCGTTTCCTATACCAGGAGAATGTTGTTCCCGGAGCCAGCAAGTTGTCCTCTCGAAGTCGTGAGCCCAAGATCTCGGCAGCTAATTTGGAAAGTCCTAAATCCCTGGTAAGATCATTAAGTTTGGCCTGGTTGAGAGGCCTCGGCTCATTTGAAGCGGTATTTTGAGGTATATACGACTGGGACTGGTCATTGGCATTGGTCATTGATTCATCATCAGAATCATCGAAGTCCAGGGTTTGAGTGGGTCGGGTATTGGAATTCCAGGACCATGGGGTACAGGTCTCATAGCAGAAGGAATGTCAGGGTATACAACAATGTGTTTATTCTTCTTGTTAACTCCTGAAAATAGAAACACAGAAACATGGATATAAAACTTGCATATGAAATAGAAGAAGCATTCAGACAGTGGCGGCTCGTGAGGGAAGGCTGCGGTCTGTAAGATATGAAATATGTCGATGGAGTCTGTATATTTTCTTTCTTTTTCATTCATATTGTCCCTTCGGGGACAATATGGATGAAAAAGAAAGAAAATATACAATCATTGTATATGTAAATGTAACTTGTATAACAATATGTATGTGTAAATGTATTTTCTATAACAATATGTATATGTAAATGTATGATTACCATTATGGTGAATATTATGCTATATATGGTGAATATTACATTATGGTGAATATTATGTCAAGTTTCATACGAGGATTTCAAAATATTTAAGAAAAATAAATTTATAAGCCCACCTTGGAGGTTTGTCATGCAGAAATAGCAATCTGTCACGTGATCCTTTCCTTCTCTCCAAATCATGGGAATTCCAAAAGGCAAAGATTTCGCTCTGCCTTTGCTCCATCTTCTCAAATTTTCAATGCACGTCTTGCAGCACATATGAAGGGCGAAATTTTTGTCCTGGTCCCCTAGCTTAATTCCAAAGTATGCTCTATACATTGTCTTCACAAATTTAGTGATTTGGGACTGGTTATTTGCATGGTAACCGTCCCACATATGTAGCAGAATCTATTGGGATCATTTTTACACGCTCTATTCATTATGAAATATTTTATTTATATGCCTGAAAAGTAAAAAAGATATTATACAAGTGAAACAAGTGATGATAGATGTTACTGTTCCAATTCCGCTTTGACAAAATCACGAAAAATTATATTTTACTTATGAGGCCATAGCCGGATAACCTGAGCTGATTGAGAAAAACGGATTGCAGATTCGAAATCAGCAGGAAAAACTCTATAAGAATCACTTACAAAACCCTTGACAGCAAATTGATGCATACCAGTGTAATCCAGATTCCTTACCAACAATAATCAAATTAGACACATAAAATATATACTTCACTTACAAATTAAACATGCTTCTTAACTTTACAGAAGAAGAGGTTCTCAAACCTTTCATCTCTTAGCCTATTACATTTCATGCAAAAATAAAAACAGCGTTTTTATAGGAAAAGTAATTGAAAATTAATTGAAGTTAATCAATTAATTTGGAGATATTTCAATTAAGTTAAGTTAAATTAATTAATTAATTATCTAATTAATTAACCCAACCCTGATATATATATATATATATATATATGAAATAATTACATATGAAATATATATATATGAAATAGTTATTATAAAAGCCCTCATGTTACGATATCATTATTTCCTCTGAAGTAGGCCTTGTTCCCCAGCAATAATCCCGAAATGATTAAGCAAGAAAAACGGGGAAGGCGAGTCGGTGAGTCTCAAGAGTGAGGTCAGCGAAGGTAGGTTGGGACGGAGCTCCGTGAGCTGTATCTCTTGGGACCCGCTCGAGGGCTCCAAATTCTTGACTCAGCCTGCGAGGGTCTCGAGATTGTTGGCTCCAAGGTGGAGGGGTCTCCGAGGCTTGGCTCGTAAAGGGGTCTCGTATTTAGTTAAATCTTCAGGGTCGCGAGTGACCCTGAAGTCTTTTACTTTATTTAATGTTTGTTCTCGGGGAAAAAAACAAGTATAATTAGTATATTTGGCATGCTTAGTTATTACATATACTGTATAAGTAAATTTGAATTTATTAGACATACCCAAAAGCTTGCTTTATTAACGTCAATATGTCAATTTCCCTGTAATTATTTAATGTGAAGCGCAACACTAGTTTCAGTGCCAACCTAAGATCACACTATGACATGGAGAGTGCTGCAAATTGAATTATTAAACACTATATATATATATATATATATATATATATATAGTGCTCCCTCTTTTCAACGTCACCTTTGGTATCAAATTCATGTTGGCGTTGTATGAGGGTTCATACTGTACATACTGCAAATCGTTGTACAACCGTACATGTGCACACATGATATTAATACATACTGTACATGTTTATTGTATGTAAATAAAATGAAACCAGTGAAAGATTTGTGTTAATGTACATATTAATTTTATTCAGATTTCAGACATTTCAATAATAAATTAATTTTTACAAATACAGTAAAACTTCTCTGTAACGAAATATATCAGCCAAATGGCTGTTGTTGCAGAGAGGTTGTTCGTTATATAGAGGTTTTCCTTTGCCGATATTGTAGTGTATGACCTTGGTTAACCTTGGCTTTGCTTCCGCCCGAATTGTTCATTCTGTCGTGTATTAATTTTTTAATAAAGAATATAGGGTACGGTACTTACGTATTATCGGGACTACCAAACTGTTTATTATGTATTTTTGCCCAGTTAGGCCAATTGAATGCCCAGTTAGGTCAATTGAATGCCCGGTTAGGTCAACTAAATGCCCGGTTAGGTCAACTGTACGCCCTTGATGATTGGTTAGGTTAAGTTGTGATATTTTCGTTAGTTTAAACGAAAATGACGGGAGCAAAAATACATAATAAACAGTTTGGTAGTCCCGATAATACGTAAGTATCTAGGGTACTTTTCTGTTATCCCGGACCCCAGACTTTTTGCCAGTTACCAGACTTCAGTTTTGACACAGAATATTTCGTTAAAACTAATGAAAATATCACGACTTAACCTAAACTTACCAACTAAGTAGGTTAATTGAATGCCCGGTTAGGTAAACTGTACGCCCTTGATAATTGGTTAGGTTAAGTCGTGATATTTTCGTTAATTTTAACGAAAATATTCTGTCAAAATTGAAGTCTGGCAACTGGAAAAAAGTCTGGGGTCCGGGATAACAGGAAGTACCGAGCAGAGTAATGTTTAATAAGAAATTTAATAATGTTTTGTATGAAATTAAGATACGTAAAATGAAATTGTTTGAAATATAAAATACTATATGTCAACACTCAAAATGTTCTGAGGCCAAAGCATACCTAAACGCGAGTCCTCGGCGGGGATGTCTCAGTTAGGTAGTCCCGTTACTAATATGTTATTGTGATTCTAAAATATTTAATTGTGTCTAGGGCCAGCCTTAGCAATTGCTGGATCCAATTTGGACCAATTTGGTGGGGCCTCCCGGACTTAAGATTATTTCGAATTAGGTATCAGGAATATATGCTATTACGTTGTATTAAAAATTAAACAATATCTATATTTATTAACTTATATTTTGACATAAAACGTGTTAAAACAAAACTATACTTATAAAGAAATCTTTCTTGCTTTCTGTTCTGCAAACTCTTTCAAAATTTTGTTGAAGGTTAAGTTTTTTGCTTCATCACATTCATCACATTCATCACATGAGCTTGACATCTGTTAGCGCAATTTCCAAATCTGCAGCATGTTTTTGTAATTCTTCCTTTGGAATTTGTTGAAATTTACTCAAAAAGCCAAATAAATCAACATGTTTTTTCAACTGCTTAAACCGTGGCTCCAAAGACTGCATTCCTTATTTTTCAAAGCTGGAGGTGACAACTCTAGTGCGGGGCCCATGTGAGCGCGGGGCCCAATTTGGTCAAATAGGTTCAATTGTCCTAAGGCCGGCCCTGACTGTGTCTCTCTCCGCGATAAAATATTAACGGTGATTCGGCACTCGCTTTCCCCCCGTCTCTTCAACTGTTTCGGCATAAATAAAAGTCGGTAAAGAGTAATTAATGATAGTTTGTAATTTCTCCCGGTCCCTTTGTTCTTCGAAATCTTAATGGAGGCCACGTTATCCGGCTTCCGTCTATCCGCGTCCGTATAAAACACAGCGAAACGAGAGCAAGGAATAGAAAGAGAGTGAAGAGTGATAATTAAAAAGTCAAATAAGAAACAAAGAGTTTTTTTTCACTCCACCTTAGACCTACAGTTTAACGTGGAATCCGAACCACGCCCCACCAGCAGCTCAGCGTCTTAACCATTAGGCTACCCAGGGTACTACTAATCAATTTCTTTATTGTGTGGAAGGATGAACAGTTGGGTTTTGCTGCGCGCTGTCTGCCGTCACCGGGGTTTCGATCTCGGGGCCGATGGATTCGTAGTCAGTAACGCTAACCATTACACCACCGAGGCGCTATTTGGACCCTTATTAGTTATTTATACATACCCTATATAGTACTGCATATACAGTATATTAAATACATTACTTAAAAGTATTTTAAGCATTTAAAAGGATTTCTCCGTGAGAGAGAAACATTCTAGCCAATTACGTATCAGCTTTTAGGCATCAGCCACTCAGCATACCGCTTACTGTCTTGATCGAAATATGGCGAGAACCGGGGTTGGTGCTATATCGGGTGGCAGAAAATGGCAGGAACACTGTGTATATATATTAGTGGTGGGCCGGATATCCGAGTCCGCATAATTTTTAACATCCGCATCCGCACTTCTGACTGCGGATATTATGCGGATATTACCTCTAATAAATTATGCAATTTACAGTTAAATTAGCTTATAAAGTAGCTTATAAGGCCCAGTCATGCACATTTCATGTAAAGTATTAATTATTAATGAGCAAACAAATATATAAACCTCAAAATATAAATACCATTAAATCAACAAACACTGCCTGTGCCGTTGTGCGTACTCCACTGTGGCTGAAACTCTTGAGAAAGTTATTATTTTTATCATAATGAAAACATTAATATTAATTTTAATTCTTATGCATTGCCTGCCATAATAGTAATATCACGAAATTTGAAAAATTATGTCATATATTCATAATTCTATATTATATTGATAGATTAACTAAATATCCGCATCCGCATCCGCGGATATTGAAATTAAAGATCCGCATCCGCATCTGCAGATGTTGAAAAACTGACATCCGGTCCACCACTAATATATATATATATATATATATATATATATATATATATACCTTTCAACCTTTCAAATGTTCCGTGCGATGATTTCTCATTTCACGAAGGTCAAGCTTGTCGCCCCCTTCTCTTTTATATATATATATATATATATATATATATATATATATATATAATACACACAGACCGTGCATGGAACAAGGAACTCTTCTAGGATAATTATGATAAATCCACTATAGTCCGAATAAGTAATGGTAAATGATAAATACTATAGTTTTTTTCTTTTCATGATGCTAGCCCGACGTGAGCAACGGGTCACTCGCAAAGAGGTCCCAAAAATATAGCTTCCCTCACCAGCTATCTGCAAAGCAGATAGGATCCAGCTTTGGGACAGGACCTAGGGTTTAAAGCAGCCTAGCCCAGCTTCATTTAGAACCTCAATATAAGCAAAAGACTCGCTGCCTTCATGTCAGAGTGAATACATCAAAGAAAAAGGGGTAACTATTATATTTTTAGCCAAAAACCAAAACTTAAACCTCAACTGGCAGAATTGAGCGTCCACTTTTCAAGGCACATAACATGTCCGTTTCAAGATGGGAATGAACTCAGAATAGTTCCCTGAGGTTTTGCTTATATTGAGGTTCTAAATGTAGCTGGGCTAGGCTGCTTTAAACCCTAGATTCTGTCCCAAAGCTGGATCCTATCTGCTTTGCAGATAGCTGGTGAGGGAAGCTATATTTTTCGGACCTCTTTGCGAGTGACCCGTTGCCCACGTCGGGCTAGCATCATGAAAAAGAAAAACTATAGTAGTTGTCATTTACCATTACTTATTCGGACTATAGTGGATTTAATTATCCTAGAAGAGTTCCTTGTTCCATCCACGGTCTGTGTTTAACATATAAGTTTCTCAGGGGACCATTCTGAGTTTGTGTATATTAAACGGACGTGTTATGTGCTTTGAAAAGTGGACGCTCAATGTCCCGGTTGAGGTTTAAGTTTTGTTTTTTTTGGCTAAAAATACAATAGTTACCCTTTTTCTTTGATGTATTCAATCCGACGTGAATGCAACGAGTTTCTTGCGTATATTGAGGTCCTGAATGTAGTAGGCTAGGTGTAAGCTGTAAACCCTAGATCCTGTCCCAAAGCCGGATCCAATCTGCTTTGCAGATAGCTGGTGAGGGGAGCTATATTTTGAGGCCTCTTTGCGAGTAACCTGGTGCCCACGTTGGGCTTTCCATCATGAAAAAGAAAACTATAGTATTTGTCATTTATCATTACTTATTTGAACTATAGTGGATGTAATTTCCCAGAAGAGTTCCTTGTTCCATGCACGGTCTGTGTTTAACATATAAGTTTCTCAGGGGACCATTCTGAGTTGTTTGTATATATATATATATATATATATATATATATATATATATATATATATATATATATATATATATATATATATATATATACAGGGTGGGCAAAAAAAAGGGAGACCTCGAACTTTGGCTGTAAAATCCAAAGTTATGGTCAGATTTCAATACTTTTTTCACACCCCACAACTAAGTAAATTTCCTATACGGTGAACGGATTTCAAAGAAAACTAATGAAAATTACGGATTTATTGAACATTTCTTTATGCCACTGGAAATTCTCCATTTACACTACTGCATTGTCGGGTCGGCAAAAAAAAAGGGAGACCTTTTAAATCCTTCATATCTCGGCAAATACGGTACATAGAACCATGAAATTTTAGTGTGTTAGTACTAGGTAATTTTATGGTTTGTATGCCATCTTTTAGCATCTGTTTTATCGATTTTCTTGAGAAGCTTGTCCAAACCTCCTGCAGTTGGCTTACGTTAATTAAAATCGTTTTAATTATCGCAAGATTTTTCTGGAATGTTTGCCATAAATCCAATTTCTCAGCTAAAATGCTAAAAGATGGCATACAAACCATAAAATTACGTAGTACTAAGATACTAAAATTTCATGGTTCTATGTACCGTATTTGCCGAGATTCATTAGTTTTCTTTGAAATCCGCTCACCGTATAGGAAATTTACTTAGTTGTGGGATGTGAAAAAAATATTGAAATCTGACCATAACTTTGGATTTTACAGCCAAAGTTCGAGGTCTCCCTTTTTTTTTTGCCCACATGCCTAACATGCCCATATAAAAAAGAAGACATTAGACAGCTAGAAGAGATTCAGAGAAGCTTCACAGCCAAGATCAATGGGTGCAAAGACCTAAATTACTGGGAAAGGTTACGCGAATTAAACCTGAAAGAAAGTAGTTTTGTTGTGAGAGGACCAAAACTGTTTAATCAGTTGCCCAAAGATCTAAGGAACACGAGTGGTGTTGCGGTGGACATCTTCAAAAGAAGATTAGACGCCTGGCTCAGAACAATCTCCGATGAGCCGGGCGTACCTGGCTATGTGAGGTAGAGAGTACAAAAAACCAACTCACTACTTCACCAGGCCAACTCGAGAGGAGGGGCGACAAGCTTGACCTTCGTGAAATGAGGAATCATTCATCGCACGAAACATTTGAAAGGTTGAAAGGAAAGGTATATATATATATATATATAATATATATATATATATATATATCATCGCACGGAACATTTGAAAGGTTGAAAGGAAAGGTATATATATATACACACACCTTTCAAAGGTGTATATATATATATATATATATATATATATACACCTTTCCTTTCAACCTTTCAAATGTTCCGTGCGATGATATATATATATATATTATATATATATATATATATATATATATATATATATATATATATATAAAGGGTGATCCAGAGAAATGGGACCCAAAAGAAACCCCTGTAACTCTTAAAGTATAAGTCCTTTTACAAAATCATACGCATCATTCGAAAGAGGATAGTTACAAGTTTGTACAGGATTGTATAGGTTTTGACAATACCAGACAAGATAAGATACAAAACAAAATAAAAGTGTTAGTTAAAACTAACCCTTCAAGATGACTGCATGGACTGTGGAACAGCTGCGTTTCATAACTGAGCAATATTATGAGCATGGAAGAAGTGTAGTTTCAGCTCTTAGAAGGTGATTTTGACATCTGAAAATTTGTCTTGAAAGATCTTTGAGCTGAAACTACACTTCTTCCATGCTCATAATCTTGCTCAGTTATGAAACGCAGCTGTTCCACAGTCCATGCAGTCATCTTGAAGGGTTAGTTTTAACTAACACTTTTATTTTGTTTTGTATCTTATCTTGTCTTATATTGTCAAAACCTATACAATCCTGTACAAACTTGTAACTATCCTCTTTCGAATGATGCGTATGATTTTATAAAAGGACTTATACTTTAAGAGTTACAGGGGTTTCTTTTGGGTCCCATTTCTCTGGATCACCCTATATATACAGTCCTTTGAAAAACGAAGACAGTGCTTTATCCGATGATCTAACAGAAGTATCTGAAATATTAAGAGCTCAGTACGAATCATCTTTCAGCATCCCAAAAGCTGACACATAACTGGTCATAACACGACTTAACCTAACCAATTGTCAAGGGCATACAATTGACCTAACCGGGCCTTCACTGGCGGACATCGGAATAACATTGAAGGCCCGGTTAGTATTTGAAAACCTCTATATTGAAAATTGAAATTCAAATGTGTTCAAATGTTCAAATGTGTTCAGATGTGTATTTGAAGAGTGTTTCTCACTTATTTGAACAGACCTGTGGATGTATGTATATATGTTTTAACAGATTTAGTTAGTTAAATAAAGGTTTCCAATTTTATTGTGATGTTTGTTATTTCTATGAATTCATGACAAAAGTCATTTTAGCCATTTCACGAAATGACCAACGTGGAATTTCAGCCATTTCGCGTAATGGCTGAAGATTTTAGTCATTTCGCGAAATGACTAAAAGTTTCAGCCATTACGCGAAATGGCTGGTTACACACTTTGACTGTAACATATATATATATATATATATATATATACACACACAAAACTCAGAATGGTCCCCTGAGAAACTTATATGTTAAACACAGACCGTGCATGGAACAAGGAACTCTTCTGGGAAAATTAAATCCACTATAGTCCGAATAAGTAATGGTAAATGACAAATACCATAGTTTTTCTTTTTCATGATGCTAGCCCGACGTGGGCAACGGGTCTCTCGCAAAGAGATATCATAAATATAGCTTCCCTCACCAGCTATCTGCAAAGCAGACAGGATCCAGCTTTGGGACATGGATCTAGGGTTTAAAGCAAGCCTAGTCCCACTACATTCAGAACCTCTATATAAGTAAAAGACTCGTTGCATTCACGTCGGATTGAATAAATCAAAGAAAAAGGGGTAACTATTGTATTTTTAGCCAAAAAAAACAAAACTTAAACCTCAACCGGGACATTGAGCGTCCACTTTTCAAGGCACGTAACACGTCCGTTTAATATACACAAACGTGAATGCAACGAGTCTTTTACTTATATAGAGGTTCTGAATGTAGTGGGACTAGGCTTGCTTTAAACCCTAGATCCATGTCCCAAAGCTGGATCCTGTCTGCTTTGCAGATAGCTGGTGAGGGAAGCTATATTTATGGGATCTCTTTGCGAGAGACCCGTTGCCCACGTCGGGCTAACATCATGAAAAAGAAAAACTATGGTATTTGTCATTAACCATTACTTATTCGGACTATAGTGGATTTAATTTTCCCAGAAGAGTTCCTTGTTCCATGCACGGTCTGTGTTTATATATATATATTATATATATATATATATATATATATATATATATATATATATATATGCTAGTAATTCCAAAGCTTAATCTATTTAGTTGTCAAATACGAACCTAATAACACAAAATATTTTCTAGATTTATTATGTGTCTTACTAAGTTACTATACATGTAAATATGTAAGTATACATATATCCCCATACATAACATGTATCAAGTAGGTAGCTTTATAAACTCATTATAAGTTTTACTCCATTCGAAGAACCTTGGCACATGTTTCAAAATTCCAAGTTCTGAAACGTGACTTTTCGCTCTTTTCGTGTTGCAAAGTGATCAATCACAGTATGCAAATCGAGTTATCTCGGCCTTTGACGTTCGAGAGAGAGAACTGCTAATGCACTTAATCGGTGCTGGGACATTGAGCTTCGCAAATAGGTCTTCATGAACTTACTGTAAGTTTCGAAAAACTTCTTACCGCAGTAGTTACCGTCACTGGTAAAGTAAGGAAGATGAGGAATGCGGCAATGACATTAAGGAAACTATTTGAGGTTTGACAATGGATTAAAAGCAGCTCCGCGACTTCATGTACTGACGACATCTTTTGAAAATGTGTAGAGAAACAGGTCTTGAAACGATGTAACTGAGCGTTAATACCGGATGAGATATATTCCGGATATGCCTCAATAAGTCCGCTTGACCATTCAATGATATCTTCCTCAGATGTCTGGAGCGCGTGACGTCAGACATGAAATCAATGAGGCGTTGGTGTCAGTGGCGTAGCTGTGGGAAGTGAGTCGAGTGGAATTATATAAAATAGTTATACATGACTTTACACTTATTTACAAAAAATATTTAAATATAAATGTAGAATTATAAAACAAATATAACGGACTCCAGGCGCGGCGCACCATGCACCTACTGTAGGTGGCAGTCCACATTCACTTACAACAGCGCCTCTTCGGGGCTTGCGCCTGGAGCAAACTGCTCCACTCGCTCCCCGTAGCTACGCCAGTATATATAGAGATATACATATCGAAAAATAACAACGTTATTTCTCCTTTTTGTGGGTATTATTTGTTATGAAATAATACGTTAAGGTTGTTTTCTTTGGTGTGGTTCTTCTTCGGTGTATAGCCTTCACACCATTTAAATACATGGTGTACACAGTCCTTTCCTGATTATAAACTTTAATTACATGAAATCCAAAGAAGACAGTAATGCTTTGTTTTGAAAGTTGTTGCAGAACACATCAAGTTTATTATGTTTCTTATTAAATCCCAACATGTGCGCCGTTAGTTACACGTAGCACATCCAAGTGAAATTCGAGCTCACGCCATACGTTCGCTAGCATATCTCTAGTGACATTGTTGATGGCATCGCAAATCCTTGCACGAAGACTCGAAGAGTGTCACTGTCAGCAACAGGAGTATGGTACACACAATCCTTTACATATCCTCACAGGAAGAAGTCCAGCGGTGTGATATCGGAGGATCGTGGAGACCATAGCACCGGCCAGTCGCGCCCAATCCATCTTCCGGGAAAAGTAGTGTTCAAGAACTCACGCACTAACAAACCCCAGTGCTATAAAATGATGAATGGTTGAAGGTCTTCCAACTAGGGGTCTACAAAGAACTCGAGTATGTCTAGGTACAGTCGTGTCGTAACATTCTTTTCAGCAAAGAAGAATGGGCCTATCACCCTATCATGCATTAATCCACACCAAATATTGGCAAGAAAAACTCGATGTGTTATGCAACAACATGCAAAACAAAGCATTACTGTGTCTTCTTTGGATTTCACGTAATTAATTAAAGTTTATAATCGGGAAAGGACTTCGTGTACACCTTATATGTCAGGTATCGCGGTCCAGTATTCTAAGCGTCGTGTAAGATTTAATCCTAACTCGATTCTACTCTGTTCGGCATCCACAGTAATTGAAAGGTTAAGGGTTTGGAATGATTACGAGTAGAGTCGATCAATATTTACATAGTTTTATTATTAAATTGAAGTAGATAGTAAATCTAATCGAGCCACGTTATACGGCTCATCTACCTCTCTCTCTCTTTGTGTTCCTTTTTTAGTGTCGCAAAACCTCCGCAAGACCTTTCATAATGGTATGGAGTGTGTGGAAAGATTATTTGGGGGATAAACTAAAACTTCAAAATAACTTAACGTTATTCCCGGAAAAACACCATTACTTTTATTTATTACACTTTGAGGATCACCTGAAGATCAGGGCCCCCAGCCTCAATTACCAAATGATATCTTCGTTAAAACTAACGAAAATATCACGACTTAACCTAACCAATCGTCAAGGGCGTACAGTTGACCTAACCGGCCATTCAATTTAATTTATTATTATATTTGGTACTGTAAAGCAAAAAACAAGAATACATGGGGGCCCTGATCTTCAGATGATCCCACTTTGAATCTTCCTATTTTGACATTATTATTATTATTATTATTATTATTATTATTAAGAATTTCCAGAGCAAGTGTAGTTTACGTCCCCCTGACGCAAAAGGGGACACAAACTACACTAGGTCAAAGTTGGGAACGTAAACTACACTAGGATCTTTAGGAGACATTTTTTAAATGAATCCATCAAATAAAACGTTAAAACTAACGAAAATATTACGACTAAAAACCTAACCAATCGTCAAATATATATATATATATATATATATATATATATATATATACAGGGTGGGCCGTAAGTTTCCATACATAGGAAAAATAAACATTTTTTTATGGACAACCATTTTTATTTATATAATATGCTCTACATGGTTGCCATTGTTTTGAAAACACATTTCAATACGTGTTCCCCACTGTTGATGAACACGCATTAGCACAGTTGTCGTTATGCTTGTAATGGCGTTGGTGATACGTTCCTTTAGATGATTTATGTCTCGTATCTTTTCCTGATACACCATGGCCTTCAAGTGCCCCCAAAGATAGAAATCAAGGGGTGAGATCTGGGGATCTGGGAGGCCACTCCACAGGACCACGCCGACCAATCCAAGCATCCGGAAACTGCTGATCCAAATACCGACGCACGTGAAGACCATAATGAGGTGGAGCTCTATTTTGCTGGAAGTAAACTGGGAAGTTACCTTCCTCGTTTAGCAGGGATGGGAAAATCTCTTCTTGCAACATGTTAAGATACCTTTCGGCATTAAGATTTCCACTGACAAAAATTGGTCCAATAATTCTGTCACCCCATATCCCGCCCACACCATCACTTTACCGGCACCTTGCATCTTCGTCGGACTCAGCCAGTTAGGGTTAGCATTACTCCAGTAACGTATGTTTTGCCGATTAACCTCTCCATTGACGTAAAAATTTGCTTCATCAGTGAACAAGATCTTAGTTGAAAAGTTTGCATCCTCGTTCACTTTGGTTAATGCCCATTCACAGAATTCCATCCGTCTATCCGGGTCGTCTTCACTCAAATGCTGTGTCATATGCAATTTGTATGGATGCCATTTGTTTGCTTTCAAAATGCGCCTGATACTCGATCTGCTGACACCACTTTCTGCAGACAACCGTCGTGTACTTTTTCTGGGACTCCGTGTAAGCGCTGTAAGTATCGTAGCTGTTGTGTCTTCATCGGTGGCTGTACGTCTTGGACCACTTCGCGGTTGATCTGCAACATTTCCAGTTTTCTGAAACTTGTTAATAAGTTTTGCCACAGTGTCGTGTGTGATGTTCGTTCCATGTTGTCTGTTAAAGTTCATTGCAACCATGCGACTGCTTCCCGACCCAGCCATCAGTATGATTTCAATTCGTTGCTCTTTCGTCAAACGCATATTCTTAGGGTATCTGAAACATAAAAACAAACGTTTAATTTTTCCTATGTATGGAAACTTACGGCCCACCCTAGTATATATATATATATATATATATATATATATATATATATATATATATATATATATATATATATATATATATGACGCAATCTTTAAGATTGCGTCATATCAATGACTCATACCGAAGATCCCGTGAATATGAGAAAAAGTTATACAATAATGACAAACAACTTTGTCGGTAGGAAATTCTACCAGTAGGCACTAATGTGTTAATTACTAAAGTTTTCTCATAACTTCTAAAATTAGTAATCTCTTTAATTCTTCAAAGCAATTTAAATTTCGTAACTAAAATAAAATAAAATTTTGGAAAAATCAATGAAATTAAAATAATTTCCAAATTCGTTCATTCATTGAAAATTTACTTAAAAAACCTTTTACAATTAATTTAAAGTTAAAATTGAAAAAATCGAAATGGAAAATAAATCTAAAATAATAATAATAAAAAAAATTATTGTATATCCATAAATAAATTAAAAGAATTCGGTCGTTAAAGAGCATATTAATGTCAAATTAAATATATTAAAATTAATTATTTAAACCCGGAATGAGCGTAATTTATTTGCAAACAAGCAAAAAAGTCCTTGAATTAAAATATAAGATCCCTAAATTCCTTTCTTAAGCATCGTATACAAAAAAATAATTAGGAATGAATTTAAAAATCTATGAATTCTATTTAGAATTTGAATTTTAACAAAAATTTGAATAAAGAAACGAAAGAGAATCTAAAGGGAAGTAAATGTAAAAAACAAGAAAAAAAATCAGGAATAAAAAATACAAAATCGAATTTTTTTTATTTCTTATCTAATCAAATTAGAATAAATGTCAGTTTGTACGTTACGTATGTATATTTCATCATAATTATACGTACGGTATGCGGATGACTTTTTTTATTAGAGTGTATAAGTGTTTGTATCCATTTAACACAGCGGTTCTCAACCTTTTTCTATTGAAGGTATCCTGAACTTATTTAGGATATTTCGCGTCACTCCTAAAACACTTTTTTACATAAAATGTTGCAAATAATTCTTAAATTAAACATTAAAACCTGCTTCATTTTAAACACCGAGTTATAATTTGTAATATGTTCATTTGTTGTTAATTACTTTGAAAAGAAAATATAAAGAAAATATAATGAAAACCGACAAAAATTAACCACACGAGTTCTAAAACACGAATCAATGTTGTTAAATAATAATAAATCTTTAGATTTCTGCGCCACACCAGCCAGACAGATATTCGCGGTACACTGCACGGCAACCCGTTTGAGAACCACTGATTTAACGCACTATAATTTAGAACGAATGTTCTGTCCTGTCGTGTTGTGTATATATATTAGTGGTGCACCGATTAATCGGTATCGGCACCTGGCATGCCGATATTAGGAAAATACCTGGCATGGCTGATTAATCGGTATGCCAGGTGCCGATACCGATTAATCGGTGCACCAATAATATATATACACCACTTACTATTACTCTTTTTTAAACTGTTAATTAATATAATTTAATATGATGTTACCTTTTATATTAGTTCTTTATATTAATAAAACATTAATTATTTTGCAAAGTTCTTTCAAAAAAATAGTAATTAAACGAATAAATTAAATTGCGAAGTTTTCTTTTCGCTTAATTTATTAACGATTTTCTAAACTTTCGAGGCTTCGTGGTTGTCCTTCGGCGTATTCTAAAAATGAATGATATTCTCAATACATGTTTAAACATAATTAGAACTGACTGAGGGAAAAATTAGACCGTTTTCCTCAACGTCTAATATTCTTGAAATATTTGCCAACTCGCTTTCGGAGTTTGAAAAAAAAAAAAATTTGAAGTGGAGCGAGCAATCCTTTCGTCATAGTATTGGTCTTTTTTAACTCATCTCAGCCCTCGTCATACCAGAACTGCGAACTTGAGCCTACGGAAAATAGTCTGATAGCAAAAAGAGTTCATAGAGTTTATGACGTCAGTCAGTAATACTAATTATCCATAAATATATATGAATTAGTTATATTATTAACTCCAACCCCGAGTCTTAATCATTTCAATGAGACTTATCATAAAGTTTGTAAATTTAAACCCAAATAATTATGAAGTTCGAACTCGCAACTATAATCAAGTAATATTATTATTAATAATAATACTAATACTAATTCTAATCGGACAAACTATGATTTCTGTATCCACCCGAAGAGGATGCCAGTGGGCATCGAAACTGTTGTGGAAATCAACTCTGTCTATTAGAGTGGGTTTTCCAGTATTTAAAAATACTGGAAATTAACCCTTTCGCTCCGGGTGTAGCATATAAACTACATATCCAAATTTGCGCTCAGATCCGGTTGTAGTAAATAATACCAACTCCTATTCTTTTCTGAACTCCGGGTGTAGTTTATAAACCAAGGGTATCTCCCTTTCTTTCCACCCTCTGGGGTTAAAAATGGGAGGATATACGAATGTATTATAATTCGAATTCAATAATTCGAATTCATATAATTCGCTTCAAAGCTGTACCCGTAGTGAAAGGATTAATAATAATTCACTTAGAATTTCCATTCTCTAATTCGATAAACAAATTATTGTAAAAGTTACAACGAAGTGTAAACTCTGTAAACAGGATAAGCGTCTATTTCTGAATATTTGATCACCAAAACCTTGTAAAATGCGTAAACAAGATGGGTTTATATCTTAAAGCAGAGGTTCTAAAACTGGGGGTAATTACCCCCAAGGGGGTAATTTGGGTATTTCCGGGGGTAATGGAGCAATTCTTAATATGGTAAAAATACAACTTGTAGCTAAAAAACAGTTGCACCCATCACATTAAAGGTAATTTCAGTTATTTTCAGTAATAAATTTTTCCACTTTCTTTACAACTTCGGCATTGCAAGTTTGTGTCGGGTAATGAGATTAGTTGAGATCAGGAAAAGGGGTAACGGGGTCAAAAAGTTTAAGAACCACTGTCTTAAAGTATAGTTAAATTTTTTCACTAACTCTCTAAATTCGAAGTTCAACAGAAAACTGTGCACAATTGGTGGATGGGATTAAAAAATGAGTACCCAGATTTAGTAAGTGTGAGGTGTCTTTTTCTGCTATGATAGGTATTAAAACCAAGAATCGAAATAAACTAAACTTGGAACCAGACCTTCGAATCGCTGTATCACAAAGTGTCAAACCAAGATTTTCAGAAATTATGAAGCACAGTCAGCCACATTGTTCGGACCTTTTCCAGTTTGTGTACCGTTTTTCATATAATTTATTTTTGAGAATATTTTTGTTAAAACTAACGAAAATATCACGACTTAACCTAACCAATTATCAAGGGCGTACAGTTGATCTATTAATTATTAATTATAACATTGTTTGTTTCTGGAATAGTATTTACTATTTACTAATAGATCAACTGTACGCTCTTGATAATTGGTTAGGTTAAGTCGTGATATTTTCGTTAGTTTTAACAAAAATATTCTCAAAAATAAATTATATGAAAAACGGTACACAAACTGGAAAAGGTCCCATTGTTCTCATTAAATTATATTGGTAAGTATATCTTCACCCTATTGTATTTCTGTTGTATACTATTAACTTACTAGCAAATAATGAAAGGATATATACAGTATATTATATATATATATATATATATATATATATATATATATATATATAATATATATATATATATATATATAATCTTCATGTTCATTAGGGGTGCGTGTTATTTATTTTTGCTGATTAAAGGGTGCGTGATCAAAAAAGTTTGGAGATCTTTTCCGTTTGACTGCCGCCATTGAAACATAAGAGGTGAGTGCCCCCAGCCTTCTTTACTTAGCCTTATAAGGCTAACGAAAATATCACGACCTAACCTAACCAATCGTTAGGTCAACTGTACGACCTTGACGATTGGTTAGGTTAGGTCGTGATATTTTTGTTAGTTAGCCTTATAAAGCTAACTAAAGAAGGCTGGCTGGAGGCCCTGATCTTCAGGTGATCCCCTTATTTTTCTGAGTACACGATTAAAACTTAAAAATTAAGCATGGATCTTGAAAGTAATTAAAATTGTTTATAAGAAACAAAATTTGAAGGGGAAATTAAGAAAAGCTTTTTTATAAAGTAACTTATTTTGTATCATCAAGACATTTCAGTTAAAATACAAATTACAAAAAGTTTAATTATGTTTCAATGGCGGCAGTCAAACGGAAAAGATCCAAGTTTGGAGACCACTGCTCTAAAAGACGTAGGTTCGGAACCTCTACTTTCTTCGTAAAGAGAATGTAATAAAAAATTTAATATTACTCAACGTTGTTATGCTAATTATGCTAATATATGGTATTTATGCTATGCTATGCTATTTTATCATATATTTCAAATTCCCATTTTAATTCCTAAGATATTCTTAATTTCCATTTCTATTTCATATACTGTACATGAGGCGTCGAGCAGCGCATTGACGAGTCAACAACGGGCAAAAATTTCGTTTTCTATGCTATAGTAAACTTCAACCTTTCCTCTATCATGTACCAGGTCGTCTTTCGGCATATTTGTCATTGTATCACTGCAAAAATGCAACAAAAACAATCAAAATTGGTCCATTCTTTATAAAGTTATTGCTATAATCTTTCAGTCTTTATACCCTTATTGCTATTTTACCTTATAAAAACTTTAAACGCTTCTGTTTTATCATTAGTAGTATAGCCGAAAAAGGGGAGAGTGCAAGAATGTTGCAAGTGATTACGTAATGTTGCAAATGTGGGTGGGGGTTGTTGCAAAGGGGGGTGGGGGTGTTGCAAAAAAGGGGGGTACTGGCCTTTGTTGCCAACCGGGGTTGCAAGGGGCATGCAACTTGGAGGCGGAGTTCTCCCCCAAGCTATTCCCCCCAAAGGGCCAGAAAGGAGTGAAAGGAGGAGAGGTGTTCACCTGGCAGGAGCCAAGTGCATATTAAGACTTCAGCCGAGTAGGCGTTGTTTTATAGGCTCCTAATCAGCCAGTTGGCTGAATCAGTCAGTTGGCTGAGCCAAGGGGGGAGGGGTACACCTGAAAGAGAGAGAGAGAGAGAGAGAGAGAGAGAGAGAGAGAGAGAGAGAGAGAGAGTAGTTGCCTTTGATTGCAAGGCATGCAACTTGGAGGCGGAGTTCTCCCCCAAGTTATTTTCGTTTACCTAACCTAAGAGGCCTCTAAGGGGTTTTCCCAAAGGGCCAGAAAGAGAAGGACCAGAGGTCCTTGCTCGGCTGGGAGCCGAGCTTGAATGACTCTCGTCTCTCGGTCTTTTATAAACCTCTATTCTGGCTGAGTTGCCAGATAGCGCCATGTATTCAGTTGCTGAGTTGCCAGATCGCACCATGTATGCAGTTGCTGAGTTGCCAGATCATGCCATGTATTCGGGTGCTGAATTGCCAGATCGCACCATGTATTCCAGATAGCGCCATGTATTCCAGATAACAAAAACCATATATTAATCATCCATTTAAATAGTGTACCACAATATATATTTATATGACGGTACATGAATCCAATTAAATTCTGTTTATTAAATAAATAATTTTTACACACTTAATTTTTATAGATATATAGATGTATATAGTGTTTTACAATAGATGTATATAGTGTTTAACGATTAGAAACAAATATAACATTAACTTGAACTTCATTAAACTTGAAGTTAAAGTTAAACTTTTCGGAGACGAAACAAATAACGTAGTTAGCCTACACATAATTCAACCAACCATAGAAAACAGAATTATAGAAAAACAATTAGGTTTTTATGGGTAACTAGTTTATCTTGACGTAAGTTTACTATAATTATATATATACATTCTTTTAAACATCTTATGATAGGTATATGTAAATATATATATATATATATATATTATTTATTTTTTCATATTATAACATTTAATTTTATTTTAGTTTATTTATGCAGTGTTTAGTTAGCCTCTTCATTTAAACTATAACATTTATAGTGCTGCAGTTAAACCACCCTTAAAATGGCAGAGTTTGTGCCGAATTGGAAAGGTTTTCACCCCGCCTTAGACCCACAGTTTAACGTGGAAACTGAATGCTTTTTTAAA
This sequence comes from Bathynomus jamesi, assembly GCA_023014485.1. Classification (NCBI taxonomy): domain Eukaryota; kingdom Metazoa; phylum Arthropoda; class Malacostraca; order Isopoda; family Cirolanidae; genus Bathynomus; species Bathynomus jamesi. Next base: position 223,194 of record JAJOZX010007224.1, read on the forward strand.
ATATAATTAGGCTATATTTATAATTTCTTTATTATAAAATAAGTTAACAATTGAAATTATGTTAACACAAAAATTTGTGAAAACATTACTAATAACTTGTAAGTAAAAATAAAAATATAATATAAGGGACTACCATAGAAATGTAAGTGTCTATAATTTATTCACAAGAAACACGATTTTATATATATGTTACTCGTTCGGACCCGTTATAGCGGATTGGTACACATCATAGCTCCACCCAGCTACACCGGCAGCCAATCACTACGAACATCTGGTCTTTTGGGGCGGAGCTTGGCGATTGTGCATATAAAAGGGGATATTTTTCAGTTGGGAGTAACAGTAGCTATTTTCGCGTCAGTGAATAATCATTCCCTCCACCATGGACCTGTACGTCTCCCCAGATTTGTATGAAGAAAGTGATACTGCAGCCTTAACGGCAATTAGTCTTTTCAATGCGATTGACCGTGATGAATTATTTCCAACGCAAACCGTTGGAGATATTTGCAGTGACGCTCCTTACAATCCGACGCAAGGGACTACCATAGAAGTGTAAGTGTCTATAATTCGATTTTATATATATATATGGAGAGTTGTAGTATCTCGTCAAATAGATACTCGGCAAAATTTTTTTATGGCAATCAATGTTATTTGGTTTTACTTCTTACCCCCATTATGCTAAAATCGAAATTTTTTATGGCAATCAATGTTATTCCTCTTAAATGAACCAAAGATATCTTCACATAATGGGGATCTGTCTGTATACTCTGTATATGTTTTAAAAGAATGAACATTATTCCTTTAAGGTCCGATGAGGATTTGACACGTGTTATACAATCTTTTGAAGAATCTCGTGTCATGAACACGGAGGATATACTGATCAGTCAGCAATGTCACACATCCTCCACCATGGACCTGTACGTATCCCCGGAATTGTATGAAGAAAGTGATACTGCAGCATTAACGGCAATTAGTCTTTTCAATGCGATTGACCGTGATGAATTATTTCCAACGCAAACCGTTGAAGATATTTGCAGTGACGCTCCTTACAATCCGACGCAAGGGACTACCATAGAAATGTAAGTGTCTATAATTCGATTTTATATATATATGGAGAGTTGTAGTATCTCGTCAAATAGATACTCGGCAAATTTTTTTTATGGCAATCAATGTTATTTGGTTTTACTTCTTACCCCCATTATGCTAAAATCGAAATTTTTTATGGCAATCAATGTTATTCCTCTTAAATGAACCAAAGATATTTTCACATAACGGGGATCTGTCTGTATACTCTGTTATGTTTTAAAAGAATGAACATTATTCCTTTAAGGTCCGATGAGGATTTGACACGTGTTATACAATCTTTTGAAGAATCTCGTGTCATGAATACGGAGGATATACTGATCAGTCAGCAATGTCACACCGAAATAATGTAAGTGTTTTTCGATCTTTTTAGGGTAAGAAGACAATATATTTTCATAAATTTATTAAATGAAAGAAATCAGTACAATGACCAACTACAGAATATATCGTTACAAATATACGAACAAAAACATTATACTATACAACGAGTACGTACAATTGGAAAACCGATTTTTATCTGTCTGCATACCATTTCATCGTTTCGGCGAGTGTGACACGGGTCAAATAAATTTAAAAAAATTATAAATTCTTTATCACATGACATATGCGTGAGAAATGAGACGCAGTACATTCCGAAAACATTACTAAAATATCCTTGTATACGAAATGGGTTCCATACAACTTCGGGAATATGTAACTGAGCGAGAAATTTTACAATAATAGGGTCACTCCATGGTTGAGTACCGAGTGAATCAAAATAGTACAGGCGCTGTCTATTTTTAAAATAGACAGCGATCCAGTGAATCCCTTCATTACCGATGACATCTGTGTTCACAATAAGACTACCGCATTCTCGCGTACTTGGCAAACTCAATGTTTCATTCTTCGCAAACACTCCGATAAATTTGGAACGTGTGACTCGTTCCATTACTTTCTGAAGTGTATTAGCATCCATTTTAAAAGTCAGTGATAACGCTCCTAAATCTATCTACTTCTATTAGGGCTTGCGATTCGAGATATACTAGTACACTAATAGGAGCGTCTATAGGCTTGGCGAATTCCAGCCGCACTGAGATGTTTCCGCTCTGCTGTGGGGTTAAATGGGTATTTACGCTAGCAGATAAGTCAGGTGTAATGTCAAACGGATAAAGGTTAAATTGATCAATGAATTCTTCCTGCGTTACCCCATTACCAAGCTCATCACAATCACCTGCAATATGGGTCAGATTACTATAGGCTCTGGCACAAAGAGGTAACACAGCGTCTGATGAATAGTCCGTACCCATTGTTCCACCCAAAGCAGTGCCATTAACGTATAGAGTTATATTTTTAAGTCCGAAATTCTCGAATTTAAAGGCACTCTTTTTATATTTTCCATTCACCGAAGCATGGTCCTGCATGCCGATTAATATCCTTTTAGGAAGATTTCCCAGGGCAATGTTTTCTATCTGCTTCGATGCCAACCCTGCAGGAACCGTATATAGTTTGATTTGCACTCTGTTAATAGGATATTTCACTGTAGCTTTTAGTAAATTTTTCTCAATTTCTAGTTGTTTTGGTGAACTTAATTTCACTCGCCGTATGCGGAGGTATGTGTCCATAATGTGAACCACAACGGGCTTTGCACCCTCCTCTTGATCAGCAGCCAGATTTAAGCAGATCTCAGGACTCGTGCGGGTGAGCTTTATTTTCATATCCACCCCGTTGACAAGCAACTTCTCCTGGAAAGTGAAATCTGTGTGCAACCGTCCAAAACACTCGTATATTTTCTTTTTAGAATTTTTAAATTTGTCCTTTATACTATTTTCATCTTTAGTTTGATAATATCCCTCGGCACTTAAAAAGGTAGCCTTCGCTTCTTTGGAAAAGTTGAGGACATTTTCCAGATAGGCTCGTAGGTGATAGTACCCCGTGCCTGCCGATATGTTCGTTTGATTTAAATATACGTCACACTGGTTGAATATGGAGTGCAGAAAGTTTGTTTCAGGGTATACAGCATATTTGTCATCGCAGACCGTTCCATCAGAATGGGCTATACGTAGCTTAGCGTACATGTGCACACAGCTTGGATCAAAAAAGTAAGGGCCTGAGCTGGGTATCACGAATTCTATAGATGCACTCGGGGAACTAATTGTGTTTAAAGGGTTAATTGTAATAAAGTCACTGTGCTCAATAGAAACTTGGGTTGGAGGTAGCTCAAAAAGGGACAGCTCCGATTTACAGCATTGTGAACTACATGGGTGGATGAAGCGTGCCATGGCGAAATAGTGACTCCTCTCTCGGCAAGTGGTAAACAAACTATGATTCATGAGATCAATGTCCTTAGCTTATATCAGTCAAAAAAGTGGTCAACCATAGGTTTCATTCGCTTACAGCACTTCTTTTTTGATAGCCTTTTACGTTTAATACCACGTGACCCCTTCTTCTTCCGGGCAGCCCGCTTCTTCCCGTCACCACGCATTTTTCTCTGCATCTTTGATGATTTCGTCCCGTGTACGCTTTAAATGTTTTTTTAGAGCCTCTTTAGGTTTAGCCCCGGCCAATATGTCTTCTGCAGTGTTAATACCTGATTGCAGCGCTTTTCTTCCAAGATATCTGGCACCCCTCTTCAGCAAAGGAACAGCCGTACGTAGTATGGATGAAAAAATGGACCCAAGTCCACTACCGCGCTGGTATCGCAACCCTCGATAGACGGTGAAAGGCTTTCTATCCATTATAACTCAGTGCGTCGAAAGTGTAGCTTCACTGTTAAGCTCCCGTTACCGAATGGGAAGTTTTCACCCTCAATCGTTCTTATATATATTGAGATATTAGTTATTAAATTAGTTGCGACATTCACATAATGGGGTCTGTCATATGTAATACTCAAACTCCTTCCTCTATGGTTGGGGATGTGAGCAATGCGCAGCAGGCGTGCCTGGGTATCCCCAACAAACTGGTGCTCCACTATATTACTGTAAATATAGCTCATGTCTGGGGACCTTTCAGCCAATTTCTCCATCTTCAATTGATACATTAATCTGGACAAGTCATGCTGTGTCTCGTGAAATGTGTCTCTTTGGAAGGCTGCGCTATATCGGCCATTGGCTAGAATTTGGAACTTTCTATGGTCTTTAATACGTCTGTTAGTCTTTGATTTTAGGATTAATGTATGTGCAGGGTTGTTTACGATTTCGTATACTAAATCATTCGTAAGGTTTGAGTTTCTTAAACTTACGTTTAAGCCTCTCACAACATCCTCGGCCGAACCATATTGACCCGGTCCTAGTCTTACTTCTGTACTGTAATACCGTGCAACCTTAGTCCGAGCGATAAGCATAGTTTCATCCATAGCTACCCCAGCTTTTTCACACTCGTCAATGTCTCTAAGAATCGTAAAAACGGGCTCTTTATGTTAAATATTTAAAAAGATGGTGTCCAGCTGAATTTCGCATATCCCCACCTCATACGAATCACGACCCAATTCAATGTGCTTGTGGAGTTCTGTTACAAAGTTGCCTAGTGTGTTGTTAGGGTGTACAGACAGGGACGAGGAGGACGGGAGTGTGACGTAGAAATGGTTAGGAGCCATGTTGCATACTATTTAAGCTTCATTATTGCATCAGCTTTTATATAGGTGTTGAAGCTTTTTGGGTACCCTAGCCATTTCACCAGGTACATTTTTCTCTTTCCTGAACCTTTGCTTCCTAAAATTTTCTCAATTTTAAACACATTTTTTTCTAAATTAAACGCAACTTTCTGCAATTCCTCGCGGTAAAAACCTGAGATTTCTTCCCCATTCAAATCTTCAATGTAATACATCATTATCTCACCTTTAGGTCTCATAGCCCTAACTTTAAAAATCTCGCAGTGTCCATCCTTGCTCAAAACCCTTTGCGAATTTATTCCACGAACGCGACAGCCTTGCATAATCATTGATTTTGAAGCGCGCAGAGTGTGGTGGTGGTGTTGGTGATCCATCTCTTCTCGGGAGCGTACCTCTTTCTAAAACTTCGTTAGGTGTTGTCCCAATCGTGCAATGGTGTGAGCGGTTGTAGGATGATGCCAATGATTCCAGAATGTCTAGAAATCTGTACTGTTTTTATGTGTAAAGTAACGGTGCATGCGTTCCTTTATGGTGCGCTGAACTCTTTCAGCTAAAGAAGCCTTATGTATAGAATTGGTTGTGTAATAGCTGATATTAAACTCTGTCAACATGTTCTGAAAAGCACGGCCTATAAATTCCTTCCCCATATCCGTACAAAAATAGCCAGGAACCCTGTTTTCTTTTAACATTAGCGTTTTGGTGGCTTTAGCAACTGTTTCAGGTGATTTATTTTTCAGAGGAACTAGCCACAGATATCTAGAGAATACGTCTATTATGAATAGAATGTAGCGGTAACCATCGTTATACACAGAATATCTTTGCATGTCTGTTAAATCTGCTTGCCAAATAGAATCAATCGAGGAAGCCGTTGTCTTGGCTGTTTTAAACCTTTTTCTCACAGGTTTACGAAGGTACAGTATAAGCGTCCTGCTCCCTCAAAAATCTTTCAACATCTTTTTTTCCTACTCAATAAACACTTCTGTACAGTCTATCTACGCCGCCGTAAGAGGATGGGTTAGAAATGTCATAATAGCGTTTAGTTAATACGTTAGCCATTTGCGTATTTTAGAGGCACGTGGGTAGGGTTGGTTTAACCTCTTCTTGCTCCTCTTCAAAGGTGTTACCGCCGGGGGTGACGGCGCCTTCAATTGTGTCACATGCGTTGCATGTTCCAAGTCTTTTAACCTATTCAGATTTCCTATCAACGTTTTAAGGACATTTATTTGTTGTAGTCTTGCTTTAATATGCTTCCATCCTGATGGTGATGGCCTATCCCACTTTCTCACCAGATCATGGACAATGTCTACGATATTCGATCCCTGTACCGTTGATCCTTCCACAATGATCTCGCCTGTATCGGTCCATTGTATGGCTGGATCCTCATTCAATAGATTATAAAGACTTAAGCCTTTACTCCTCAATGTATGTGGGAGGGTGCTTTTTAATACATGTTCGATATGTTGTGTGGCTAATCTTTTTGGTTGGTCAGCTGTATCGTCGGGCTCAGATCCTATGTCGCCATGTCCATCGTCCCCCGTGCTGTGCCTAATAACCACAGGAATCTCTGTAGGGCTCTTATCATTTTCGTACTCGTGAAGAAATTTCTGCAGAGCTTCTTGGTATAAGATTCTTTTCTCATCAGGTGTTTTTTCACTGTTTAATAGAGCTAGCAATTCGCTTTCCATTCTTTTAAGTCTGCTTTTACGGGGATCTAGATCCGTGTCTTGATTCTTTTGCAGTGAAGCGTACACCTCGTGGGGAATCACTACCACTTTCTTCATTATATTAATCTAGTCAGTAAAGGACCCAAAACTGAAAATAAGATGGGAGAAATGACCCTCCTGTTTGTACAATAATTCGTTTTTTTCTTCGCTACAGTTTGACTTTTACGAGCGAGTGCACGTATTATGTTCTTGTAGCGGCGTAGGCGAGCGTTCTGAGGGGTTTTCATTGATACATTGCAATTTATAACGTTAAGACATTTCACAGATGCATTTTAAAAAGTCGGCGTCGATATTTTTAATAAACATCTGCTGCAATTCCCGGGGCAGTCGATGATAGATTTTTATTAATTCACGGTATTTCTTTCGTCTCTTTGTCATTCTGGAATATACACCGTTTCAGGCTCGTTTGGAATATATTCGTTCGCAGAAGCACTCTAACGTGTTCGCGGATGAAGGTCGCAAAGCAAATATCCGTAACGCGTGCTTGTAGCTTCTTTATAAACTTCCAAAAACTCCTTACGCTGATTCGGGAACATTTGATTGGCTAATACCCCAATTTGTGATACATCTCTACGTGCGCGAATAAGACTAGATATTGCGTATTTAACGACACATCGCGCATGTATCTATTTTTGAAAAATAGATTCTGATTGATGAAGAACACGCTTATGTTAAGATGGTGGGAGAATACTGTAAATGTCTCGGCAAACGTTTTATCCATCTCCAACATGAGATCGTCAATTACAATGATTGTATGTTCATTTCCCTTTAACGAATTAACGTCATATACGCCTTTGTGGAACAAAATATCAACTTGGTACTCGTTGAACACTGATTGATACGTCGAATAGCACCATATAACTTTATGCACAAATTTCGAGAACATCTCTCCCTTTTCTTTAATGATTTTAAGCATAAACACAGTTTTACCACATCTTGTAGGTCCAGATATAATACATGTGGATGGACTCGTGAATCTGAATTTTTCTACAGAGTCCATTTCTAACACGTCACACTCCTAAGTGGGTCATTTACAAAATATTGCAAATTTTGAGTGCTGTTCCTTATATTTTGCTTTCTTCTCCCACAGAACCGTGAATGACGATGAGGTAGAGCATCCCATCATTGACATTACGGATGACCTCGACGACAGTGTAGTTGTGATCTCCTCCCCTGCCAACGAACCCTCACCAGCGATACCGGTAGCAAGTCCAAAGCGGAGGTATGAGAACCCCACGTCAGGTATAAAGCGCACGAAATACGCGCCTGTTACAGCGGTAATAGATCCCCAACCCTCAACCTCTTACGCAACAAGACCCCCAGCAGCACCTCCCGCTAATATATCCCCTTATTCATCCGCCGCCCCCCGTTCTGTTAAGTCTACAATAATAGAGCCCCAACCATCAACTTCCTATGCAACAGGCCCCCCAACAGCACCTTCCGCTAATATATCCCCTAATTCATCCGCCGCCCCCCGTTCTGTTGAGGATGAAATAACGCTCGAATTGGTGCGATCCGCAGCCCCCACCCCAGCCTTGACTAGAAATCGGTATAGAGTCAGGGTCGACCCTAGAGCCATGTATAGCAATGGAATTGAGCGCGGGCTCCGCCGGGTTGTACAGCATATTGTAGAGTTTGCTCTTCAGAATCGTGACGAGCGTGAAGTCAGGACGAGTCTGTCCTTTGGATTCGGGTCAGATGACGGTGATGTAGACGATTATTGGGTGATAGTACCATTTAGACGCTTGGCGGCTGAAGATGTAGAATATATATTAGGACGTATAATGCAAGCCGCCCAAAGTAGTATAGCCTTCAATATGGACAACTTCACGGTAAATATTAACCATGTATTCCGTGTTGCGGGTCATAGTGCCATACCGTATACTCTTAACTTCAATTCTCCGACTATTTACCGAAAGCATATAAACGTCGATCGTGGTTGCGGCTTTATAGCAGTACTCTTAGCACGTATGTTTACTGTACAAAATACACGGACTCAAAAAATTTGGTTGCCTACGGTTGCCTATGTCCGCATAGTTGTGTTTGGGTTGGATGATCGTCGTAGGACTGTG
>JAJOZX010007225.1:0-22500 GCA_023014485.1 Bathynomus jamesi
AAGAAAAATAAACTTTACAAATTTTCCCTGGCTCCCGTTGCCATTGGTACCTCCTCGGTATGGCGCAAGGCCTTTTGAGGTACTTCTTTTCCTTGTAACTCCTTGTAACTCTCTCTCTCTCATAGACAAACTCAGCGCGTTTTAAGGCTCCTGGGCCAGACCAGTTCCTCCCCAGAGTGTGCGGGAGGTGTGCGACCAGGTGGCTCCCCACCTGGCTACAGTTTTCAACAAATCATTGGAGACGGGCCAGGTGCCTGGTGACTGAAGGGAAGCCAATGTAACCCCTATCTTTAAGAAAGGGGATCACAAAAGTCCATATCTTAGTGTCTTTGTTAGCCTTATCTTCTGTAGATCGTCCCATTAGTCTCACTTCCGTTGTAGGTAAATTATTGGAGAGGATAATAGCGGATAGGATCGTTGACCATTTGGATTCCTACAAGTTGCTTGGGGACTCCCAACATGGGTTTAGAAGACATAGGTCGTGTCTCACCAACTTAATCGAGTTTTTCCACGTCATGTTGAGTGAGTATGATAAGAGTAGGGCGATTGATGTACTTTATCTCGACTTTCAGAAAGCCTTTGATAAGGTACCTCACTGCCGGCTAATGGCGAAAGTGCATGCGCTGGGTATCGGTGGGGAAGTAGGTAGGTGGATTGAAAACTGGCTGAAGAATAGGCGGCAGAGGGTTGTAATTAAAGGGCTTAGTTCGGGTTGGGCCTCGGTCACTAGCGGGGTTCCTCAGGATTCCGTTTTGGGGCCACTCTTGTTTATCATTTACATAAATGATATCGACGGTGGCATCGTCAGTAGAATCGCCAAATTCGCTGATGACACGAAGCCTGGGGCCAATGTTGGGACGCCAGAGGCGATCGAGCAATTGCGTGCGGACCTAGGTAGGATAGGAGAGTGGTCCGAAAAATGGCAAATGCCATTTAACTTGGGTAAATGCAAGGTCATGCACATTGGCTACGCCAATCCCAAGTCGGACTACTTCATGTTGGGGAGTAATATCGAGGCGACTGATTTGGAAAAGGACTTGGGTGTGCTAATTAGCAGCAACCTTAAGTTTATGGAACAGTGCGTAGAGGTGGAAAAGAAAGCCCAGAAGTTGTTGGGTTATATCAGGAGGCAATTTCGATTTCGGAACAAGGAGATTGTGCTCTCTCTCTACAATCCTCTGGTTCGGCCACACCTGGAGTATGCTGTACAGTTTTCGTCGCCCACCCCCAGGAAAGATATTGAGAGGCTGGGGCGAGTCCAGGCGAGGGCCACAAAGTTAATCCCTTCCGTTAGGCATATGGGCAACAATCGACGCTTACGTGCCCGGAATTTGTTTTCGCTCGAAACTCGGAGGCTGCGAGGTCAACTCATCAAGGTTTTCAAGTTCTTACGCGGGTTCAACAATGTCGATTTTAGAAGCATGTTTAGTTTAAATGATAACCCAACTCGCAACAATGGTTGAAAGTTGGATTTGAAACGGTTTAGGACTTGTGTGTGTGTGAATTACTTTACCTATGTATAAGATCTATGACACGTGGAACAGGTTACCTTCAGAAGTTATGAACAGTTCCTCTGTGGATCCGCTACTGAGCGAGTCCATACTTGGCAGATAATGGAACCTGCTACCAACACAATATGTCTGCTGTGAATAAGGGGCAATAGCATTGCGTCGAATATCAGCCGCCGACCAATCCATTTTCCGGGAAGGCGGGTGAAGTCTGTTGCACAATCTTGTCACCTGGGTTACTAGGACCCTATCCCATCCCGATTCTGTCCTTTTAGCTTAAGTTAAGGATGCTTTCCTCTGACTGTAAAAAAAAAAAAATATCTATTCTTTTAGTATCAAGTCTTCTCTACTTTTACTATAAGGACCCTACTGCTACCTCATGCGTGGGAAGAGAGGCTTTGGAACCTCTATAAATAACATCATTTAACGCTCGTAGGTTGAGAGAGACGGATGAAGGGGTCCCAGGCGTAGGGGCAGTGGTGGGCACGCGCAACGATTTTTGTAGCGCCGCAACCGCAACCGCAACTCTGCTGAAATAGTTGCGCCGCACGCGCAAGCGCAACCCTTTTCAAAAAGTTGCGCCGCAAGCGCAAGCGCAACCAAAAATGTTGCGCCGCCAGTTGCGCCGCAAACTTTTGCTGCGCAACTGCCACCTTTGCATTTAACTATATCTGCAGTGGTGGGCACGCGCAACGATTTTTGTAGCGCCGCAGCCGCAACCGCAACTCTGCTGAAATAGTTGCGCCGCACGCGCAAGCGCAACCCTTTTCAAAAAGTTGCGCCGCAAGCGCAAGCGCAACCAAAAATGTTGCGCCGCCAGTTGCGCCGCAACTTTTTGCTGCGCAACTGCCCACCTTTGCATTTAACGTATATCTGCAGTGGTGGGCACGCGCAACGATTTTTGTAGCGCCGCAGCCGCAACCGCAACTCTGCTGAAATAGTTGCGCCGCACGCGCAAGCGCAACCCTTTTCAAAAAGTTGCGCCGCAAGCGCAAGCGCAACCAAAAATGTTGCGCCGCAAGTTGCGCCGCAACTTTTTGCGGCGCAACTGCCCACCTTTGCGTAGGGGTGCGATTAATGGTGTGTGGCAAGTGCCCCGTTAAACCCATTTTAACGCGTAATGTCGTGGCCATCGGCATCCCACTGCGATCCGTTCTTTGGTGACCATTTGTTGGTGCTTGGCTGTACTACTCTTAGGTGAAAGAGCTTTACTGCCCAGCTGGCGCCAGGCCAGCGGAGTCTCGGGCATAGCTGCTGGGTCTGGTGGGATATCCCTTGAGCACTGGATTCCAAGAGTCTGGCCGTTTGTGAGGGGCTAGTAAGACTTAGTAAGGAGCTGTATCTCGCTGTCGCTCCTGGCGAGAAATTCGTGACGCCTGCGTCACGAGTGTTTGTCAGTTGGTAGCTGCGACTCGTTTGGGATTGTCCCGCCCGGGGTAAATCCTTGGTCGGTGCGGCAGAAGCGAGAGGTTTAGTCCTCTGGAAGGGATGAACGTCACTGGCAGATAGGCGGATGCGGCTTGCGCGGGAAGAATTCACCGACCCCTTCCATTTTTACTTACTGGTCAGAAAGTTTTCGGTAGTTTTCGTTGCCAGAACGTTTTATCTTATTCAGTGTATTCGGAGTTGGAAAAAATAAGTTATAATGACTGGACTGCAGAAACTGAAGGCTGTGTGCACGAGGTGCTGAGTGAACCAGTGGGTGATGAACTTCAAAGAAGCTTGCTTCGAGAAGATCAACCACTCCAGCATGTGCCGCTTTTGCAAACTCATGCAGTTGTACGAGAAGCTACAGGAGAGGGTCCGGCGGCTCGAGTAGTCCAGATCGGCTATTTGAGACGCGGTGGTCGCTGCCGCAGCTGCGCCCTCCACCCTGGAGCTTATTGATACGATAACCGCCCTAGAAAGGTGGACTACACAGAGTTCAAGACCGCGGAGAAAGGGTAGAGGTGCAACTGGGGGCCAGGGTGCAAAAATCAGTGTCGGGAATCGCCAGCGAACCACGTGGAATGCACGGAACCGCGATGAAAGGAGGGAGGGGAGGACGCAAAGAAGGGGCCGATAGAGAAGGGTGGGAAGGGGCCGATAGAGAAGGGTGGGAAGGGGCCTACTGATGGCCCAAAGAAGCCGAAGGATGTAGCTGCCGGTCGGGGAGGGTCGGGTGCTAAGTGTGGCTGAGTCTACGGGTGGCGACGGGTATCGAAAGGTCTCGGGCAAGAAGGCTGCGAAGCTGAAGCCTGAGACCCTGGTTGCCGCTGTCAGGACCTACAACCGTAGTCTCCTGTGTGCGAAGGAGGAAGACACCGTTTTGAGCGGGGACTCACAGATCAGGGGCCAGGAGAAGTACTTTGCTTCTGCAAACCGGGACAGGAGGGAGGTAAGGTGCTTACCCAGGCGGGGAACGACGCACTTAAGGAAGGAGTTAGAGAAGCTGCGCGTGGCTAGTCGGAGGACTGCGATCGTTGTCCACGCTGGTGGCAACGATCTGTTCCTCAAAAGCGATAGGGTAGGTTCGACGGAAGGGATCATCACCGAGATCATCTCTCTTTCGGATGACCTAAAACTTAAAACAGACAGGGGAATGTTGATGGATATTTTACCGCGGATGAATGCCAGTGACCACGCGCTCAGTAAGGTCATTGGCATCAACGAGAGGGTGCAAGACTTATGCGTCCCACTGGGCGTGAGGTTTGTTGACCCCTTCGACGCGTTTCGTTTTCGGGTAGGTTGGACCTTTATCAGAGAGATGGTGTCCACCTCAGTGACAAGGGTAAAGGTGTGTTGGGCGCGCTGCTCGACCGGCACCTATACCGTTTAGTGAGGTCAAACCCGGGGATTAATGACGGGCGCCCACCGGAGGGAGGATGATCTTGAGCCGCTGGCGGACGCACCTTTAACTGAATGAAGTGCATGTACAGGTGGGTGAACCTCCTTCCCCGTTGGAGGGGGCTGGGGCTCCTGCGGAAGTTGCTGCCTCGCTGGTGAGGGGCTCCTTAACTCCCGACAGACCTGGCTGTTCGGGAAACGGATCGTGCTAGGGGGCGGTCGGACTTGGGAAGGCTCCCTCCATGTAGTGCATTTTAATGCTAGGTCGATTAGGAATAAGTTTTGCGAGCTACGTGCGGTCTTAGCATCAGAATGCCAGGATATCGTTGCTATCACCGAGTCTTGGATTCATACTGATCGTAGGGACTGCGATGGGGAATTCGAGATTCCCGGGTATAGAATGTTTCACAAGGACCGCACCCGTGGGGAGGGGGAAGGGGTACTAATATGCGTCAGGAACACGTTGAGTCCGGTTGACTGCCAGTTCCGATCGGAACACGAGCTGTTTGGCGTCGATCTGAACCTGGGAGGGACGAACTATAGATTAATCTTGGTGTACAGACCTCTGCATCTCCTCCTCGAGGATGATACAGCCCTGTACACCGAACTCCGTAGCCTGCTAGGGGACAGGGTGTGTGTAGTTTTAGTAGACTTCAACTGTCGCGGCACAAACTGGGAAGACAGGACTGCTGATGCCGAAGGGATGAGGCTAGTTAATTTGCTGATGAGAACTTCCTCACTCAGTGGGTCAATGGGCCTACACGAGGCGAAAGTGTTCTAGACTTAGTATTCACGACCGAAGACAACCTCGTCACTGGCCTCACCGTTGACGAATTGTTGGGCGGGAGTGATCAGGTCTGATTAGGTTCTGTGTTTGCTGCCATACCCTCAAAACCGGTCACTCCTGCTTCAACGCAGCCTAGGTTGTTCAGTCGGGACATTGCTTCGGCTATCCGAAATAGGAAGGCTGCGTATAGGAGGGCAAAGGCCAATCGTTCCCACGAGAACACTGAGGCGTATGTCCGCCTGTGCAGGGAAGTGAAGGCGAAGGTTAGGCCAGCCAAACCTAACGAAGAACTCCGAGTGGCAAGCCTCTGCAAGACGAACCCTAAGGAGTTCTTCAGTAATGTTAATAGTAGAAAGTCCATTAGAAGCATAATAAGCCCGTTAAAGGACCCCAGTGGGACGCTGCGGACCTCCGACGCGGACATCGCTAATGTGCTGAATGAGTACTTTACGGGAGTGTTCATCAGGGAGGACACCCGCGTCATTCCCAAGCCCTGAATTTGTTTTCGCTCGAAACTCGGAGGCTGCGCGGTCAACTCATCGAAGTTTTCAAGCTCTTACACGGGTTCGACGATGTCGATTTTAGAAGCATGTTTAGTTTAAATGATAAATCAACTCGCAACAATGGTTTGAAGTTGGATTTGAAACGGTTTAGCCCTAGTGTGTGTGGGAATTACTTTACCTATAAGATCTGTGACACGCGGAACGGGCTACCTCCAGGAGTTGTGAACAGTTCCTCTGTGGATCAGTTCAAAAAAAGGTTAGACCGAATCTTGTACACTATTTGAGGATGGTGTGTGTTACTATCTTCTGGGGTGGCTGTTCGAGAAGCTAGCTGTGACAATGTATAGGAATTTTTCCCTGGCACCCGTTGTCATTGGTACCTCCTCGGTATGAGCGGCGAGGCTTTTTGAGGTACTTCTTGTCCTTTAACTCCTTGTAACTCTCTTTCTTTCTCACACACACACACACACACACACAACACATTACATTCTAAATCTGGATTTCAACTCTGGAATTTTGTTTTGAGCTCTTTGTCAAAGTTTCAGCTTGTGACTTTATTATAATGAACTCTCATTTAAATTCAAATCTATTAAATTAAGCTAAAATTATAGTAGTGCAGGAATGACAATTACATTATTAATAACGATGCAATTTGTGTAACATTTACTAATTGTATAAAGGGTTATTGGGTACCTTTTTGAACATAGCTTAGTAGGTTCGAATGTAAATCAGACTTCACTGGAATGATGAAGGAAGTTAAATTATTCACGAACGAACTCGATAGAATGTCGGGATTCGAAATCCAGATTTAAAATTAAAGGTTTAAGAATTTTTTGCATTGTATTTAAAATTAATTTCATTATATATATAATATATATAATATATATATATATATATAATGTCATTTACAATGACGAATACGTAATACTAACGTATGTAAAAAACAAAATTCCACTTTTCCGAGTAAAATATGACAAAATTTTGTCTATATTTTTGGTAGATTTAAATTTCTACTTAAGAACTTGATTTGGTTCCATGTATTTTATTAATGTTATTTACAATTACGACGTCACTATTAGGGGATGGCAGCTAAACTGGCCAGACCTTAACTTAAATCAAAGATAATATACATAATATGATATAAAAGTAACTATTTTTCATTATTTAGCAGATGGAGTGAGAACCAAGCTTTGCACAAGGACACACTCGCCTGAATCCTATATACCCATTGGATCAAGAAGAAAACACCGACACTAAAAGACTAACAACCTAACTTACCCTAACCCAATGGTTCTTAACCCCTGGGTCGCAACCCAAAATCGGGTCGCCAAGCCATTTTGTTTGGGTCATTAAATTGTCATTTATCATTTATTTGTTATCCTTAATCATTTTATAATAATTTAGTTTATTATCTATTACAAGTGAACAGTTTGAAGGCATGGGTCGCCGAGCTAGCCCCGGACCGGAATTTAGGTCGCAGCCTAAAAAGGTTAACAACCACTACCCTAACCTAACCTAGCTTAATCTAGCCCACAATAACTTGTCGATTTATGTCAAGTCGATCAGATGTAGTTATCCCGACTCGCAAGATTTGAAAGTATATTACCAAGAAACGAATATTATCACATTAATCCTCAAATAATTACAACCTATAAGCTTAATTCATTAATTGAACCAGTACTGATTACATACTAAATAAATAATAATAAATACTAAAATATAATTTCAGTTCATGACTTTTTTTTGTCGTAATTTAGTTCTTTCCAAACACTAGATGGCAGAAGAGAGGCAAATACAAAAGTGGGTGGAATTTCGAATCTTGTTATAAATACCTTTGCTAAGGCGCAAAAGAAGATGTAGGTCCTTGTACACTTTCCGTACTCTGCATTTGGACTATGGTTCTGAAATAACGTTACTGTACACACAAAATAATGTTTAGTGGTAGATCTGGGCTTAATCCAGCACAAGCGCCAAATAAAAATACAGATTAGGCTTACCGAGATCTTCACGAAACTTAAACCTTAGTTATGTTTGATTACTTTAACCCTAAAAGGACGACGCTACATATTGGTAACCTTTCAAATACACGCATTCATAACTTAACCCTACAAACAATCCCGGCGTTAAAGGGTTAATTCGGTAGACTCGAGACGAGAAAGTGTTCAGTTTAGTGAAGCTAATGCTAAATAAGCCTAACCTTGGGAAAAAAGTTCGCCTACAGAAACAATTCCTAAAAACCATAAAACATTACTAACTGCCAATATTCTGTCATTACCTAGTCATTACTTTTAGCAATCTATTATGCTTTTCAGAAACTTTATGTTAAAGGTAAACTCTCTTCCAAAACTGTAGATGTACATATCCCATAGTACGCCTAAAAGTTATGTGACGATTAATTCTAAATGTAAAGATATATCGTATTTTGTGGACTTTGAATGTTTTAGTTAAGATTTTTATAGCATAAAATATTATACTGTGAAACGTTATTTCCCTATTATTAAAATGAACGACTTAATGATTAAATATGCACGTAATTATGAACGTAGGGTCACAG
Source organism: Bathynomus jamesi (assembly GCA_023014485.1). Classification (NCBI taxonomy): domain Eukaryota; kingdom Metazoa; phylum Arthropoda; class Malacostraca; order Isopoda; family Cirolanidae; genus Bathynomus; species Bathynomus jamesi. The sequence goes on from JAJOZX010007225.1 coordinate 8,179, forward strand.
TTAAAGTTAAGATTAAGTAGGAAAAAAGTAATTTTGCAGTTCTGAGTCCAAATGACCGAGTGATGGTAATGAAATTTAGGAGGTCGAAAGTGCTATCACAAAAATTAATAGAAAGACGGCGGAGCTTCATTTCATATACAGTGTGTTCTAAAATTACCTAGTAAGCTTTTATATGAACGCAATATCTTAACAAAAATTATGCGATATTTAATTTTATTTCAAATACAGCAACAATAAGAAAAGCAACAATAATTGTTTATTTTAGATGTTCAAAGTGTTTTCCTTCAACTTGAACACATTGTTCACAACGTCCGACTACTGATCGACGGACATACAAAAGTTTATGAAGTAATTTTAGCACAGTGTGTGTGTGTGGTGTGTGTGTGGTGTGTTGGTGTGTGTTGTGTATATATACAAACGTCATCTGAGGGAGCTGCAATATTGAATTTAATATCTTAAAAAAAAATTACTATGAATTGTAAATACCGAAATATTGTGGTGATGCAAGCACAAGGACGCACATACGTCCTCCTCCCTTACTTAAACCATATATAAACTTTCGGTTTTATGAAACCATAAATAAACGTAAACAAAAGAAAGCTAAAACTTGAAACTCCAAAAATTTCAAATTTTAAAAAATTTCTCGACTCGATTGAATAATTTCTTTCCATGAACCTCATTTTGAAGCGAATTCAAATTTCCCTAAAGGCAAGTAGCCCTTTTCTATTAAGGAAGAAGAATTTTTATTTATTATATTTCATGAACGCTATATATATAATATATATATATATATGTGTGTGTGTGTGGGTGTGTGTGTGTGTGTGTGTGTGTGTGTGCAAATACAGAAAATATGACAGTTCTGAAACGATAAAAAATCGATTAAGATAAGTAAGGCAATAATGAAAACACACACACACACACACACACACACACACACACACACACACACTGTACGCATCTCTGCATAAGCGAGGTACCGACTCTTAAATCCATATGCCTAAGAAACTAACCAAACCTAACCAAAGAGCCATCGAACAGAAAAGGGTGAGATAACCGTTTCGGACGCAACTGAGGGCTTGAAGGGTGGTTTCTGTTAACTCATTAAATAGTGAAGTACTTGCTAGCCTAGTCTAGCCTTAATTAATCTAACCTAGCGTAACGGAACCCAATCAGGACTAACATATCATTTTTCCGACAGAAAAAATGTTTCTAGAATTTTTTAGATGAATTTTGTAATGTTCCGAGACACTAAAAGTGTTACCTCACAAAACATTAACCCACTACATCTGTGAATTATCACACACACGCCCTCACTTAAGCCCCGTTGCCTACGTACACACAAGATTCACATTTTATAATGGTGTACATCTTAATTAACTTTTTATATTTTCCTTATTCAAATTCTATCATTTTTAATTGTGCATACCGCTATATATACAGTATATATACGAGTATATTATCGTTGGATACTTGTAAAAAGTGAAAATATGAATTGATATTATTGCAATTAGAGCAAACATCTGACTAATTATTTTCTTAATTGGACACATTCATTAGTAGCATATAATAAAGAGAAAATTAAATTAAAATCAAATATTAAAATTTTTTAATTTCATTATGGTTGAGGAGGCAAAAATCACCTGTAAATAAGAGAGAAAAGCAAATGTCGAAATGGCTACGATACATTTTGTTTGTTCGTCGTAAACGTTCATATTTACTTATATGCAGTAATTCATAAATAATATGCATCCTTCGTTTAAGACGTTCGTCTCAATTTAATCTTCCAAAGAGGGCTAGGTGGCTGATAAGGGTTACAAGGCGTAGGGAGTCCTCCCCCCAAAATGCAATGTTGTTGTTGTTATGAATATAAAAGTAAGGTAACTAACCTAAACTAACTTAACCAACCTTAAACTTGAAAATAAAATTTTTTGGTATATACTCGAATGTGTGCTTGACGTCATAGTATGAAATTTAGCCGCCACCGGGGCTCGAGCGACAACGGCGACGGCTTGTGCGCGCGACGAGGACGCTGGACGAGAATAAAAAAAAATAATTACACGTGTTTGTATGCGTCAGTCTATGTACTTTAGTGACCTCTATTTCCCCTGGATGGGGGGGGGGGTGTTCGTGACGTCATACATTAGATATAAAATAAAGAGTAATAACCTAACATTGATCCCTGTGGTACCCCAATAAACTAGTGAAAAAGTCAAAGCTGAGATAAACTTACTGTAATGTATGTACAAATGATTTTACAATTACAAAGATGGGAGGTTTAAGTTAAATAGAAATTCAGAAGAAATCAAACATAGGTACAAAGAATTGGTTGATAATTAATTTAACAAAATAGATAAAATATTGAAGTTTACAAGTACGATTTTAGCTTAAATTAAAAAATTAAGAAGCTTTGCAGCAAAGGTGTGGAGTTCAGAGATTTGTGGGATAAATTTAATAAGGATATTTTCACGAAGGATGATTTGTATTTGAGTAGGAAGGGTACTGCTTTATGTGGCAGTCTTTTAGAAGACAGCGTTCTTTGAGGGTTTTGAAAATAACGTTAGATTAACAGAGAGCATAAATCATACCTTTTTCTAGTATCTTTCCTACCAACACTGTTAAACTAACAAGGCTATAATTTCCTACCCTTTTGTAAATGGGTACTACGCATTTTTTTCATTCATCAAGTACCTCTGCACAATTAATAAATCCAACAAACAAAATAGTGTCTCAGTTAAGCTAACCTCCCATATACATTATCAGGTTTATCAGCTTTATCTGACTTCACTGTATTAAATACTTGTCTAACATCATTCTTCCCTTTATTAATCTCATCAAGAATGACCGAATTTGCAGAATATAAAGAAGTAAAATCATGTTTTTGTTTAGGTGTGATAACCAAAGCACTATCAACAAGTAGAGAAAACGTCATCTGTAATTGTCAACCTCAGAACTGGTAAACCTAAAATCTGTCTACAAGAATGAGTCATACCTGAAGATATCTTCAACAAGTAGAAAAAAAAGTGATGAATTGGGAACACTGTAGAAGGGTTGTGTGTCATTGTCCGGCCACAACAGTACGAAGAACACTTTTGAAATCACGACTTGAGGGATATTTCATTAAGAAAGCCTCTATTAAGAAAGGGAAAGTTAAAAAGGTGAAATATGTACAAGACCACAGAAATTGGTCTATGGAACGGTGGTCAAAGGAGTTTTGGAAGGATGTCATAACAAGTTTCAATTATCTGGATGTAATTGAAGACCGTATGAGAGAGAATAAACATCTGAAACCTATAAATAGCCTTGCTTGAAACCAGCAGTTAAACATGGAGGAGGTTCAATTCAAGTTTTTTGGGAGTGTATCTCAAGTGGTGTTGGTGATAAAGTCTGGTAGACTATTATGATTTTCTCCAGCTAATTAAATCTCTGAAATGGGTAATGAATGTTGTATAAAAAATAGATAAATACAGATCCACAGAGGATGGGTAGACAAAGCTTGAAGAAATTAGGTCTAAGTAAACAGATTGTAAAGTTAAGAGCCAAATTGACAAGTTTGGTAGAGATGGCCATGAAAATATATGGGAGGACCGGATAAATTCTCACGCTCATGTAAACCAAAGATATCTCTATTGTATTTAGGGCAGTGTTTGGATGTTATGCAAGAATATGGCGGAGTAATTGTTTCATGGCTCAGAAGATTACCACAGCACCTCAAGGCCCTTCTTCTTCTCCTTGTCCCATGTACACTGCGTTCGAATTTATTAAGCAGATTACATTTTCTCCAATGTTTTCAAAAGTTTTTCCCCGATTTCAATGAAATTTGTAGCAAATAATTACTATATACATCAGCATTGATGGTATTCATTTCGATAAAATATTTTGATAATTAAAATAATTATCTAATTTTATTGAAAAATATGGAAAATATTGTGTTCCGAATTATTAAGCAAGTATTCTATTTACAAATCTAAATGGTGAAAATGGGTAAGAAGAAGGATTTAACATTAACTGAGAAAAGAAAAATAGTCAAGTTACTCGCTGAAAATATAAAATCTATTGAAATTGCGAAGCAGTTTGGCAGAGCTTATCGAACTGTAAACAAGTTTGAAGCGGAGGGTACCAAACTGAGGCAGCGAAGTGATAAAGGAGCTATAAGAATTTAAGTGACAAGGCAGCAGATATCTGTAATCAAGCGCAAATTGCAAGGCATCCATTGTCCTCAAGTAAAGAGGTTTTTGAGCAGGCTGGCATACATAATGTACCAAGAATATCTCGATGTGGAATCCTCCAAACAATTGGCAAGACGTGTAAACCTACGATTCAGTCACCATTAACACCCAGGTACAAGAAGCAGCATGTTGAATGGGCGCGTCAGTACGTGAAAACAGATTATAATACTGTATTGTTCACCGATGAATGAAAAGCAACCCTTGAGGGACTTGATGTTTGGTCAAGAAAATGGATTGCTGAGAGCCAATTTCTACCATCGAGGTACCATTGGAGGTAGTGTCATGTTTTGGGCAGGATTGATAGGCAATGAAGTAGCTGTCCCATACAGAGTGCCTGATGGTGTAAAAATGAATGCCCAGTCTTACACAAACTTTCTAAAAGAAAACCTCATTCCATGGTAGAGATTGACCCTTAGCAATCCATCTTCTTGACCAACCATCAGATCCCTCAAGGGTTGCTCTTCATTCATCGGTTAACAATACAGTATTAAAATCTGTTTTCACGTACTGACGCGTCCATTCAACACGCTGCTTCTTGTACCTGGGTGTTAATAGTGACTGAATCGTAGGTTTACACGTATTGCCAATTGTTTGGAGGATTCCACATCGGGATGTTCTTGGTACATTATGTATGCCAGCCTGCTCAAAAACCTCTTTACTTGAGGACAATGGATGCTTTGCAGTTTGCGCTTGATTACAGATATCTGCCGCCTTGTCACTTTTCTTATAGCTCCTTTATCACTTCGCTGCCTCAGTTTGGTACCCTCCGCTACAAACGTGTTTACAGTTCGATAAGCTCTGCCAAACTGCTTCGCAATTTCAATAGATTTTATATTTTCAGCGAGTAACTTGACTATTTTTCTTTTCTCACTTAATGTTAAATCCTTCTTCTTACCCATTTTCACCATTTAGATCCGTAAATAGAATACTTGCTTAATAATTCGGAACACAATATTTTACATATTTTTCAATAAAATGAGATAATTAAAATAATTATCAAAATATTTTATCGAAATGAATACCATCAATGCTGCTATATATAGTGATTATTTGCTACAAATTTCATTGAAATCGGGGAAAAACTTTTGAAAACATTAGAGAAAATGTAATCTGCTTAATAAGTTCGAACGCAGTGTATATCCCACACAGAAGCATCAACAACACTTCGTCCTTCAAACAGGGTGTCAATCAAATTGTTACACAATGTGAGTAAGATCCCCGTACTGCCCAGGAACAGGTACAACGTTACGGTTAATCCATGGGTTGTTTGTGCTGATGGGTTCGAACAAGGTCTTCCAACGTACTTCGTCGTATCGTCGCATACGCCCTTCAACGTAATAACGGGCGGGAGGCTCAAGCGAGGTTGGCACTTGGATTTAAATCTAATGATGAGGACGGCGATCTGTTTTGGCTAGTTATACTTTACAGACGCTTTATAGAGGAGGATATTGACTACATCCTCTCACGTACTGAGAAATCGATGTAGAGTGGGTCATAATTCAACTGACAAATTTCACGACTGATAATGGTCAAAGTCTTCCGTGTTGAGGGCCATGACGCTGCACCAGAGCACCATACACCTTAAATTTTAACTCCGCTACAATTTACAGAAGACATACAAACAACGGTCGTAGTTGCGGTTTTATGACTGTGATTCTAGCGTATGTGATCGGTGTTCTTAACATGCTAACCACAAATATTTGGTTGGGTACGGTTATAAATCGTACGCAAAAGCTAGCTACATCTTGTGGGCCTAATTTCAATTGTAACATGGGTCCTGAAGAGTTGAAGGGGGAGCGAAGATGAGAATACGAATAGTTGTGTGGTAGACATAACGATTTGTATAAGCGCTGCCTCGAGTTTACGAATAATGTTAAAACATTGTAAGGACTATCATATGGTATGCGCCCTAGATGCGTAAGCCAAGTGGTAGAATCTGAGGAGAGAGATTGTAACCTTTCAAATCATCCGTGCGATGATTCCTCATTTCACGAAGGTCAAGATTGTCCCCCTCCTGTAAACATATGTTTTTCAATAATGAATGTTTTAATCTCCATCATTTGAATGCTACGTGTAGAAAGGTAAAAAATTTGCGAATGTGGAATGTTTCATACGATAGATGAGAGTTGTACATTCAAGAATAGATACGAAAAAATTCAGTCCTATGTGTAGTACAAATGAGAAATATAAAGCGGATGGGGTGAAACATGTTTGTTATATTATTAATATTAAAGATTTATGAGGTGTGGAGGTTCCAGAAACTCGATAACTTCTTCCACTCCTTAAATCAACACATTCTTGAAAGATAAAGTTCAAACGTCATGGTATCCACGCAGGGGCAGATTTAGTGGGGGACGATGTGGGCGATCGCCCCCACCCCAAACCATGAGGCCTCTAAACCTTAAAGGTAAAGAAAGTGAAAGAAAGGAGATCGGAAACAAAGAAGAGAGAATACAAAATTAATATATAAAGGACTGGTCTCTCTGAACGTGCATACTGCGTGTAGAATGGTGGACTCAATTTGTTGATACCGCTCGCCACCACACTGTTGTCAGCTGGGAAAAAATTGGCCAAGGCTCAGGCGTGAAAAATAAGCAGATCAGAATTTTGATGTTACGTTTAGTACTTTAATAAAGTCGTAGTTGTACTCCTTTCGTGGTTAGTTACTTTTCAAGCAATGTGCCAGTTGCCTGCCAATGTATTATAATCTCAGGTTCTGAGAGGTGACCGCCCCACATCAAAATTGTGCTCTAGATCCGCCTTTGTATCCACAAGGTGTTCATACGAGGATGAAAAACGGCTTGTATTCAGCGTTACCGTGACCGTGAGGGGAAAAAACTTGAGTGGAAGCATACTGCGCGAAATCCTGGAAAGCGCTTAAGTGCAAAGCTCTGTCTAAATAGCATTTGAGGAAGTTTGCGCAGAACACAGACAAGGGGAATGTGCATTTAGCTCATAGTTTTGACGAAGTATGGAACTACTTCTGACGACAAAAAGGTTTTCAAATTGTACACGTAGAATATATGTATATAATACGCTACAATAGAACTGAGCTGGCTACAGAGACATCCCGCGTCACAAACAAACCAAAAACTTGCGGAATACGTATGAAAGAAGGGGAAGAGTTCAAGTACATCGTGAAAGCGAAGGGGATGTAAACCCAGCAAACCGGGGAATCGTTAACTTCACCTCCCTCAAAGACCTGGTGTGCCTGGAAGATCCAGAAGGTGGTGACGATGGGGGTTTGTCCTCATCTGTTTTGTGGGAAGTCACAATTTCCGAGCTTAGAAACAGAGGGCGTGAAGGAACTTAGAGGGACAAAGGTGTGCCGAAAGATTTACAGGAAGTGCTTTCAATTACCTGGAACCTATGACACTGTTCCCTTTGGTTTCTCTGGGTAGTAATTAATCGGAGTAGATATTTTGACTTAATACATCGATATCGTTTTTAAAGTTTTTTACTATTTATTTTTAAGTTTTTACGAAATTATTTTCTTATGACTTTATTTCTAGTTACTTCACAATTTATTTAACTCGTGTACTTTAAATAAATTATTTTGCATTTTTAAGCTGTGCATATTTTCTTTTTATCTCTGAATTAGTGTGTGTGTGCGTGTGCGTCTGTGCGTGCGTGCGTGTGTGACATCTCGTCTTGTCATGCTGTACAGTCTCTGCCCACTGTAAGGATGAGTGCACGAATAGCTGTGCCTGATTTGGATTTCCTGGGTGGACACGGTGTAGTCTCCACCCACAAACCGGTGTAGTCATTATTCACAGTGTTTAGACTCGTTAGTCGCTCGCAAACTTTGATGACGTGGACGTACTCAGATGTTGAACTTCTTCCATAATTAACTGTGTGATTATACTGCACTCCCCAATTTAACAATATGTAGTGAGTACTCGTAGGCCACCCTTTCACACCTCTTTTGAAGTTTTTAAATCAACCTTAATTTACGCAAGGATGACAACCAAGATGCTCAAGTTCTTTATGGCTATTCTAACGAGAGTATCACAGGGGTACGTAATGCTAAAGATGTTTTGGAGTATGGAACCAATTTAAGCTGTGTTAAAGAATATAGCCAGTGTGAAGTGAAGGAGTTGACCCCTAGTGAAGGAAAACAGACTCTGGATTATGAAGCTCGTTGATGAATGGTACGAGAAATCTTATTACGTCATGTTACATCTCACTTATTACACCCCGCAACAAAAAACGTGAACCTCGTGATCATAGATAATTTAAAATATTTTTACCAGTTCATCCACATTTACCACGATGAGGTGTCTAGTGAGGTCATAGCTAAATGATTGTGTACTTTTTTAATATAACTTGGCGAATAATACCTTTTGTCCCCTAAAGTGGAACAGTATGGACATGCCTATTTCTCGAATAGAACTCCTCAATGTTAATTGCTTTATTAACGAATCATTTAATGTGGTAAATAATTGTGTATATACGTTTCCCCGCCCGAAACTAGTTTTCATGTTGGTGCATATCGCTTCATGTTTTGCCCAGTGTGCCTGAGTCACCGACCCAGCAACAGGCGGCGCATCGATCCTAAGACGCATGACTCACCACCAGGGCTGGTTCACGACCACGATCTGAGGCAAGCAGTCCGCCTCACAACAGCATCTGAGCTTGGAGCATCGTGGAATGCTATCCAGAAGCCCCGGTGGCCGCTGAAGTTCATAGTATGACGTCACGTACACGTATATATACAAAAAAAATTGTTTTCAAGTTTAGGTTAGGTTAGTTTACCTCTATATTCACAACACCATTGGAGTTGTGGGGAAGCATCTCCACTCCTTTATCTTATCACCCTCATCATCATCCAGCTCCCTTTGACGTTAAAATTTTGATTTTTTCCCCTTACTCCCATCAGTTGGCACTGGCACCAATTACACTACCTATGAAATTTAATCCTGGAAACCAATACATCTTTTGCTTATGGAAACACACTTATTGCATAAATGTGAAAAAGGCTGTGAAAACTGCAATGATTACACTAAATATAGCAATAAAGGATTCCAATATATTTATTGCAGACCAGATTTGGTAGAAGAGGAGATGGTGATTGTATTTACACAAAAAACATGCAAGTAAATTGAATGTAAAAATTAAACACAGTCGAAATTCTTTTTTTAGGAGCAAAAGAAATAAACCTAATCATTATGAACATATACAGACCACCAAACAATACAAAAAGTGAATGCCAATTCGTTACAAATGAAAACACGTCAAAATCACTTAGAGCTCCTGCACCATATTCACCCTTTAAGCTGACCGTTGCCTTATGGCAACATGAGCTTGGCAATCGATTTTGAGCCTTACGATCTGAATATTAGAAGTAGTGATGTAGGTCACATCCGCATCCGCATCCGCGGAACATCCGCACATTTTCTCGCATCCGCATCCGCACCCGCATCCGCACTTTGGACTGCGGATGTCGTGCGGATGTGGACCGTTGAAATAAAATGTCATTAATAAGCGGAAATTATCAAATTCTACTATATTAATAGAACTAGTTCATTGTGCGCAAAAGTGATGCAAGCGACAAGACGAGAGGCTGTTCTTGTATGAAGTTACTCTCTTGCAACCTACTTATATCCACGTTACAAAGCTAAGTTATTTTCACCTAGTACATTAGAACGAGTTAAATCATCACTTGGCAAAGCAGTTGAAGAGCTTCAATCTCTTGAATCTGTCGCTTCGCCACCCACCAAAAGAATAAAAGTTTCAGTGACAGAACCAACACCTTCAACAAGCAAATCTATCACAGAATCTGTCTCTCAGTTTCTTGAGTCAAGCAGCAATGACGAGACCTACGCGATGTCAAAAGATGTAGTAAAAATGATCGAGAGCTATCACCAAGAAAAACGCCTGGCTGCATGTGACAATCCTATTAGTTGGTGGAAAAATACGCAGAATATCTATCCATACTTGAGTAAACTTGCAAGGAAACATTTAGCCTGTCCTCCAACAAACGTACCAAGCGAGAGATTATTTAGCAGTGCTGGATTAATATATGATGAAAAGAGAAACAGACTGGCAGCAGAAAAGGCAGAAAAATTAATGTTCCTTAAGCATAACCTTCCTATAATTAAGTTTGAACATTAAACGATGAACATCTTAGTTTACTTTATTTTAATTACTCATTTATAAATATGCCTAATAAAACTTTAAACTTAATATAAATAGTTATCAAGCTAATTAAAGATCTCTTTCTATAAGGGTGGAGGTTGGGGAAAGAGGTCGGTAGGGTGCATTTGAGTTGGGTTCACGTCCCGCATCCTGGTAACACAATTATGGTTTCTAATTGTGGCTGAAACTCAACAAAATATAACGAATTTATTTGCAGACGAATTCACTAATTGATTTCTATATTAGTTAGATGCTTGATATTATTTTATATGTTCAGAGAAAAGTACAGCAATTATTGTACAATTAATCAATTATACTACATTATAGCTACAGCTCTCTCTATATAATAACTTATTATATACGTTAAACACAACAAATCTCGAATATATCCTAAAAAATAACGAAAATGTAGACATCCGCATCCGCATTCGCGGATGTTGAAATCAAACATCCTCATCTGCATCCGCAGATGTGAAAGAAATGACATCCGCTACATCACTAATTAGAAGTAAAGAAAAGTAAATTGGGCAAGGTTAAATGTAGGCTACAATTAATGGAAGTAGATTGGAGATTGCTAATTCGCCCAAAAAAAAAACAAAAAAAAAAACAGGAAATACAACGGATAGTAAATAACGAAACTAAACCTATATTTCTGAAACATTTTTCGAAGTGACCAAAAAACAAAAGGTAGCAAATTCGAGAGAAAAATTAGAACATTTAGAGAGTGGAAACAAACCGTTAAAAATAGCCAGCGGCCAAACGGACGCAAGGAGAATTAAGGGTAGAAAAAACTGTGTGAAATATAAACAGACCTAAAACAAATATTCAAAACATTCATCCCCAAGAAACGAGGAAAACAAGGTTGCAGCAAACATAAAAAATAAAATATTTCTATGCCTTCGCGGAAAGGAAAAGCAAATGTAATGGAAGTGTTCATCCGTTAAAAGGGGGACTAAACGAATATACAGATGACACTGAAAAAATGAGCGAACTGCTAAAGGAACAATTTACAGTAATTATGTGTTCAGTCCCCCAAAGCCCGAGATGAAAATAGAAAATCTGGATAAATCCTTCGACAGATACAAATCAGTTAAGAACAGGTATGGATACTAATCCATTAACTGATGAAGGTCCTATCACAAATACGAGAAAATTCAGCACTAGGGCCAGACACATGGAGTATCAGATTTCTGAAGAAATGCAAAGAATGTAGCCAAATCACTACACTTGCTATGGAGAAAATTACTCTAAACAGGAAAAGGATATCTCACAAAACTGCTTACTACCTACAAGAAATTATTCAATCCGAACCAACATGCTGGAAGATCATTATTAGACCACCAACAGAAAATACTGGAAGTGTTGTGTCGAAGTCAAAATATGGATATAATATGTACTGATTTTGTTAAACCTTTGATAGATGTGATCATGGGATTATAGCAGACAAATTTAAAATACAGGAATTAATAGAAAGCTGGAACGATGAACATTTAAATTTTCCGACCCAAAGAAAACAGTGTGTGTTAGTGAACAAACTTTAATATAAGTCTCAGGAGTCACCAGTTCTGTTCTACAAGATTCAGTATTAGTTCGGTTGCTGTTTATAATAATGAATGCGCAGGCCTGGATTACCCAATAGGCAGACTAAGCACGTGCTTAGGGCACCAGCAAGGCAGGGGCACAAAAAAAAAGAGAATTTTTTTGAAAGAATTTGATATTTGATATTTCAAAGAAAGCACAGTAGTAGTTATCATGGGAAAAATCAAAACAAAGAAATGATGGCAGTGCACCAGAAACAGCATTGAATCCTAGAGACAAATTTCGCGTACCGACTTACTATATACGCTTTAATTGATACACTTAAAGCTCATATGAAGAGGAGAGGTGAAGTGTACAAATAAGTATCAAGTAGATTTTCTTTTCTAAACGATTTCGTCTTATCTGACGAACAATATTCACAGGGTTCCCAAAAGCTAGTTGACTCGTACCCTGTTGACTTGAACATGAATCTCTGTGGAGAACTACGGCAGTTCCACTGTTATATGCGCTCAAAGTTTAATGAAGCAAGAAAAATGAAATTCAGTCACATTGATCTTCATGACACCCTGGTGAAAGACCGGATACAATGTGTATTTCCAAATGTTGATATCACACTATGTATTTTTCTAACATTGATGATTACTAAATGCTCAGCAGAACGCTCTTTTTCTCAGCTGAAAAGAATAAAAAACCCTCAGAGAATAACAATGTGTCAGGACAGACTTGATTCACTTTCCCTACTGTGTATAGAAGCGGACACGCTTCGTCGAGTCAGCTTCGATGAAATTATCCAGGATTTTGCAATCAGAAAATCTAGAAAGAAGCTATTATAATTTCAGCATACATGGAAGTTTTGTTTCATTTCGAAAGATAAAAATTTATTTTATGGTTTAGTATTGTTTTTATTTTGAATTACATATATAAGGGGGCACCATAATCTTTTCAGTGCCTAGGGCCTCTAAAGGTCTTAATCCGGCCCTGTGAATGCGGATATAGATGCTGACATCAAAGACTGTCGTATCATGCTTCGCGGACGTTACAAAGATATGCAAGAGAATATCAAACGAAACTGATATAGAAAATTGCAAAATGACATTGAAACATTATTCAAGTGGGCGGAAGACAACAATATGAAGTTGAACGAAGAAAGATTCCATCTCGGAAGAGAGTAGCAACAAGGAGCTACAGAATAAGGGGTACAAAAAGCTGCAAGCCAAACAGAAAACACCAAATCCACAACTTGAGGATCTTGGAATAATCCTGCCATTGGATGCAGAATTCAGAGAACGATAACATTAAAATAACAAAAACTATAAAAATAATGGGAATTATCTGAGGAGCTTCCATAGAAGTAGAACAAACATCATGCTAAAGGTATGGAAGAGTTTAATCGTACCAATAATTGAGCATTGCTCAGTATTCACAAATTTACAAAGAAAACGAGACATTGCAAACATAGAAACCATGGCAAAGGACTTTCATGTCTATGATAGAGGAAACGAAAGACGAAGATTACCAGTCATGACTGTACTCCTTGAAACTCTACTACTTGGAAAGAAGACGTGAACGATACACACTAATATACATATGAAAATACTCGAGGGTTATACCATAAATTTTAGAATGGAATGAACACACACTGGGTTAAGAAAGTAGGTAGATTCTCTACTCAGAATACGAGGCCCAAAACTCCCTAACTAGTTGCCAAAAGAACTGAGGAGCCTCCGGCACACCAACCTAAATGCATTCAAGAACCAATTCGACAAGCTCCTGTGTAAAGTCCCTGACCAGCCATGTGTAACTAGGTTTGAGGACAAGACGAGAGTACAAATCAACTCTCTATCAACAAACCGCCCAAATGAGGTGGCATGCCTCAGTGGGGTCTAACAGGTCGATCCCGACATTTTTCCAAAACTGACTAAAATAATTAAGTATCAGTCGTCTAAACCAGCGGTTTTCAACAGGGGGTCCACGGACCCCTAGGGATCCGTGAGTTGTGTTCAAGGGGTCCGTGAGTTGACGATTATATTCAGTAAAACATTTTTTTCCCCTTTTTTTGTGGTGGCTAATTTTTACCTCTAACCGATAACATTTTCGGTTACTTGAAACTTTAAAGTTTCTATAAATGTTGTTTTTTTACGACTATCTTATGTTTCCAATTCATGAACTGAGTTTTTGGCACAAATGAGCCCCTTGCCTGTTTTTATGCTGTTTTTTTTTATGTAAACAGAACAGCGCTAAGTTTTACGCATTTTTATTACATTTTTACTCCTACTTTGAAGTATAAATCAAGACTAAAAAACTATACTAATCTGGATACCTCAATTTGTCTATATACTACTTAATCATAATGCAAAAGATAATTTTTGGGGAGGACCCCCAAAAAATATGATTTTGATAAAGGGTCGGCAGTACAAAA
>JAJOZX010007225.1:32500-40000 GCA_023014485.1 Bathynomus jamesi
GAATTTCAGAATCGTCTGTCCAACGCATTTTGAAGCGCTGTCAATGGAAAAGTTACATTCCAAGATTAGTCCATGCTATTAATGAAGATGATCCGGACCGAAGAGTGGAGTATTGCGAGTGTTACTTGCACGATGTAGATGTGGATTGGACGAAGGGGTTTCGTAGAATACCCTCCGCGTTCACCAGACCTCACACCACTAGACTTTTTTTATGGGGATACTTAAAAGACAAAGTCTACGCTATAAAACCTGCAACAGTCGCTGAATTGAGAGCAGCCATTGAACGAGAATGCACACAAATACCAAACGAAATGTTTCGTGATGTTTGCGATTCCATTGCTTCGCGTTATCAGCAGTGCCTGGACCAGAACGGACGTCAGTTTGAAAACAGGCGTTGACAAAACAATTAAATAATGTCTGTAGATTCTATTACATTTTGAAAATGAAATGTATTTTAATAAACACTGCCTTTATAATTATTTAAAGTGTGTATACATTTTTTTGGGACGCCCTGTATATATATATATATATAATATATATCAGGTGTCCCTCCAAAAATGTCCCTATTTCTAAATGTTATAAGCAAAAAAAAAAAAGGAGGAGGAGGAATGTAGACACAAAGACAAACGCAATAGTACGTAAAAGAGGAGTTTATTGACCTTAATTAAACAACATATTCATTGTAATTGTCATTTTTTCTAACACAATATTCAATGTTACACATCTATTTGATAATTTTTGAAAATAGCTCAGCTAGGATGATGTTGATTACCTCAGACTTTGGTCTTTCGGTCTTCAAGTGTCTTAGACTTGGTAGAATAGATTCTGTCTTTTATGCAACCACCCCAAAAAGTCATGAGGTGTGAGGTTGGGAGAATATGGGGGGCCATTCCACTGGCTCATGAAAGAAGACCAGTAGCCCGGAGAAATATTTCCTCAAAAAGTTGCGAGTTTCACAAGCAATGTATGGAGGTGCTCCATCCTGCCGAAACCACTGTGAATCTGGAGTTCTACTCTACTGGTAGCGGTATCGTCTTATCCTAATTTCGACGAAAATGTTATTGCTTTAAGCATAAAATGGTGAAAGAACGGTTTTAATATACAATATTTATTAGTTATTGAGTAATGAAAGACCAAAAATGTATAGGTATATGCGGAATAAAAACTCCAGTCTGTCAACTTTCTGCAAAAGAAACCTCCAATAATAAAATATACAATTATACTCTCTTTATAAAATAAGAGGCAAATAAAGATAGGGACATTCTTCAGGACATATATATATATTTTTTTTTTTTCAAATTATATTCAAATTACTTATCTTTAATTGATTCTAACTAGCTAGTAAGTTAATAGCCACTTTCCACATTTTTTTATTGGAAAGTAATAGCAATTTTTCTCTTGAATGATTTTAAAAATGCAATTTGGTCGCACGCACATACTACTACGACTTAAAACACGACACATGGTTACGATAACGATGGTATGCGGTTTTATTCTTAACAAATGCTTGATTACTTACCAACCATTTGAAACTAATATTGTAGGTTCAAGGTTTATTTTCCATTGGCTTAGATTTAGATAAATACAGATATATAGATAAATCGACAACGTCGGGGGTTCGGCTCCCGAGATGTTGGTTAATAATAACCTTAGAGTAAGCGTAGTGGGTCGCGTTCATCTGGCCCAGTAGTTCCCAACTTTTTCTGACTCCAGGCACTCCCAATGCCATCTGTTCTTCTTCTGCGGCATCCCGAAAGATTTTCGTGTCCCACTGTTCAACATCCACTTACCCCGCCCCACACCAAGAATTACCTTCAAACTGAATCTATTCAGTTCCCGGATGGACGTATTAAATCGCGAATATTTAGTTTTATTTGAAATTCCCACATATTTAGTAACTTATTTTTGGAATTTTCATAAAATTTCGCAGTAACCCGGTTGAGAAACATTGGCCTGAGCGGTGTGTGTGTGTGTGTGTGTGTGTGTGTGGTGTGTGTGTGTAAACAAAAAATAACATCAATACAACGAAGATTTACAACATGAGTGATAACCTTAATTGTATAACATTAATCCTAGAAGGCCAACTTGGCCTATGAAAATAAAAGAATATTTGTTTTTCTGGAAATGATGTCTTTTATTGTACGCAAGTTAATTTTTTTTATTGTTTAGTAACAACAAATTGTCGAATTCAACCCGTAAATCTATCTAAGTTTCATAATGGGATTACATACACACGACACTAGTCGCTATGCGTGCGGTCCCACACTGGCATTCTAGGGTTAAAAGAGAAGTTCACAATTAAAAAAACAAGACTTAGATTCTTCGCTTCACTTCTAACAAAAACAGTTTCCACAAACTTTGTATTTTCTACATTGTCTAATCACGCAAACCTATTGCCGGGAAACGAGTGAAAACATTCGAAAAACCGAAAAATAACATGCAGTATTATTATTAGTAAAATTAATGGATGTAAATCTTAGCGCGACTGCTACATACGATATCCAAAGCAAGATTAAATCTCTTGAAGATAAGCTGAGACATAGACCAAATGTAAATAACTCAAATATACACGAGTGTATGACAGCGTCCCCCTACATATTACGACTTAATGAAAACTCTCTTCCATATTCAAGCCTCCAGGATGTGCCTTCAAGTTGCATACTCGGAAGAGAGAGAGGAGAGAGAGAAGAGAGAGAGGGAGAGAGAGAGAGAGAGAGAGAGAGAGAGAGAGAGAGAGAGAGAGAGAGAGAGAACGTAAAGTAGTAGATGGTACACGCAATAGTAAAAAATAGTTAATATAGCGAAACTTAAGCAAAAGAGAGAAGAGAAGTAGCAGAGGAGAAAGAGGAAAAGAGAAAAAAAAGAAAAAAAAAGAAAATATAAACGGAGAAAATATAATTGAAATTGTTGAGAACAGAAGATAAATACAGATTAAGAAAAGAGAGAAGCGAACTAATTTGAGGACGGAGAGAGAGAGAGAGAGAGAGAGAGAGAGAGAGAGGAGAGAGAGAGAGAGAGAGAGAGAAGGCGGCGGGTAACACCGCGAGGGAGGGGAGAAGTTAGAGCGAAATGACTTTGGGGCCACGAGGCGACAGTCTAAGTAAAATTTATCACTTGCATTCCGTAAGAGAGACGAGAGAGAAACGTGTCTCTTACACTCTTTCCCTCCGTGTATTTCGGAGGCGAGATCGAAACGTTCAGTTATTCTCCTGTTAGGTCTCCAAAGAGATTCGTTTCCAAAAATTTAGGGTTCTTAAGAGCTACTTTACAGGGGGGGGGGGGGCGGTGCCAAGAAAAATAACTTCCCTTTAATAACGTCTTAATAAAACATAAACGTTTCATACAATTTCATTTTGTGTCAAAATTTTTATGATACAAAACGTTTTTAATATAAGGACACCGTGATACGTGAGACTGAAATACTATCTTGTACTCAAATAAATATCGCGATATTTCATATTAAAGAAAATATGGCGAAACGAAATAGGCCTCAATAGTAATGGAAAACGTTTTTAAATTATGGGGAGATTTTATTGTTTAAAAGTGGCGCTTAGCTTTTATCTAAGTGCAATGGACCAAGTGGAAAGAAATTGGCAGATTACCCAACGATGGTGAGGGATAAAAAAGAAGGCAATCTTGTTTCTGTTTTTTACATTGTCTTCTTTTTCTTTATATTTCGTAACGGCTGAACTATAATAGAATCTTTGTATCTGGGTGTAAGAATTTTTCGGTTCCTTGGCAGGAGACGCTGATGGCATGGGTAAACTTTACGTTTGCCATTTCTTTGAACGATTCTTTCCTTTCCGTGTTTTCATTTCAGAGCTGTTAACAGTTTTTGGATTTTTTTTCTTTGTTTGTTTGTTTTTAACATTTTGCACCATTGGTTTGTATGGGGTCATAGTGCAAGATTAAGTGGTCCATCTTTTAAAGTTGCCACCGATGCTCATACGATGGAATGATACCAGTATGTTATCGTATGTCATGAGGGTAGGGGGGTGAAGGTTGGGTTAGTCTAAGATCAACAGCTGGCGAGGCAGAGCTCAAGCCCACAGTAGGCGGATCCCACTACTCGACTTTCCTTTACTTCCTTCACGTTGAGCGAAAGATGCCTCTCAGTCGGAGAGAGAAGGCGCGAGGCGAACCCAGACAATTCAACTGTTTCCCAAAGTAGAACCATTGGGGAAACTGTGAGGACCTAGGGTTGGATTGGCCTTTATCTCTGTTAATCTAATTTCTTGCGTTTTACATCACCGTTGAGGAATACATTCATTGCTGTCTTTAATACATGTCCTAAAAGAGGTCTGGACGTAGTATTTCTGCATGAAATAAGTAATTTTCTACATCGAAAGCTCAGACACAAAAGTTTATTCTTTTGGAACGACTGCTACGAAATGATATTTCAAACAAATGCATTCATAACACGAGTCTACAAAATATGCCGTCCATACAGAGATAAAAGTAAAGAGACACCTTTAGTTTTTTCCATAGTTTTTGATTTGATAATAAAAGTCAATAAATAATAACAGATTTAGTGAATCAATATATTTAGAATGGTGTCATTTTCCCCTTTGCATTATGTAAAACTGACGCACGTTCTGACATTCCAGTGATGAACTTTGTCATTTGTTCTTCAGGACAAACATCGGATTGTCTATTTACTTTCGGCAACCCTGCGTAGAGGGTGAAAAAAGTGCAGTATGGAAACGAATTCTAGTGGTCCACTCTCGATGCTTCAAACAAAACCCGCTCTGAGACGACCTAACATTCATTTAAAAAAAGTGAGGTCGAGACCGAGGTAAAATAATTCTTATGAAAAAAGTATGGTGAATACACATTTTCAAGTCATGGGCCATGGTATAAATTTGCCACCTCGCTGTTGTTCTCATGGTTCTGAACTGGAAATAGTATTCAAAGATGTAATAACATTTTTTTTCATCTCTAATTATTTTCATGTTAAGTATATTTCTGCTACAAAAATAAGAGTTCGATTGTGCTCATCAGTCAAATTTTTTTTTTTTTTTTTTTTTTTTGTCTGTGCGGGTTGAGAACTGGCTTTACTTGTTTAAACAGTTTCGTAGTGAAAAATATGAGCATCATTTAAACCGAGCCAATTGTGAGAGAGAGATATATACAGGGTGTCCGAGAATTATCTGTACAATTTTTTGGCTGTTATTAAAATCAACCATGAAGTGTAGAAATTCCAGTATTGTCCCATTTTACAGAGAATCTCATTAAGTTTTTTCTGATACCAAGTTTTGACAAGTTTTTTTAGAAATTCCAGTGTGTCCGAATTATCTGTACAATTTCATCTTTTAATAAAATTCTTGATAACACGTAAATTCTTAAACAAGATTATTTAGAATCTGTATTTTCAAAAGTTTCTTTTATTAAAGTAACGTTGTTACAAACATTCGATATGTGCACCAAGTGATTCGCAAAACATCCAATCGATACTCCAAATGTTGCATGTACGCTGCAGCATCCACATCAATTCGCTCAATAGCAGCTGTGATTCTTGCTTTTAAATCATCAATGTCTGTCACCCGCGTACATTTCTAAAAACTTGTCAAAACGTGGTATCAGAAAAAACTTATGAGATTCTCTGTAAAATGGGACACACTGGAATTTCTACACTTCATGTTCCTTTTAATACACAGCCAAAAATTGTACAGATAATTCTCGGACACCCGGGTGTGGTGTGTGTGTGTGTGTGTGTGTGTGTGTGGTGTGTGTGTGTGTGGTGTGTGTGTGTGTGTGTGTGTGTATATATATACCCGGGTGTCGAGAATTATCTGTACAATTATATATATTATATATATATATTATATATATATAATATATATATCTTATATATATATATTATATATATATATATATATATATTGAAAATTATTTCACGAAAGTAACACGTGAAAAATATTTATGATGAATAAAACCACGAAGGAAAGGAAACAAATGGTGCTCAAGCGCTTTCGTCTAATGACATCCTCAGAACACTGAGTACATAAAAGGTTAAGCCTATATATAGGTTACAGAAAGAAAAAAGAAAAAATAAATAACATACACACACACACACACATATATATAATATATATCTATACATATCTATATCTACAAATACATACATACATACATACATACATACATACATATATATATACAATAAACAGAGAAGTAAAAATAAAAATTAAAAAATTTAAATTAAAACCTTAAAGGATTACCAGTGAGGCGTACAGATTTGTAAGGAAAAATATCGATTTTAGCACAAGATCAAATGGATTATAAAATACAAATTTATACTGGAACTCTGCCCGGTTTTAACACACTGCTGCCTATGGTCAGGTTTCGATATATATAAAAAATAATAATGCAAATTAAAGTTAATAAAGTAGAAGACAAGTTTACCAAAGATTTAATGTTTTACCCTTCTTATCTAAATCTGTTTAAAGGAATTCAAAATAACAGGATCGAGTTGAAAAAGACCTTTGCTTATGTTGAAGTTATTTGAAAGTTGGATAATGGCAGACTCAAGAATATTTCTATTAACAATGTTGCTTGAATGGAATAAAACTGAAGCATTATTCCAATCATACAGTGGGCTAACTCTGACAAATGGACAAAAAGGGCACTGGACAACTGTCCTGTTCTAACGGAATATTGATACTGTTTTATACGTGTGTGCAAATCCTTTCCCGTTCTGACCTATGTAAAGGAATCACATTGTTTACAACCAATTTTATAGATAATGCCTGATTATTGGTAGGGCTATTTTTTACTATGATATTTTTCACAATATTGTTATATGAAATACTACATTAATATCCAAAAGTTTAAGTACATTAGCAATGCCTAAAAAGCCCGGAAAAATGGAAGTACTAAAATATTTTTTGACAAAGTACGAGTGTTAATATTGACACTAGAAGTTCGTTTGCCTTGTTGAGACAAGATTCCATAAACGCAGATGGATAACAAATCACTTCGAATACCGTTGATTTTTTCCAATTCGGATCGATGTATCGGACTGGCGATCCTAAGGGCGCGGAGAAACATTGATGAAAATATGGCCTTCTTAGTGGGGGTATCATGTCCCGATAAAAGTGTACGTAGGACAAATTGTTTGTCGTTTTCCGATAGATACTAAACTTAAAACCTGGGCTTTCCCTATGTACACGCACATCCAAAAATGGGATTGAATTGTCTTGTTCCACTTCTAAAGTAAACTTAATGGAGGGGACTTGATCATTTAACTGAAGGAGGAAGTTATCCAGGTCACGATTCATGGGCCAGATACACAAAATATCGTCGACGTACCGCAACCACGGGATGCCAACCCCCAGGATTCTCGGAATATAAGTAATTTCGAAAAACTCCATATAAATATTGGAGAGGAGGGGCGATAAGGGGTTGCCCATGGCCATCCCAAAAACTTGTTGATAATACTCGTTATTGAAAGTGAATTTACAGTCTTTGATGCAAAGCTTAATAAGTTCCAAAACAATG
>JAJOZX010007225.1:42500-82500 GCA_023014485.1 Bathynomus jamesi
TTCAATAAGTATCCGCACTTTTTATTTAGTGATAATATTAGGGTTGCCAAATTTTTCAAATGCCCATGCGGGACAATTTTTTCTGAGGTTTTTTTTAAGACCAAATTTTTTTTCAAATTGAAACGATTTCTCCAATGGTTACAACAAATAAAATCAGAAAAATTTTATTATAATAATATTTAACAATTAAACATCGTGAATAAATTTAAATTACTATACATAATATTGAAATTCTAAATCAATTCATCCCTAAAAAATTTGCTTAAAAAATATTGTTTGCGGGACATTATGAACGCGGGATTTTTGGACGTTTGGCAACCCTAGATAATATAGTGTATATATAATATATACTCGTAATAACGAGCCAAACTGAGATCTATAGGCTTATTTAGGCAAGCAACAGTATAGGCTTATTTAGGCTACTCGTAGTTGTCACATATCGTACGAGTAGTGAGCATGGCTGTGCCGCTTTCAATGTGTACTCTGGAAGAACAGAGATCCGTGGTTCGTTTTTTGTGGGCAGGTGTGAAAGGAGCCGAAATTCACACGCATTTATGTGGTCATTATGGGAATAATGCGTTACCACGGCGAAGTGTGTACGAGTGGATTAAAATGTTCAAGGAAGGTTGGACATGTGTGACAGATGCTCAGCGATCAGGACGACCGTCAACATCAACCAGTGCTGACAAGCAGGAAGAAGTCAGAGCCATGATTTTCGATGACAGAAGATTTAACAATAAAAGAAATTGCATCTTTATTAGACATCAGTCAAGGGTTAGCCTATTCAATAGTTCATGACATTCTTGGCTTTCACAAGGTTTGTGCAAGATGGGTGCCCAAACAGTTGACAGAAGAGCACAAGCGTAATCGTATGGACGTCTGCTCTCGTCTTTTGGCGCGGTATCATAATGAAGGTGAAAACGTTTTGGAGCGCATTATCACTGGAGACGAAACCTGGATCGATCACTATGAACCAGAAAGCAAACGACAGAGCATGCAATGAAAGCAAACGACATCTCCCGTTGCAAGGAAGTTCAAAGCGCAGCCGTCAGCAGGTAAAGTTATGCTAACACTGTTTTGGGATACACGAGGCCCTATCTTTAAACATTATCTAGAGCGTGGAACTACAGTAACAAGTGCATCGTATTCTGACATGCTTCGGAATGAGTTAAAGCAAGCAATTCGCACAAAACGGAGAGGGAGATTGTCAGGTGTTATTCTCTTACACGATAATGCGCGCCCTCATACCGCTGCACAGACTAAAAAATGCCTTCAAGAACTTAAATTTGAAGTTCTCGACCATCCAGTCTACAGTCCAAACCTGGCACCTTCGGATTTTTACCTGTTTGGACCACTAAAAGACGCTTTGAGAGGTCAGCGATTTCAAGGCGATGATGACGTGAAGTAGGCGGTGCATGACTGGCTACGCACACAGTCCAAAACATTCTTTTGTGATGGTATTAGGAAGCTTGTAGATCGCTGGACTAAGTGTATTGAGAAACAGGGAGACTATGTTGAGAAGTGATGTGTTTATAATCTATCAGATGTGAAAATAAAATTGTGAAAATAAAAGTGCGGATACTTATTGAATTACCCTCGCATATAATGGGATGAATTTCACAATTAAACACGTGAAATGAATGAATGATGCAAACCCACAGGGAAAAAGAAAAATTATTCCAAGGCCTTTCGTGTTTTCAGAAGTACACCTCGTCATTCCCTGACAAAGTGTTTTCTTTTCCCTAGGTGTAGGGTTAAATCACGTACAACAAAGTCGAAGTGCTAACAAGAACATTAACAAATAACTTTCTAACGATACGATAAACCAAATACAAAATAGGTTTGGTTGTAGCCACTGTCACAACACCGCTTCCCGTCAAACTGCGAAGTTAAGCGACATTGGGTAGGGGCTAGTAGTTGCAAGAGTGACCGTCCTCTGTATTCAGACGATGTAACAACGACCAATGATTCGAATCCCACGTAAAAGTGTAAGTCCCCTCGGTCACATGACCTCTACCGTTACGAAGGAGGCTGAACACTCCCAACCCCTCTAAAGAAAATGTAGGCTGCGCGTAAGAGTAGAACCCCTCCCTCTAACCCCCCGAACATTTCTTTTAATCTTTTATTTGCATTTAGGAGGTTGTATAGCGGCGCACCATTCGCACGAGTTAATAATATCATAAAATTGAAAATTCTAATTCCGTGGGAAAATAAAAGTAAGGAAATTAAAGTACTTTATTTAATGAGAATTTTTCAGTCTTTTGCCTCTCCTTTTGATCGTTATCTTACGGGATAGAGAAGAAGGCAGACTCGACTAATAGTCATTCATATTCATAGAGGGAGGCAAATTGTTTTTTAGCGTCAATTTGAACTATTAAAGGCGTTTCATACCACTTTCCAATGTTACTGAAATTATATGGAAAATAGGGACGAAACATTTTTATTTATTTGTTTACCATTTTCTTTCTTTCTCTCCCCCACCCCCCCACCCCCGCTCCGTTTTATTTATTTTTTTAAGTGTGGTAATCTATTTTAATAGAAGCCCAACTCCTATCATGGGTAAAATTAAAAAAAATAATCGTTGTATACGCCAAAAAAGCCCTTTCTCTAAACTTTTTAACAGACCCCCGCCCCCTCCCGTACCTTAACACAAGCATAGTTGATTAAAAATGTGAAAATATAACAAATATGACCCACAAGAGCTACTGGCTAAAAAACGAGTACGCATGAAAATTTACACAAGTTGGAGCTACTTGGGGCATTTATGACTAATTTTATATAAAGTAATATCCCTTACTGATAAAAAAAATTAGCAGGAAAATTAGAAATGCGGATGATACAGAATCCTTACAATAGGAAACAAACAAAATATACAGATTGTTAGAAGACAACAACATGAAAATCAACACCGTAAATGTTCAGCTCTTCTCTTAAGATAGAGAAGAAATGATAAAAATCAAAGCTATGGCCTACTCTCTCCCAGATGGACAGGAAATTTGGAGAAACTCGAGAGCAAAAATTTAGGAATTATAATGACCGACGATGCGTAATTTGAAACACAAAACAAGGTAGCGATAAACAAAGCAAAAAGGGTAACTGGACAGATACTGAGAACCTTTAAAAGAAGAGACAAAAAATATAATAATTCTCTTGCTGAGAACAGTGATCATACCAGAAATGGAAAATTGCTTTGTCTTAACATTCTCATACAAAAAAAAAATTGATATTGAGGAGAAATGCAAATAAATTTTACAAAGATCAATGAACGGCTGGCAAGGAACTAAATTACTGGGAAAGATTACGTAAATTAATTCTATATTCGCTGGAAAAGAGGAGGGATGGATGCTACACCATAATATACGCATGGAAAATAATGGAGAAAGTAGTACCTAACCCCAAAGTAAACCATATAATCATCCAAACAACATTGGAAAATAGGAAATATAGAATGCGAAGTATTCCCAAACTAATTGCGAGACGAGGAACATTCTCAACACTGAAGGAAAATACGTTTGTCGTCAGAGAATCAAGATTATTTAATGAGTTACCAAAAGAAATAAGAAATACAAGTGATGTTCGTGTGAACGTCTTCAAAACAAGATGAGCCACCAAGAAAGTGGCAATTTACTTAACGTTCTAAACGCTTATAAAACATCAGTGAAATATTTATGACATTTAGTGAATGTCCCATTTCTTGCTTGGTAAACACCTAACTCAGGACAATCCCATGAGACAGAGGGCTCAATAAAGCAATTCTCTCCTTCACCAAATCAACTCCAGAGGTAGGGCCACGAGCCTGACCTGCGTGTGACAAAGTTATTGCAAAAACAATAGCTAAATGGGAGCTCATCAAATTCGTTAGATTATTACTCCAAATTCGTTATAGAATAGTATGACTTAAAAAAAGGTATAAAGAAAATGATACGTCTAAACCCATCTTTGAATCAAAACAATCCTTGTCACCCTCATTTATTGTTGTTCCAAATTTTGAGTTATCCGTCCTACTCTTAATTCTTCGTTTTCACTCGTAATTATTTCACTTTTCCCTCTTTGATTTGGCCCCCATTTTCCCCTCGCTCTACCCCAAGCCTCACCCAGAGTAAACCCCTTCTCTGTCCCCGACTTTAAAAAGTTAAGAAAAACTCAGAAATTTAAGAGGAAGAAATTTTCTTGATTAGTTGGCAATGAGACTTCTCTTGTTTTATCGTCCGTATACCGTTTACATACATGTCTGATGCACACGTATACGTATGTATATATACATACATACAACTTTACACACACACACACACACATATATATATATATATATATATAATATATTCAGAAACCATCAAATTCATATATGGGATTAATTTTTCTAATACTTTTAATCATGTTATTTGCGTAAAAATTGAGTTCAAATCTCCATGTAATTGAATTGGTTAAATTTTTCAAAACATTTCTCATATACAGTATTTATACAGTATTTATACAGTATTTATACAGTATTTATACAGTATTTATACAGTATTTATACAGTATTTATACAGTATTTATACAGTATTTATACAGTATTTATACAGTATTTATACAGTATTTATACAGTATTTATATAGTGTGTATTCGTACAGAGAAATATTTCAATTATATTCCTCCTTATCTTTTGTACCATGCACGAGATAGTTATAAAAAGTTTACCGTTCGTTTGAAATAATTTAACAAATAATAAAATTAATTCAACTCCAACATAATTATAATGTAAAACATCAAAGAATTTGAGGAAAATAAAAAAAGTTAAAATGCAAACGTTTTCGTACATTTACTTACAAAATTATTTAATACTTTGAAGTTCCACCTTAAGCTTGATAAATTTAATTTTTTATCAGTAATTGGCCGTTTATTGATTAGAGACTTAGATTCTGAATTCTAGAATTTTCTCTTTGAATCTTTATGGAAGACGGATGACTGTTAAAGCCATTAGTAAGCAATGGGTCGCCGTAGTAAAGAGTTATTTACAGATCTTAAGATATCCGTTATTGCTGCACACGAATCTGGGAAAAGTTTTAGAAAGATAGGAGAAGAATTCCATTAATGACGGTTGGCTGCAGTTATAAAGAAATGGAAAGACTTTGGAACAATCAAAATCCTACCAAGGTGTGGATGACCTTGCATGATTTCAGAACGTATAGCTAGACGGATTGAAAGAATGACTGCTGCGAATCCACGAGTGGCTGCAGGTGATATTTGCCAAACATTAAGAGTGTCCATCCCTCTACTGTACATTATATATTGAGGAAGAATGGTTTGCATGAAAGAGTTGCAAGAAGAAACACACTACTATGAAAAGCGCACGAAGAAGATCGTTTAAAGTACGCCAAGGATCATCAAAATGATGGATTTGCATTCTTTGGAGAGGAGAGACCAAAACTGAATTCGCAAACAACGAGCAATGGTATAGTGGTCGAAAATCAAATACTGCATTTGAGTTAAAATAAATCCTTCCTTCGGTTAAACATGGTGGTGGTAATTTGCTTCTTTGGGAGTGCTTTAGTGCTTATGGTCCAGGAAAGCTTGTCATCAGTGGAACCATGAATTCGAAGAAACATCAGGAAATTTTAGAAGAAAATGTATTGCCTTCAGTTGGAGAGTTGCAAATGGGTCGTAATTGGGTACTGCAACAAGATAATAATCCAAAACATAAAAGTAAGAGCACTATGGAATGGTTTCAACGAAAGGATTTCAAACTTCTCGAGTGGCCTAGTCAAGGACCAGATCTCAATTTAATCGAGAATAATTTTATGGCTTGATTTGAAAAAAAAAAAAACTCTCCCCAAGACAAACTCTCCGAATCTGAATGAATTGCAATAATTTTCTTTAGAAGAATGGACTAACTAGATGTCGAAACCTCGTAGAAAAAATACCCAAAACGAATCATTGAAGTCATTCAAACAAAAGGTGGACTAACAAAGTATTAAATAATTTTGTAAATAAATGTACAAAAACTTCAACATTTTAACTGTTTTTAATTTTCCTCAAATTCTTTGATGTTTTATATTATATGTTGGAGTTAAACTAATTTTTTTTTATTTGTTAAATTTTTCCAAACGAACGGTAAACTTTTCATAACTATCATATGCATAGTATAAAAGATAAGGAGGAATATAACTGAAATATTTCTTTGTACGAATACTTACGAGTGCTACTGTATATGTATCTCGTATGAAGTTTCTAGAGGTGAAAATTTTATGCAAAAGATTTCTGTCGTAAGTGTAAATAAATAATAAATGGAGAATGGCACTTGCTTGAAAAGAAATATAGGGCCTACGCTTAAAGGTTACGAATCTCTCAGACTTCCCTGGAAACTTTTTCATCTCTTGAAATGGCGTGTGGAAGTTGAGGATTAAAGTTATAACTAATTCCTTTATACTTCTACAACCGCGGATGAAAAGTTTGGAAGAAGAAAAAACTGCATGGTGACGCTTATCTCACGCCTAATAAAGTGATGCAAAAGTTCAGGGAGAACTATACGTTACTCAGATCAGTAGCCAGCGATCATAGGTCACGGGGTAACACCGTCGTCTCCCTATAAGCGAAGTGAAGACAATAAGGTCGGAGGTTCGAATCCTGAATGTGCTGCAATAATAATCCAGAAGTTAACTCAACTAGCCGCATTAGTTTCGGCTGCGCGCTGCCACAGTTTCTGTCCCACTTGATTTACTATTATTATTACACAAATCAGTGTATATGTTTGAGAACATGAAAATCCTCTCTATTTCTGCCATTACACACTGGAAATTTAGTTATTTTAACTCGAATTAATGGCAAAGAAGCTCCGACCAATTAAGCCGTTTTTTAAAAATAACCCCAAAATAACATCACGTTTGGGTAAAATTCTGAAAATAGAGTAAAAAATTTCCTTATTTTGAAACCTACATAAAAAACGTAATAATCTTAAGTAATTTATAGGTCGGAGATTATCTGACACCAAATTGGATTAAAATGACGCAACAGCTGTTAATTGGAGTGAATAAGGAGGAATTTGATAACGTGCAATCAGTCAGAATTAAAACATGAGCGTCACATTTCCAGAAATTTTGCCAAACTTACATCGACTGAAATGATTGATACCGAAGATCATTTTGAGGAAAATGTGTAGAAAGATGGATTTTCAGCATTATTCAGAGAGGGGTAAACATAAGTGGATACCCGCCCCCCCAAATCAAACATCCACTCCATCCAGCTCTGAAACGCAGTTCAGATATAATATTTGGACCTTTGTATTTTTTACAAAGTTTACGAGCACCCTCCTCACTCCTTAAAAACAAAATAAATAATTTGGTCTCATATTTTGTGGATAAAACTAAATCAATGTCAAGAGAATTAAAAAGGTACTTGAAATTATATAAAATACTGCATAGGTCATTATATATAATGATATTTGAACATTCGTTTTTGAGATGTAAAATTACATAGGGACCAGAACTTCACAACAAAAGCTGACACAAAATTATCTTATATAGCTAAATGGTATAAAGGTATACATGTTAAAAATTTCCTGTCGTGAAACTCAATGTTCCCTATTAACAAATACCGATAAGCAAGAGTTTCACGACATGCAAGAGTTTCACGACATGCACGACTTCTTGGATCGACTGGACAAAACCTTTATATAGAACTAATAATTTCAAGCAATGCTGAACTTACACACACACACACACACACACACACACACACACACACACACACACATATATATATACACACACACATTTTAACTGCAAAAAACACAGTATAATTAATGTAAAGAACGACGCTTGTGTAGAAGAGCGTTCCGCACAAGATGAGGAGGAAGAACGAACAAATGAGAAATGAGGTACCACCCGGAAATCGAACCCGGGTTCATCCGATTGCCGGTCAGATATGCTATCCACCACACCATGGACCTCGATCAATCAGAAGTCGTAATTCTTCTACATACGAGCATATCTGACCGGCAATCGGATGATCCGGGTTCGATTCCCGGGTGGCACCACATTTTTCATTTGTTCGTTCTCCCTCCTCATCTTGTGCGGAACGCTCTTCTACACAAGCGTCGTTCTTTACATTTTATAATATATATATAAGCTTATATATATATATATATATATAATATATATATATATATATATATATATTATAATATATATTATATTATATCACTCCAAAATAAAATCACAAAGAGGAGAGATGCAGAAGTATATGAAAATAAACGATGCAATGGCTATATAAAGGTTGATTTTAAATAAATATATACAGTACGAGTATATTTGCCAAATAATCCAAGTGGGTTTATACTGTAAATTCAAAAGGAAAACAATTTAATAAAATTTATGACAATGCTTTATAGTGTAGACTTGAAAACGTTTTTATTAAAAAGGATTGGCTCTACACTAATAGTGTGTGTGTGTGTGTGTGTGTGTGTGTGTGTGTGTGTGTGTGTGTGTGTGTGTGTGTGTGTGGTGTGTGTCAAAATTATTTCACGAAAGTAACACGTGACTAATATTTATAATGAAAATAACTACGAAGGAAAAAGAAAACACGAAATAGTGTTCAAACGCTTTCGTCTAATGACATCCTCAGAAACACTGAGATTAATAACATAGGTCACAAAGAAAAAAAAAAAAATATGATTTGTGCACAAAAAAAATTGTAGGAGCAACATACAAATTTATATGGAAAAGCTACCAGAGTTTTAGCACCTTGCCCTTCTTGTCTGAATCCGTTCTGAACGAATTCAAAACAGGATCAAGCGAAAAACATGCCCTGGCTAATGTTGAAATTGTTTGCAAGTTCAATAATGGCAGACTCAAGAATATTTCTATTAACAATGTTGCTTGAGTGAAACAAACCTGAAACATTGTTCCAATCAATACAATGGGATAACTGACAAACGGACAAAAAAAATATATATACAGGGTGTCTCAGAAGTCGCGCACCATAGGCTTCATTCAGATTAAGAGGTTTACGAGTCGAAATGGTTTATAAGTGATGTTTAATTGCAATATACAGGGTGTCCATAAATGTTTACCCTGAAAACAGTATGCTTTCATGTTTTAATGACGAATCTTACATCCGTTTTCTTTTTACAGGTGATCTCGTGCACGCATAGTTTCTGTGCTGGTGTGTTTCGTCTACCGCATTCGCCGCTAGGAGCGCTGGAGTAGCTGTTCAGTTGTAGAGTCAACAGACACAATGTGTATATTTGGGGATCGGAAAACCCACGTGCCGTAAGGGAGCATATTCGGGGCAGTCCGAAGATCAACGTCTGGTGTGGACTAATGCATGACCAGATAATTGGTCCTTTCTTCTTCGCTGAGAACACTGTTTCCGCATCTGTGTACCTGGATATGCTCACCAATTACGCCATCCCCCAGCTGCAGGACAGGCAGCCAACTGTCATCTTCCAACAAGATGGGGCACCCCCTCATTGGGCGCATGTTGTTCGTGAAACTCTCGACTCAACATTTCCAAATCGATGGATTTGCAGGGACGGGCAAATCCCATGGCCCCCAAGATCACCAGACATTACCCCGCTGGATTTCTTTCTTTGGGGTCATGTTAACGATTTGGTTTATGCAACAGTTGTTCCAGATATCAGGACATTGCGAGAACGCATTACGGATGCAATTGCAACAGTTAACCCACAAAAGTTGGAAAATGTGTGGCGTCAGTGTGAATACCGTTTAGACATTTTACATGCCACTAGGGGTGCACATGTGGAAGCTTATTAAGTTCATTAACTATGTATCAAAACATTGTATGTTTATCTACTTATGATTAAAACTGTGTTTGAATACGAGTGTTTATTTAAAAGTTATAGCATGCTTTAATCAGGGTAATCATTTATGGACACCCTATATGTTCGATAATGTTCGAATAATAAAATTAATAGTATGTACAGTTAATCAAAAAGCTATCTTAAAATAATTAAATTGAATGAAGCAACATTAGCCAATGGTGCGCGACTTCTGAGACACCATTGGCTAATGTTGCTTCATTCAATTTAATTATTTTAAGATAGCTTTTTGATTAACTGTACAGACTATTAATTTTATTATTCGAACATTATCGAACATACCGGGTGTCCGAGAATTATCTGTACAATTTTTGGCTGTTATTAAAAGTCAACTATGAAGTGTAGAAATTCCAGTGTTGTCCCATTTTACAGAGAATCTCATTAAGTTTTTTCTGATACCACGTTTTGACAAGTTTTTTAGAAATGTACGCGGGTGACAGACATTGATGATTTAAAAGCAAGAATCACAGCTGCTATTGAGCGAATTGATGTGGATATGCTGCAGCGTACATGGCAACATTGGAGTATCGATTGGATGTTTGCGAATCACTAACGGTGCACATATCGAATGTTTGTAACAACGTTACTTTAATAAAAGAAACTTTTGAAAATACAGATTCTAAATAATCTTGTTTAAGAATTTTACGTGTGTTATCAAGAATTTTATTAAAAGATGAAATTGTACAGATAATGTTCAGACACACTGGAATTTCTAAAAAACTTGTCACAACTTGGTATCAGAAAAAACTTAATGAGATTCTCTGTAAAATGGGACAACACTGGAATTTCTACACTTCATAGTTGACTTTTAATAACAGCCAAAAATTGTACAGATAATTCTCGGACACCCTGTATATTGTAATTAAACATCACTTATAAACCATTTCGACTTGTAAATTCCATAATCTAAATAAAGCCTATGGTGCGCGACTTCTGAGACACCCTATATATATATATATCTATATATATATATATATATATATATATATATATATATATATATATACAGGGTGTCCCATAAGTCCGGCATCATAGGAGAAATTCATATTTTTCTATTTCTACAAACCATAATTCATATTTTTCTCTTTCTACAGGCCATAATGTCTGTGAGCAAGGAAGAACGAATCCAGATAATTCTACTCATAGGAAATAGGAGTCAAAGAGAGGCCGCTGCTGAATGTAACAGACTGCATCCAGACCGCGAGCCAATAACACAGAGTTGTGTTAGCAGACTTGTTGCAAAGTTTAAGGAAATAGGATCCATAGAAGATAAACCACGCAGTGGACCTTCAAGGAGGTCCACTGACGATAATACAGCGACTGCTATCCTGGCTCGTTTTAACAGAAGTCCCAATAAGTCTCTTCGGCGATTGTCCGCCGAGACAGGAGTGTCGAAAAGTAGCATCCATCTCATTCTTCAGGCTCACAAATGGCTTCCATATAAACTTCAGATCCTACAGAAATTAAACGAAGATGATCCCGACCGGCGGATGGAATTTTGTGAATGGGCTACGGAACAATATGCTCGGGATGCCAATTTCCCGTCCACCATTCTGTTCAGTGACGAGGCTGTTTTTTATGGAAATGGTGAAGTAAATCGACAGAACACCCGCTACTGGTCTCAAAACAACCCTCACTGGTATACCTCTTCAAAGGAACAAGGTGCATCTCGGGTGATGGTATGATGTGGCATTTGGAAGGATCGCATCATAGGCTCCCTCTTTTTCGATGAACATGTCACTGGAGGCACCTACCTACGTATGCTCAAGGAAGAAGCATTTCCCAGTGTCTTGAACGAAGAAGGAAATTTCCCAACATGGTTCCAGCAAGACGGCGCTCCTGCACATTACAGCACCCAAGTAAGGGAATACCTGTACCAACAATTCCCTGGTCATTGGATAGGACGTCGAGGGCCTGTGGAATGGCCAGCTAGAAGCCCGGATCTCACGCCACTAGATTTTTATCTCTGGGGCCACTTGAAAGCGCTGGTATACGCAGAGAAAATTAGGAGTGTTGAACATTTGCGACAGCGCATTATTGGGGCATGTAACACCATTACTCCTGACATCATTCACCGTGTGCTTGCTGACTGGGTATCACGTCTGAATTTGTGTATTGAAAACAATGGTGGACATATTGAGCACGTTTTGTAAGTAAAAACTTTTTTGCTTTGCTTTTTTTAATTATTTTTCCTATGATGCCGGACTTATGGGACACCCTATATATGTGTGTGTGTGTGTGTGTGTTACGTGGTGGCCATGTCGTAACACCGCTTTCCCGTAGATCAGCGAAGTTACTCGACATTAGGTCTGGATAGCAGTTAGATAGGGCTGGGGAGATCCTCCTCCGGGTCCAGATTATGCAACGACTCGTGATTCGGATCCTACATAAAGCCGCGGGTCCCCTCCGCCATTTGACCTTAAATATTGCGAAAGATGTTAAATAACCCCATCATTACCTTACGTAGTTAAACTTATTACGAATAAAAGTGCGTTAAAATTTAATAACCAAAAATTATAAAATACTTCAAGACTCCTTCCATATCATAAATTCTCTCCCAAATCTTTGACGAAATACTTTTAACTGAAATTTATTTTCCATTTTCAAGTGAAATTTAGACCTGTAATTATTATTAACAGTAATTAGTGTCATTTGAATAGCTATATTAATTACGCTGCTCTAGCGTCTCTACGTGCTATAAATTACCTTTAAAAGCCCTCTCAGGTATGTTATCGTCGAAATATATATATACATACACGAGTTAAGTAGTTATATCGTGATTATTTCTGTGGATTCAGATAACGGAATATTTTTAGTTTGAAAACTTGCGTATTAAAAATGAAATTATATATGTATACCCAAGTCTCGATTATATATATATATATATATATATATATATATATATATATATATATATATATATATATATATATAATCAACGTTTTACAGTAGATGTCAACGAATTAAGTTGAAGTCGAGGAATGGTTTCATTCACTGTTTTACACAAAGCACCGCTCTGCCCATCCATCTATTTCAGAGTAGGAGCAGCTCGCAGTACTGTTGCCAGATGCAACAGAGGGTCAACGCACTGACAAATCTTTCATACGTAGTTCATCACCAGTGGAAACAACAATGTTTTCTTATAATCAATGTGTGGTCAAATTCATAATTATCTAGGCGCCTATGTCATTACAGTAGTTTGCATTGCTGACAATCCTGACTAAAGGTCCAAGTACATGATTCATCAGGAACAAGATGCATCACAAGCAATGTTCCCTCTAATTTTTTTTAGTCCGTGTGCGCAAGAAATTTTCGTTGTGCATCCATTTAGATTCATGGTGAAAAATTGTGCAAACTTTTCTGAGCGCTATTATCTTCAAAATTAAATATATATAAATATTAAATACTTAATAAATATTATTTCCATAAGGTGAGAGCTTGATCATTACGGTACTATTAAATGGATATTAAAAAACTTTTTACAATATTATATATTCTTAAAAAAGAAAACATTTTATCCATTCTAAAAATATGAATAAAATAAAAAATAGTAAAATAAAAGGTTCTTTTGCATTATCCTCCCAACACTAATTTTTGTATATAATGTTGGTTTGGTTTTGGTTATGGTACTTTATTTTCCTTCCATTATAAAAAAAATTAGTGCTGGGATTAGGTTAGGTTAGGTTAGGTTAGGTTAGGTTTGGTTAGGTTAGGTTAGGTTAAAAACAGCCCGCCGCAGGCGTTAGCCTTAATTAGCCGGCTTCAAGTTAGGTTAGGTTAGGTTAAGAATATTTATTCATATAACTAATGATGTAATATTACTGCTTTCATGCCCTTTCACGATTAAAAATTAAGTGTTTTGCTAACGTACTTTATTTTCCTTCCATATAAAAAAAATTAGTGTTGGGAGGATAATGCAAAAGTACCAAATAAAATTCAACAAAATAAAGAAATAAAATAAAATAACATTAATTGAAAATGACTATTTTAGTTATCATTTCTCAAAACAATTTTTAGCATTTAGCAATTTAAAATAGACTATCAAGATTAATACATGATTTATCCATTCACAAATAGGAATAAAATAAAAAATAATAAAATTCAATAAAATAAAATATGATTTTCTTTCAAGCGGTTTCTTAATTTGTTCTTTATAGAATTCATTAAACTGAAATTTTTAAAATTACTTCATTTACTGTCGTGACTCATGATACGCTTGAGCCTGTGCGCATTTTATTTTGCTGTGTGCGCGGGTTCCACAACGCGTGTGCGCGCGCACACGCGCACACCTTAGAGGGAACATTGAATTCACAAGTTGTTTTTTTCCCCAAGGCGAAACTAACATTTTATTTTTTATATATATATATATATATATATATATATATATATATATATATATATATATATATATATACCGTTATATGATACACACAGACCGTGCATGGAACAAGGAACTCTGCTAGGATAATTAAATCAACTATACTCCGAATGAGTAATGGTAAATGACAAATACCATAGTTTTTTCTTTTTCATGATGTTAGCCCGACGTGGGCAACGGGTCACTCGCAAAGAGGTCTCAAAAATATAGCTTCCCTCACCAGCTATCTGCAAAGCAGATAGGATCCAGCTTTGGGACAGGATCTAGGGTTTAAAGCGAGCCTAGCCCAGCTATATTTAGAACCTCAATATAAACAAAAGACTCGCTGCCTTCACGTCAGATTGAATACACCAAAGAAAAAGGGGTAACTATTATATTTTTAGCCAAAAACCAAAACTTAAACCTCAACTGGCTTTAAACCCTAGATCCTGTCCCAAAGCTCGATCCTATCTGCTTTGTACATAGCTGGTGAGGCAAGCTATATTTTTGGGACCTCTTTGCGAGTGACCCGTTGCCCACGTCGGGCTAGCATCATGAAAAAAAAACTATGGTATTTGTCATTTACCATTACTTATTCGGACTATAGTAGATTTAATTATCCTAGAAGAGTTCCTTGTTCCATGCACGGTCTGTGTGTATCATAAAAAATTCAGAGCTGGGCACTTGCGTTTTTTTGCCCGTTTTTTTGCGGTACTGCGGTACTGCGGTACTACCGTGTTGGTCGGTACCGCGGAAAGTACCGCGGGAAATTTGAATGCGGTAGCGGTACTGCTGTACTTTCAGCGATCCTTTGCGGTACTGCGTTATGCGGTACCGGTTTGGTAGTACGGTAGTAGTACCGCAGTACCGCAAAAAACGGGCAAAAAAACGCAAGTGCCCAGCTCTGATAAAAATCCTCAGGGAACCATTCTGAGTTCATTCCCATATATATATATATATATATATATATATATATATATATATATATATATATATATATATATATATAATAATAATAATAATAAATAATATACATATAAAGCTCTCCTGGCCGTTTTTGGTCCGTCAGCATATATCAAGCGAATGATATATGTTGACATAATTTCATTGTATAACAATAGTACATTAACAAATAAAAATTTAAAATAGGGGCGGGCCCGACTGGCCCCAATGGACGGAACGCCACTGATATATAAATATATTAATGGGTTTTTAAAAGCGTCTGTCACTTATTTCTTAACGATAATTGGACCATATGTGGCACGGAACCAGGTGACTTATTTTATTCTGAATTCTTGATGCACAAATGTCAGCAATATATATATATATATATATATATATATATATATATATATATATATATATATATATGTTGTGTGAGAGAGAGAGAGAGAGAGATTTTTTGGTCCATTCGGGGAAGCTCCTGTTATCAAACTTGTGCATCTTTTAATTATTCTAGCAATAGTAGAAAACTGCATAGAAAAACATAAGGTTCTCTCCACACCCTCCGCTCCCTCCTCGCCAGGGGCGAGTACGGAAAAAGGTTGAAGAAAATAGCTTGATCCTGGAAAAGTAGTCAAAGAAATTTTACAGAAAAGAGGAGAATATATAAACTAGCTTCACAATTACGTTATGTATACAGAAACCATACACTAGAGAGCATGGCTGTACAAATTAACATCATAATATTTACAACTTTGTATCGTTACAAAAACCTGAACATATGTTTTGATTTTATACAAAATATTTACAGCTCTATTTACCTAGGTATCGGGCCAACTAAGACCCCCATGGCCCACTCCAGGCTAGCCCCAAAAGGATAAAGAAAACTCTCTATATCTACACCCATGTACGCGCAAAGCCATTACGCTGGCAAAGTGAAGAAATGCTTCTACAGGAAAGGGGTTGAAACAAGAATTCAGAAAGGAAACAGATTTTCCACATCATGACCTCACCCTTCACGTGCATTCAGCTACCAAGAGAAGGATAAAAAAAAAAATAGCAACGACGGAAAAGCAACTTTACCTCACCTAATTCAGGTAATTTTTTTACTTTATGGTTCATTAAGAAAGTATGTATTTCTACAAAATAATTATCTAGTCTATTAACAAGGCAGGCAAGTGTGTGAGGGTGTTTTCTGTAATTGGATATCTGTCATGCGTATGTGTCTGTCAACTTTTTGAATGTTGCCGGGTTTCAACTTGGGGTCTCCCGCCGTGAAAAGTGTTTATCGGCAAGTGATATATTGGGTTGTTCATACTTCACGGTGCTGTGTCATGCCACAACGAGAGTTGAGAAAATCTTTT
Source organism: Bathynomus jamesi (assembly GCA_023014485.1). NCBI lineage: Eukaryota > Metazoa > Arthropoda > Malacostraca > Isopoda > Cirolanidae > Bathynomus > Bathynomus jamesi. The sequence continues at coordinate 58,981 of JAJOZX010007225.1, forward strand.
TCTGGCGAGGAATATCAGTGGAAGATACCTGTATCTGTCCCAGTGTAGCCTACTTGTCCCTCACGGAGAATGTGTGTGTTTCGTGGGTGATCACCCGCTGTTGCTACGGCGAATTCAAGTCTCCCACTTAGAGATGTTTATGAGGCAAGTGATCAAAAAATGAGTTGCTCGATGGGTGGGTTATGCTTTGTGGGGAATAATGCAACCAGAGACGTCTGTCTAAAGTGGGGGGGGGGGGGGGGACTAAGTGTAGGAGTAAATGTTTAAACAAACTTCTGCGGAGTTATGGCTATAATACTATTAAATGAGAATAATTTCCTGTAGTCTACGCTGTTTATTCCATTGGGCATCTTGAAAACTTGAATAAGCTGACCGCGCAACCTCCTGGTCTCTAAAGTAAACAGATTTTAGCGTTCTAATCTACGGTCATAGTTTTGATGGCTCATTGAAGGATCAATTTTGTGGCCCTTGCTTCTACCCTTCCCAACGTTTCTGTAGCCTACCTAAGGGACGGAGACTAAAACTGTACACAATACTCGAGTTGAGGTCTAACTAGTGAATTGTAAAGAGACATTACAATCTATTTCTAAACTGGAACCGTCTTTTAATATAACCTAGTATTTTAAAGGCCCTTTTTTCCGACTTCTGCACAGTACTTTGACAGTTTAAGATCATTACTGATATATATTATATATATATTATATATATATATATTATGGAGAAAAAGAGAGATGTGACGGAAGGAACCCATAATACAGATTTATGCGCAATCCGAATGATCTACGGATCTCTACATCATCTAAACGCAGAAGAAGAAGACGGTCATCCATCCAACTATTAAACAGACGCATCGTCACTTAACCTAGCTGATCTAACAGGAAGCGGTGATTTGACATGGTCGCGACACAAGCCCGTTTAGTATTGTTTTGATCATGAAGGTAAATTTCAATATACGATCGTTGTATTCATTTTAATCGTTGAAATAATTGCAATTTATTATAGAAAAAAATGAAAAAAGTGAAGAAAAATGTAACTTCCAAAGTTTTGCAATTCAGTTTATTCGTTATTTAGATCAGTTTTTTTTCCCTGTCTTTTTATCCAACGTTCCCTTCAAATTGAAGTGAATCTTTCAGGCCCTTCTTTATTTCATCTGCAAATGGCATTAATAATCAGTGCGAAGTAGCATTAAAAATGGAAGTTTCATTTTAGCATATAATGGGTACCAATCCCACTCGGCGTTATTACTATTTCATTCCGCTCCCCCTACCCCCATCAAAAGTGAGAAATCCACGAGTGAGAATCTCAAAGGAGACAATACTCAAAACGATCTATTCCAGTTTCATGCCAGTCTCATTCAAGGTTGCCCACTTTGGTCCAAGTTAAGTTAGGTTAAGTTCCCTTAGTTTTAGAAATATAAGCCAATTCTCATCTGGCGTCTTTACCGTTTAATGTTAGGTTTTGTTAGTAAATATTAGCCACTGTCATTTGGTGGCTTTACCGCGAATGAGAATGGGAGTGACACACACTCCCAAATGATAAACCTCTTTTCTTATATGGATTTCTTACTTCGTACATTCTCACTTGCCGATCGCGGATGGGAATGACATTGAGTGGGAATTAATCTATTAATGTTTAGTGACAATGAATAAAATTATTGAAAATATCCAAATTTTTACTTACGTCGTAGGCCACGGAACTATCTATGAACATTTTGTTGACGGGGACATTCTGTTAACACGAAACGAACCAATCTTAACCTAATTTAATTTAATCTAACTACAAATAAATTTTCGATTAAATATCAAGCCGAGAGAACAATGTTGGCACACTACATAATGTCAGGACTATTGGAATAAATTGTACATCTCGTTCACACCGTATATATAATGTTCAATTTATAGTCTACAGCTCTTTAACTTGCCCATATTCACAGCTTCAAGGTACAATATTACGTGAACTCATCCATTTTGACATAATTTGGACGCAGAAGATGGGCTTCCATCAAACTACTCTCCAGACCCAATGTCGCTTAAGTTCGCTGATCGACGGAAAGCGGTGTCACGACAGTGACCACGACGTAGCCCAAAAATCTAAGTCTTTTTTTATTAGTTAAAAGGTATCGCTGGCAAATAGGATTTTAAATATGTTGGAAATAAAATCTAGATCACTGATATTTGTATAAAAGAAATTGTAATAGATCTACATAAGATCAGAATCCCTGCAATGAACTCCGTCGTCTCATGCGACGGAGAGGAAATACATCTGTATGTGGTATCCGAACCACGGGTTGGTACTTCATTTGAAAATAGAGGATGGTCACCCATCTAACTAGTACTTAATCAGACCCCAATCGTGAATCTAACGGGAAGTAGTGTTGCCACTTGACTACGGTGTAGCTCAAGAAATTAATAGATTCTAGATATACATTTACACACACACACTATTTTCTGTTAGAGAAAAGATAAAGGGAGGTTAATTTACTATATGTACCATCAATCCCAAATCTCTACATTTTCTTTATCAAAACATGTTGAACGCAGTCAAAAACTTTAAGCAAATCTAGAATCACCGCAATCAGCTCTCTCCAAATGTAAAGAAGCATATTAAGGGGAATAAAAACCACAATAAGAAGTGGGTTTATTAGAAGCACAACGTTTCGACCTATAGTCGAAGATGAAGACCCGATGAAGATTAGAGTACATGTCGAAAGATTGTACTTCCATTAGATCTACTTCTTATTGTGGCTTTATCTCGTAATTCAACTTCCCGTTAAGTGAAAATATTCATCTTACATAAATGAAGCGTTTAGTTTTCAGAATACGAAAGTGTGGACAGTAGTACTTTTACGTTTCTATAAAAAGATACCAACTACTTGAGATAAGGTTGCATTAATTACGAAAGCCTATAAAACAGTACGACAGAATGAATCGACCTTTACAATACCTTAATTCAGTGTCTTCCAATCGGGGTACCTCGAAATCTCGTGTAAATAACAAAAACAAGGAATCGAAAACGTGAAAGTTGCTGAAGATAAGCAAATTTGGAATGAACAAAAACATTCAACATTTATTACGTCCATACAAAAAGTTACGTGGTGTTGGGGAGGGATTAGATGTTGAACAATGAGAGACGAAAATCTCACCCTGTGTGCCGCGAAAGAAAAACAAATGGCACTGGGATGCCTTCAGCCCAAAAAGGTTGAAAACCACTACCTTAATTAAATAAAACACACACACACACACACACACACACACACACACACACACACACACAAGTTCCGCAACCTTCTATAAACAGAAATATCTTCTTCTCTTTTCTCAATTCACTAAAATAAGAAGTTTTGAAGGCCATATCTTCTACCAAAAGAAGTTATTTATCATCAAAGGAGTTATTCGATCATTTGAAAAGAAGCTTTGGTGCCCTAGAATGCACCCTCAAAAAATAATTTCATACATACATACATACACACACACACACACACACACATATATATATATATATGGTGATTCAAGAGTCAGGTTACATATGGAAATACTTTATTATGTAATGATACAGGGGAATAGTCACATCACATGTTTGATATGGCCACCGTTAACGGCAATGCACTTGTGCAGCCAGCTAGGAATATCACATCAATGCACTCCTCCTTCGATAACATCTCATAACTCATTTACCTGCAAAGAAACATAAAAGCCCTATGTAACCTGACTTCTGAATCACCCTGTATATATATATATATATATATATATATATTATATTATTATATTTTTATATACCGTGCACAAATTCACCTACCTGTGATATCCTGGAGATTTTAAGCTTATAAGGATTACATATTTAATTTGTAAATCTGTCCACGTTATCTTTGTCATGCAGAACTATATATATATATATATATGTATACAGTTGAGGGTCATTCAGTGATATGTAGGCAGTTCTTTGTTTAAAATAATAAATAAAGGAATTAATTCCCAGTTTTTATTATAGGTACGTACATGAAATAATTTAAATATGTATAAAAATGCATAAATCTAATTCAATACTGCGTATATTTGAACAACAACTTGTTGACCAGATTGCCATAACTTTATTTAATAAGAATCCTCTTCATATATATTATATAACTTATAAATATTAATTAAGCCTTTTTTAATTATAGCAGTGTTATGAAGCAACTGGTCGATCCAAATTTTGCATGGATTCTGTTCAGGGGTGTTAGTGGCAAATTTTAAGGTGCAGGAACTCTAAGGAAATAGCGGCATGTTGGTACATAACTTTAAATTCTGCTATTATTTCCTTGTATCGGTACATCAGTTAATGAGGTTATTGTCCAGAATAAGCGAAAAGTTGAATACACGAATTTTACGGTAGTACATCGAGGTGTAATAATTAACTCGTCCAATGTTTGCAATTACAAATCATATTTAAGGGGAAAATTTGGCTCCCTATTTCAATAAAAATATGCCTTTTAACTAAGTAAACCAATAGCGCTGGTGGGTGGCATAGGCATTTTATCTGGAACAATTTCATGACCTCAATATTAATTAGTGTTTCACAAGGTTGCAGTGTATTTAAATGAAGAATATAAACAAACTTAAACAATATGTTTGTTCCCAACTTCCAAGTATCAACTAAAAAAAAAAAAAAATTAAATAAAATTTGGATGGATGGATGGAGCGGGAGCGGCGCTTCCGAGCACTCCCGCAGCACTACACCCCTGGTTCTGTTCATATACAGGGGTTGGGCAGGGTTCTGTTCATATTCCCGTTCTGTTCTATTGGACAGACGCTATATTTTCTGATATCACTCATGGTGCTATACATTTTGCTATGTTGATATGTAAATGCATATAATATTGAAAACATGTTCTGCTTTAATATGCTGATATCATAACCTTCAGAGTTATTTCTCGAGATACACGGGCAATTATGCAACTTAATACTGAGACACCAGTCACACCACCCAAACGGGTTCTTACTATCAGTGATATTGCCGAAACCACTATGGCCGAGACCGAGAGAGAGGCCGAGACTGACACCTAAGCACCCGAGACCAGAAAAAAAATCTCAAGACTGGTCTCGAGTCCTACATCACTGCTTACTATCATGCACTTTTCACAATCAGTAACAACTTTTCCAAGCGCCATATTTTTATTATACAAGACGAGAAAAAAACATTATTAGCTTATTAAAATAGAAGATGCTCTCAATGTTATCCGTCTCCACATAACTTAGTAAAGTATCGGATGATATTTTAAACAATAGCTGACAACTTCATAAAGGTTTGTATTTTTTATTAACAAACTTTCGACGGAAGAGTCCTGTCCAACAGATTTCCTGCAGTTTATGATAAAGGAATATCATGGCCACAAACATCACCAAATCTAAGCCCCTGTTACTTTTATCTGTGGGGTTATTTAAAAAATAGTGTGTTTAACAGAATCCTAAACACACAGTACAAGAAGTAACAGCATCAACTGAACAAGAAATTTCTCAGATTTCAACAGATACTCTGTCCAGAGTACTGCAAAATTTCGTTGTTCGTATGCAAAGAAGTTAATGAGTTCAGGGGACATTACATATACCATGTTTTGCACAAGAGGACTAACTCCCCATGCGTAGAAAAGTTACAAAAAATTTCATGCTTTCATATTTTTATTTCATAGGAAGGGATTGTAGGCACCAATCGACCAGGGAGGTACTCCGGGGGGAGGGATGTTCGGCAGGAGACTGTCCTCCTTAACTGATCTTTTGCTGTCTCTCCTCTACCCTGTAAGCAGTCCAGCATGCTCTCAAACACACACTTCTCGCTCTATTCTCCCTCGACACAGGCATGCATTTTACACATTACACAATCTTTCCAAAATTGATATAAAAAAAAAATCTCTCTCTCTCTCTCTCTCTCTCTTCCTCTCTCTCTCTCTCTCTCTCTCTTCTCTCTCTCTCTCTCCTCTCTCTCTCTCTCTCTCTCTCTCTCTCTTCTCTCTCTCTCTCCTCTCTCTCTCTCTCTCTCTCTCTCTCCTCTCTCTCCTCTCTCTCTCTCCTCTCTCTCTCTCTTCTCTCTCTCTCTCTCTCTCTCTCTCTCTCTCTCTCTCTCTCTCCTCTCTCTCTCTCTCTCTCTCTCCTCCTCTCTCTCTCTCTCTCTCTCTCTCTCTCTCTCTCTCTCTCTCTCTCTCTCTCTCTCTCTCTCTCTCTCTCTCTCTCTCTCTCTCTCTCTCTCTCTCTCTCTCTCTCCTCTCCTCTCTCTCCTCTCTCTCTCTCTCTCTCTCTCTCTCTCTCTCTCCTCTCTCTCTCTCCTCTCTCTCTCTCTCTCCTCTCTCTCTCTCTCTCTCTCTCTCTCTCTCTCTCTCTCTCTCTCTCCTCTCTCTCTCTCTCCTCTCTCTCTCTTCTCTCTCTCTCTCTCTTCTCTCTCTCTCTCTCTCTCTCTCCTCTCTCTCTCTCTCTCTCTCTCTCTCAGAAAACTCTGCAGGAGTTCGCTTGCTCGGTGTCTCTGTGAGGCAAGCTAAATATAGAGCTATTTATATATTCTCCACTTTCCGTAAAATTTCCTTGGCTACTTTTCCAGGGTCAAGGTATTTTCTTCAACCTTTTTCCGTACCTGCCTCTGCAGGGAGGGAGCGGAGGGTGGGGAGAGAGCCTTCTACTTTTCTATCCAGTTTCTACTACTGCTAGCATAGTTTGAAAGGACAAATTTTCCCTGGCACCCGTTGCCATTGGTACCTCCTCGGTAGGGCCGCAAGGCCTTTTGAGGTACTTCTTTTCCTTGTAACTCCTTGTAACTCTCTCTCTCTCTCTCTCTCTCTCTCTCAGGAGCATCAGAATACCAGGATATCGTTGCTATCACCGAGTCCTGGATTCATACTGATCGTAGGGACTACGTTGGGGAGTTCGAAATTCCCGGGTATAGAATGTTTCGCAAAGACCGCACCCGTGGGGAGGGGGGTGGGGTACTAATATACGTCAGAGACACGTTGAGTCCGGTTGACTGCCAGTTCCGGTCGGAACGGGAGCTGCTTGGCGTCGATCTGAACGTGGGAGGGACGAACTATAGGTTAATCTTGGTGTACAGACCTCCGCATCTCCTCCTCGAGGAGATACAGCCCTGTACACCGAACTCAGTAGCCTGCTAGGGGATAGGGTGTGTGTAGTTTTAGGAGACTTCAACTGTCGCGGCATAAAGTGGGAAAACAGGACTGCCGATGCTGAAGGGAGGAGGCTAGTTGACTTTGCTGATGAGAACTTCCTCACTCAGTGGGTCAACGAGCCTACACGAGGCGAAAGCGTTCTAGACTTAGTATTCACGACCGAAGACAACCTCGTCACTGGCCTCACCGTTGACGAATCGTTGGGCGGGAGTGATCACGGTCTTATTAGGTTCCGTGTGTGCGTCCCTCGGGTGAAGCGTAGTAACTCGAGAGGCAGTAAGCTCGATCTCCGGCGGGCGAACTTTGTTAGCCTCAGGGATAGCGTAGGAGAGATGGGGTTAGAGGTTGGCGGCGATGTTGAGGGAGTGTGGAGTGCATTCCGGGATGAGTTTATGGTGCTGCAGTCTGCTGCCATACCCTCAAAACCGGTCACCCCTGCTTCAACGCAGCCTAAGTGGTTCAATCGTGGCATCGCTTCGGCTATCCGAAATAGGAAAGTAGCGTATAGGAGGGCGAAGGCCAATCGTTCCCACGAGAACACTGAAGCGTATGTCCGCCTGTGTAGGGAAGTGAAGGCGAAGGTTAGGCTAGCGAAACGTAACGAAGAACTACGGGTGGCAAGCCTCTGCAAGGGGAACCCTAAGGAGTTCTTCAGTTATGTTAATAGTAGAAAGCCCATTAGAAGCATGATAGGTCCTTTAAAGGACGGAAGCGGCGTTCTGCGGACCTCCGACGCGGACATCGCTAATGTGCTTAATGAGTACTTTGCGGGAGTGTTCACCAGGGAGGATACCCGCGTCATCCCCGAGCCAGCTGTGAGGCACGAAGGTGCTGGCCTGGATAGTGTTAGATGTACCGCGACAGTCGTTGCTCATAGAATAGACAAACTGAGCGCGTTTAAGGCTCCTGGGCCAGACCAGTTTCTCCCCAGTGTTTTGCGAGAAGTGCGCGACCAGGTGGCTCCCCACCTGGCTACAGTCTTCAACAAATCGTTGGATGGGCCAGGTGCCTGGTGACTGGAGGGAGGCCAACGTGACCCCTATCTTTAAGAAAGGGGATCACGAAAGTCCAGGGAACTATCGTCCTATTAGTCTCACTTCAGTTGTAGGTAAATTATTAGAAAGGATAATAGCTGATAGAATCGTTGACCATTTGGATTCCTACAAGCTGCTTGGGGACTCCCAACATGGGTTTAGACGGCATAGGTCGTGTCTCACCAACTTGCTCGAGTTTTTCCACGTCATGTTGAGTGAGTACGATAAGAGTAGGGCGATTGATATACTTTATCTCGACTTTCAGAAAGCCTTTGATAAGGTACCTCACCGCCGGCTAATGGCGAAAGTGCGCGCGCTGGGTATCGGTGGGGAAATAGGTAGGTGGATTGAAAACTGGCTGAGGAATAGGCGGCAGAGGGTGGTAATTAAAGGGGCTAGTTCGGGTTGGGCCTCGGTCACTAGTGGGGTTCCTCAGGGTTCCGTTTTGGGGCCACTGTTGTTTACCATTTACATAAATGATATCGACGGTGGCATCGTCAGTCGGATCGCCAAATTCGCTGATGACACCAAGCTTGGGGCCAATGTTGGGACGCCCGAAGCGATCGAGGAACTGCGTGCGGACCTAGGTAGGATAGGAGAGTGGTCCGAAAAATGGCAAATGCCGTTTAACTTGGGTAAATGCAAAGTGATGCACATTGGCTACGCCAATCCCAAGTCGGACTACTCGATGTTGGGCAGTAATATCGAGGTGACTGATTTAGAAAAGGACTTGGGTGTGCTAATTAGCAGCGACCTTAAGTTTACGAAACAGTGTGTAGAGGTGGAAAAGAAAGCCCAGAAACTATTGGGTTATATCAGGAGGCAATTTCAGTTTCGGAACAAGGAGATTGTGCTCTCACTGTACAATTCCCTTGTTCGGCCGTACCTGGAGTATGCTGTGCAGTTCTGGTCGCCCACCCTCAGGAAAGATATTGAGAGGCTGGAGCGAGTGCAGGCGAGGGCCACAAAGTTAATCCCTTCCGTTAGGCATATGGGCTACAATCGACGGTTACGCGCCCTGAACTTGTTTTCGCTTGAAACTCGGAGGCTGCGCGGTCAACTGATCGAGGTTTTCAAGCTCTTACGAGGGTTCAACGATGTCGATTTTAGAAGTATGTTTAGTTTAAATGATAACCCAACTCGCAACAATGGTTGGAAGTTGGATTTGAAACGGTTTAGGACTAGTGTGTGTGGGAATTACTTTACGTATAAGATCTGTGACACATGGAACAGGTTACCTTCGGAAGTTGTGAACAGTTCCTCTGTGGATCAGTTCAAGAAAAGGTTAGACGAAATCTTGCACACTATTTGAGTGTGTAAAGACATTTAGGACCTCAGTCTGCGGAAATTTCTTTTCCTATAAAATAGTTAATATCTGGAACCAACTTCCCTCAGAGGTTGTTTCCAGTCAAAGTGTAAATCTGTTTAAAAATAGGCTAGACAAAGTACTGAACACACTCATAGTTTAAGATTAAAACCTCAGAAAACTCTGCAGGAGTTCGCTTGCTCGGTGTCTCTGTGAGCAAGCTAAATATAGAGCTATTTATATATTCTCCACTTTCCTGTAAAATTTCCTTGGCTACTTTTCCAGGGTCAAGGTATTTTCTTCAACCTTTTTCCGTACCTGCCTCTGGCAGGGAGGGAGCGGAGGGTGGGGAGAGAGCCTTCTACTTTTCTATCCAGTTTTCTACTACTGCTAGGATAGTTGAAAGAAAAATAAACTTACAAAATTTTCCCTGGCACCCGTTGCCATTGGTACCTCCTCGGTATGGGCCGCAAGGCCTTTTGAGGTACTTCTTTTCCTTGTAACTCCTTGTAACTCTCTCTCTCTCTCTCTCTCTCTTCTCTCGCAGGGGGTATAAAGGTTATGCACGTTCCTTCTGGTGTTGTAAACTTTATACTTGGGGTGTGACAGCCCTCCGGTCCCGAGTCGTGGGATTCTAGAGAAATTGGCTGCCAATTCCTTTAGGTTCTCTCTCTTTCGGGAGGGCGGGTGAAGTCTGTTGTACAAACCTGTCCCGTGGGTTACTAGGACCCCTTCCCATCCCACTCTGTCCTTTTAGCTTAGGTTAGGGATGTTCTCCTCTGACTGCAAAAAAAAACTTTTAGTATTGTCTTTTCTCTACTGTTACGATTAGGACGCTACTGCTATCTCATGCGTGGGAAGAGAGGCTTGGAACCTCTATAAATAACTTTAAGTAAATATTTAGAGGGGATAATAGCGAGTAGGATTGTTGACCATTTGGATTCCTACAAGCTACTTGGGGACTCCAACATGGGTTTAGACGGCATAGGTCGTGTCTCACCATCATGCTCGAGTTTTTCCGTCATGTTGAGTGAGTATGATAAGAGTAGGGCGATTGATTAGAAGGCCTTTGATAAGGTACCTCACCGCCGGCTAATGGCCGAAGTGCGCGCGCTGGGTATTGGTGGGGAAGTAGGTAGGTGGATTGGAAACTGGCGAAAATGCCACAAAGTTAATCCCTTTCGTTAGGCATATGGGCTACAATCGACGCTTACGTGACGCGGGTTCAAAGATGTCGATTTTAGAAGCATGTTTAGTTCAAATGATAACCCAACTCGCAACAATGGTTGAAGTTGGATTTGAAACGATTTAGGACTAGTATGTGTGGGAATTACTTTACGTATAAGATCTGTGACACGTGGAACAGGTTACCTTCAGAAGTTGTGGATCAGTTCAAGAAAAGGTTAGACCAAATCCTGCACTCTATTTAAGTGTGTAGATTAGAGATTGGAGCGCCTAAATCTGTTTAGCTTAGAGACGAGGAGGTTGCGGGGTCAGCTTATTGAAGTCTTCAAGATGCTCAAAGGAATAGACTGACACACTCATAGTTTAAGAATAAAACCTCAGGAAACTCTGCAGGAGTTCGCTTGCACGGTGTCTCTGTGAGCAAGGTAAATATAGAGCTATTTATATATTCTCCACTTTAATGTAAAATTTCCTTGGCTACTTTTCCAGGGTCAAGGTATTTTCTTCAACCTTTTTTCGTACCTGCCTCTGGCAGGGAGGGAGCGGAGGGTGGGGAGAGAGCCTTCTACTTTTCTATCCAGTTTTCTACTACTATTAGGATAGTTGAAACAAAAATAAACTTTCAATAACAGGAACAGTTCCTCGGTGGATCAGTTCAAGAAAAGGTTAGACCAAATCTTGCACACTATTTGAGTGTGTAGAAAATTTTCCCTGGCACCCGTTGCCATTGGTACCTCTTCGGTATGGGCCGCAAGGCCTTTTGAGGTACTTCTTTTCCTTGTAACTCCTTGTAACTCTCTCTCTCTCTCTCTCTCTCTCTCTCTGTCTCTCTCTCCCCGCAGGTAGTCACCCTCCCCCCGCAGTTAGTCACCCTCCCCCCGCAGGTAGTCACCCTCCCCCCGCAGGTAGTGACTCTCCTTCCACGTTGGAGGGGGCTCAGGCTCCTGCGGAGATTGTCCCCTCGTTAGTGAGGGGCTCTTCAACTCCCGACAGCCCTGGCTGTTTGGGAAACGGGTCGTGCTAGGGGGCGGTCAGAATAGGGGAGGCTCTCTCCGTGCAATGCTTTTTAATGCTAGGTCGATCAGGAACAAGTTTTGCGAGCTACGGGCGCTCTTAGCATCAGAATACCAGGATATCGTTGCTATCACCGAGTCCTGGATTCATACTGATCGTAGGGACTACGTTGGGGAGTTCGAAATTCCCGGGTATAGAATGTTTCGCAAAGACCGCACCCGTGGGGAGGGGGTGGGGTACTAATATACGTCAGAGACACGTTGAGTCCGGTTGACTGCCAGTTCCGGTCGGAACGGGAGCTGCTTGGCGTCGATCTGAACGTGGGAGGGACGAACTATAGGTTAATCTTGGTGTACAGACCTCCGCATCTCCTCCTCGAGGAGGATACAGCCCTGTACACCGAACTCAGTAGCCTGCTAGGGGATAGGGTGTGTGTAGTTTTAGGAGACTTCAACTGTCGCGGCATAAAGTGGGAAAACAGGACTGCCGATGCTGAAGGGAGGAGGCTAGTTGACTTTGCTGATGAGAACTTCCTCACTCAGTGGGTCAACGAGCCTACACGAGGCGAAAGCGTTCTAGACTTAGTATTCACGACCGAAGACAACCTCGTCACTGGCCTCACCGTTGACGAATCGTTGGGCGGGAGTGATCACGGTCTTATTAGGTTCCGTGTGTGCGTCCCTCGGGTGAAGCGTAGTAACTCGAGAGGCAGTAAGCTCGATCTCCGGCGGGCGAACTTTGTTAGCCTCAGGGATAGCGTAGCAGAGATGGGGTTAGAGGTTGGCGGCGATGTTGAGGGAGTGTGGAGTGCATTCCGGGATGAGTTTATGGTGCTGCAGTCTGCTGCCATACCCTCAAAACCGGTCACCCCTGCTTCAACGCAGCCTAAGTGGTTCAATCGTGGCATCGCTTCGGCTATCCGAAATAGGAAAGTAGCGTATAGGAGGGCGAAGGCCAATCGTTCCCACGAGAACACTGAAGCGTATGTCCGCCTGTGTAGGGAAGTGAAGGCGAAGGTTAGGCTAGCGAAACGTAACGAAGAACTACGGGTGGCAAGCCTCTGCAAGGGGAACCCTAAGGAGTTCTTCAGTTATGTTAATAGTAGAAAGCCCATTAGAAGCATGATAGGTCCTTTAAAGGACGGAAGCGGCGTTCTGCGGACCTCCGACGCGGACATCGCTAATGTGCTTAATGAGTACTTTGCGGGAGTGTTCACCAGGGAGGATACCCGCGTCATCCCCGAGCCAGCTGTGAGGCACGAAGGTGCTGGCCTGGATAGTGTTAGATGTACCGCGACAGTCGTTGCTCATAGAATAGACAAACTGAGCGCGTTTAAGGCTCCTGGGCCAGACCAGTTTCTCCCCAGTGTTTTGCGAGAAGTGCGCGACCAGGTGGCTCCCCACCTGGCTACAGTCTTCAACAAATCGTTGGAGATGGGCCAGGTGCCTGGTGACTGGAGGGAGGCCAACGTGACCCCTATCTTTAAGAAAGGGGATCACGAAAGTCCAGGGAACTATCGTCCTATTAGTCTCACTTCAGTTGTAGGTAAATTATTAGAAAGGATAATAGCTGATAGAATCGTTGACCATTTGGATTCCTACAAGCTGCTTGGGGACTCCCAACATGGGTTTAGACGGCATAGGTCGTGTCTCACCAACTTGCTCGAGTTTTTCCACGTCATGTTGAGTGAGTACGATAAGAGTAGGGCGATTGATATACTTTATCTCGACTTTCAGAAAGCCTTTGATAAGGTACCTCACCGCCGGCTAATGGCGAAAGTGCGCGCGCTGGGTATCGGTGGGGAAATAGGTAGGTGGATTGAAAACTGGCTGAGGAATAGGCGGCAGAGGGTGGTAATTAAAGGGGCTAGTTCGGGTTGGGCCTCGGTCACTAGTGGGGTTCCTCAGGGTTCCGTTTTGGGGCCACTGTTGTTTACCATTTACATAAATGATATCGACGGTGGCATCGTCAGTCGGATCGCCAAATTCGCTGATGACACCAAGCTTGGGGCCAATGTTGGGACGCCCGAAGCGATCGAGGAACTGCGTGCGGACCTAGGTAGGATAGGAGAGTGGTCCGAAAAATGGCAAATGCCGTTTAACTTGGGTAAATGCAAAGTGATGCACATTGGCTACGCCAATCCCAAGTCGGACTACTCGATGTTGGGCAGTAATATCGAGGTGACTGATTTAGAAAAGGACTTGGGTGTGCTAATTAGCAGCGACCTTAAGTTTACGAAACAGTGTGTAGAGGTGGAAAAGAAAGCCCAGAAACTATTGGGTTATATCAGGAGGCAATTTCAGTTTCGGAACAAGGAGATTGTGCTCTCACTGTACAATTCCCTTGTTCGGCCGTACCTGGAGTATGCTGTGCAGTTCTGGTCGCCCACCCTCAGGAAAGATATTGAGAGGCTGGAGCGAGTGCAGGCGAGGGCCACAAAGTTAATCCCTTCCGTTAGGCATATGGGCTACAATCGACGGTTACGCGCCCTGAACTTGTTTTCGCTTGAAACTCGGAGGCTGCGCGGTCAACTGATCGAGGTTTTCAAGCTCTTACGAGGGTTCAACGATGTCGATTTTAGAAGTATGTTTAGTTTAAATGATAACCCAACTCGCAACAATGGTTGGAAGTTGGATTTGAAACGGTTTAGGACTAGTGTGTGTGGGAATTACTTACGTATAAGATCTGTGACACATGGAACAGGTTACCTTCGGAAGTTGTGAACAGTTCCTCTGTGGATCAGTTCAAGAAAAGGTTGAGAAATCTTGCACACTATTTGAGTGTGTAAAGACATTTAGGACCTCAGTCTGCGGAAATTTCTTTTCCTGTAAAATAGTTATATCTGGAACCAACTTCCCTCAGAGGTGTTTCCAGTCAAAGTGTAAATCTGTTTAAAAATAGGCTAGACAAAGTAACACACTCATAGTTTAAGATTAAAACCTCAGAAAACTCTGCAGGAGTTCGCTTGCTCGGTGTCTCTGTGAGCAAGCTAAATATAGAGCTATTTATATATTCTCCACTTTCCTGTAAAATTTCCTTGGCTACTTTTCCAGGGTCAAGGTATTTTCTTCAACCTTTTTCCGTACCTGCCTCTGGCAGGGAGGGAGCGGAGGGTGGGGAGAGAGCCTTCTACTTTTCTATCCAGTTTTCTACTACTGCTAGCATAGTTGAAAGACAAAATTTTCCCTGGCACCCGTTGCCATTGGTACCTCCTCGGTATGGGCCGCAAGGCCTTTTGAGGTACTTCTTTTCCTTGTAACTCCTTGTAACTCTCTCTCTCTCTCTCTCTCTTATAAACGGGGCCATTTTTGTGGGCACCCACCCTTGGCGCCTCCTTTCTACATAAAGAAAAAATTAATAAAAAATACAAACCTTTAAAACTGATTCTGATATCATTAATGTATAACGCCGTTAATGATATCAGAAAATACAGCACCGAAAACCAACCTATATATATATATATATATATATATATATATATATATATGTGGTGGACCGGATGTCAGTTTTTCAACATCTGCGGATCTTTAATTTCAATATCTTGGGATGCGGATATTTAGTTAATCTATCAATATAATATAGAATTATGAATATATGACAATTTTTCAAATTTCGTGATATTACTATTATGGCAGGCAATGCATAAGAATTAATATTAATGTTTTCATTATGATAAAAATAATAACTTTCTCAAGAGTTTCAGCCACAGAAAATTCAATGAAACAAGTTTCATTCAATTATCTGTGTTACCAGGTATTTATATTTTGAGGTTTATATATTTGTTTGTTCATATAATTAATACTTTACATGAAATGTGCATGACTGGGCCTTATAAGCTACTTTATAAGGTAATTTAATTGTAAATTGCATAATTTATTAGAGGTAATATCCGCATAACATCCGCAGTCAGAAGTGCGAATGCGGGTGTTAAAAATGATGCGGATGCTGATATCCGGTCCACCACTATATATATATATATATATATATATATATATATATATATATATATATATATATATATATATATATACACTTTTAATTTGGTTTTGAACAAACTATCAGGATCGACCTGCATTGGACCCCTGTCCAGCATCCCACCTCGCTTGGGAAATTTTTACGGCACCTATTCATCTACCGAACAAAAAGGATAAACAGCTGGATGAGCTACGCGCCGTCTGCCTGCGACGAGAATCGAACCCGAGGCCGATGGTTCTTAGTAAGCGCTGCTACTGTAACCACTATAAATGGTCGAAGAGTCACGATCGAGTAAAACATTTATTTAATTTGCTATTTTTACAATAATTTTTACGAAATGCGAATCTCGTGTAGCAATAATTTCTGTAAAGATTTTCTCCTGTGCATTCGCAGGAACTAAGCCCATCCGATCGCGACTTTTGGATCAGCTTGTATATGTGATCTCCGTTGAGATGCAGCAAAGTTGTTGCGTATCCCTGTCACTGAAGTAACATGCTATCGTACTTTGTTTTTTTTATTATCTCCACTAAGACCATGTGATTCTGCTGTGAAAAAGAATCGCATTGAAAACCAAAAATCTTCTTGAACGATTTTTATTCGGAATCAGCGCGACTATACCTTCGACACTGTTTTATTTGCCAATACTTTGTATGCAGGTACGTTTCTATGTCTACACACACACACACACACACACACACACACATATATATATATATAATTACCCATATACTTTTCATTTAATTTAATAAAAGTAAATAGGACATCACAACAAACGTATAGAACGAGATGCCTACAAGAACACTCAATATGAAGGCGTGCTCGAACCTATTATTACACCTAGAATGAACACATGCAGGAAATTCATATCTGGAAAGTGACATATTAACCCACTAAAAGTAATATATATATATACACGGTGAACCAAAAGTAGGTGGACAGTAGGTTGAATACGGTTTGTGTTATATTATATTATAACTATGGTGTTCATTATAACTATGGTGTTTGTGTTTTATTATATTAAATATTATAACTAAATTTATTTAAATTTTATTTTGTATTATAGTATACAAAAAAATTAAATATGTATTCTCAAAATAAACGTTATCATTTACTGTCCACCTACATTTGGTTCACCCTATATATATATATATATATATATCTATATATATATATATATATATATATATATATATATATATATATATATATTTATGTATACACACACCAGGGCCAAATCTCGGACCTGGAGACGTCATTCATTCATTGCACTTCTCCGCTGTTCGTTCCTTAAACTGGAAACGCCAAACACTTGGTCACCGAAATAATAATAGAGAATTCAAGGAGAACAGACCGTGGAAAGGCGTCAGGACGCCTTCCTTCTACGTATGACCCTTGCATGTTCCGCTTTAACTAATTCAAGAGACGCACCGCTCTTCCTCTCTCTCTCTCTCCTCTCTCTCTCTCTCTCTCCTCGATGCAATTGTAGCAAGACTCGCATCCAGCTCGATATTGAAGAAGAAATGACCAATACCGCTTTTGTAGTTGCTGACGTAAGCTTACAACTTTCATATACTGTATATATATATATATATATATATATATATATATATATATATATATATATATATATATATATATATATATATATATATCAGTGGCGTGCCGTGGGTACGTCTACAGGGTAAGCGGTATTGCGTGCGAGCACACGCACTATATGTACAAATTATATAACTATAGTAGCTAATTAAAAAAATTCATAACTGGCTAGTGGGTATGTACTGTAGACTATTCCGAAAAATACGGTACTGTCTTTAATATCTTCAATAAGATTTTTATTAGGGCAGGCGGCGCTTACCTAGCTTACCCTGAATGCACGCCACTGATATATATATATATATATATATATATATATATATATATATATATATGTGTGTGTGTGTGTGTGTGTGTTGTGTGTGTGTGTGTGTGTTTTTTTTTACTTTTTCATTCGTATATATAAGGAACCATAAAATATAATTACAGAATATCAAATCTGGATAACATCGACACACGTGTAGTGCTTATAAGATATTAGGAACTAACAATAATTCGCGTGCATATATATATATATATATATATTTATTTATTGTAGCGTACTTAAAGAAGTCACAATTAAGAGACTTTTGAATGTTCTATCTTCATTACACTGTAAGATACACATTTCCCTTTATTATTATTATTATACTGTAAGGATACCCCAATTCAATGAGCTACATTTGCCGTTTCCACTGAAAATAATCCAACACAAATGAGAATTTTCATTTCTTCTTACGCCTATTAAGCCATATTTTTTAATAACTGGAAACTCTCTTATTATTTTTGTTAATTAAAAATGTGGTAATTTTTTATAAATTAGAAAATTATAACAATTTTCATATACACACACACACAACACACACACACACATATATATATATATATGTGTGTGTGTGTGTGTGTGTGGGTGTGTGTGTATAATTATTTGGCTCCTACAACTTGCTATTAACCCTTTAACGCCGGAATTGTTTGTAGGGTTAAGTTATGAATGCGTGTATTTGAAAGGTTACCAATATGTAGCGTCGACCTTTTAGGGATAAGCGAATATTAATGGAGTCACGTGGATAGAATTCTATATTTACAGTATCTGAAAGTTACTTAATGAATACATAATTGTAATTTACTTAAGCACATGTTAGTAACTCATTATAATAATTATTTTCAATGAAGTTCATAGCTATGTCGCGAACGGTCTTCCTTAATTCCATTATATACACTTCATCACATATAAAATCGAAAGTACACTAAATTTGGCCCTATTTTGTCTAATTTTACTCTTGGCACCTATTAATTTATGTATATACATATATATTATGTACTGCTCTATGTATATACATGTATCTACATAAAACAATGGGAATTCAATACATGTACTTGAGGCGCCAAGAGTAAAATTAGACACTGTTACGCATATTACAGAAAATACAAGTATAATTTACTTTTTAAATATACGAGTATATGCTATACGTATAAGATTTTACTAATACCTAATAATAATAATGACTATACATGACCATATATAATAGGTTATAACTAAATAAAACTACAGGTACGTAAAATGAATAATACGCGTTCCTAAAGTATGTACGCAATTTTGCATGCAAAACTTTAAAAAAAAAAACTTGGGCAAGAAGCAAGAACATGCGGTGTAGAGGGAAGCAAATGTCTGTACTGCCTTCTCGTCCTTAAGATGCAATCTAGCGGGGGGAGCTAAATTTTCGTCTATCTTTGTTGCTTAGTCTGGCCAAGAACAGCATCCTTAAACGAAAACTGAAGATAGGAAGAAAGGATGCTTAAAGAGGATCATCTTGTTGGTAATAAACTTCTTTTTTTTGGAGGGAGGGAGGTTCAATCCATAGAAAAAGATTTTGCGATTAAAGATGTTTTCTTTCGTCCATTTTTTGTATATATATTTTTCTATGATTTTTTTTCCGTATAAAATAATTTTAAGATTTTCCTTTATTTTTTATGAAATATAACTTTTGGAAAGTAATTTATTAAGCTTTTGTAAAAAGATAAGCAAACTTATGGACGTAACGCGGATATATATATATATTTTTATTTTTGAGATATTAAACTTATTTTATGTTTTGGCCATTTTTTATATTTATTTAATTAACAAAATTGACACACAACATTTGAGAGAGAGCTTATACCATTTTAGGATAAATTTAATTTTATTGTGCTATATTTACACAATACTCTATTCATTTTGAAGGACATACGTTCTTTATGGCACATACAAAGAATGCTTGAAGTATTCTTTAAGTATACAATACCACAATTGAACATATTTATTTATTATACTCAATTATAATAACTATATTAATTTTAAATCAGTGTTTTAAGTTGTAAATTTGTGTGTATAAAACGCCAAAATAACATTTGTAATACAGTTAAAAAGAAAGTTTCAAATTAATAATGACTAAAATGAAAAATTCCCTTCCTTAATTAATGTATATGTAAGTATGAAAGATAATTTGCATTTTGCCTCCGAGTAGTAGGGTGGCAATAAGATAAAAACAAAATCTACGGTAACTGAGATGCTTATTTAAGTTACTCGCGCTGAGAGTAATTAGCAAAAACTTTGAATTTTAAGGAAAATATTTTACTGATGAAAAAGTATACAACGTTGTTTGTCCTTCAGTATGCTAATTACTAATGAGGAACAAAACAAAAGAACATTTGTAAAGCTTATTCAAGTGAAGAAACGTTAATTTGGCCATTATCAATTTCTTTGTTTCACGTAGCCAATCATTTGGAGGAGCCCAGCGCATGATACAGCTTCCCCTCGAGACAAGATTTCTTGTCCGCATGACTGGTCCCTCCCCTTTATTGATCTCAACCAATCAGCGTTCAGTTCCGTCCCTCCGTTTTCATCCCGTCCAGTTATTGGTCGGCTGCGAGATGAAGTCCTTCATCCACAGTTGCTTCACTAAGGACTCTTTCCTTCTCCTTGCAGTTTTCATGGTCTTTCCTTTACGAGTAAGTAGTGATGGAATCTTCTGACCGGAAAGTCTTTCGCCGAAGGAACTCCAGAGAGAAAGTCTATGGAGGGAAATGGAAGCAAATGGCGGGATCACGCTGAAGGAGGAGAGAGGCAGAGAGAGAGAGAGAGGGAGAGGCAGGTCGCGTTGGAAGAGTGGTCGGTGGGTGGATAAAGGTGCGGGTGGCGGGTGTAGCGTCTCAAGGAGGAGATGCTAGAGAGGCCATTTTGATTCCTTCAAATTCAATTCGCGATAGGAGAATTTAACGTGATGTAATAATAGTTCAAGAATCAGGAAAGCAAAGAAGGAAGAGACGAAAACCAAAGGACAATTTTTACTTCCTATCTTTCCAGATTTACGAAATATCCAAAAACAACAAAAAAAAAAAATTTTTAAGGGTTTAAAAATAAAATGAAGGAGGAAGAGGAAACAAAAACAAAATTAGTGAAATTTTTCAGGAAAACAAAAACAAGAAAGAAAAAACAAGAAAATGAAAGGAAATTGAAAACTAGGTCAATAGCGAAACACATGTTCTAGTGGTCTCAACTTGAGATGAATTTTGATGGGGCAAAAATGTTTCAATTTGTGTCTTGTCTTTTTAAAGAAAACTTGTCCTTTTCTCACGAAAATACACAACAAAGTTTTAGGTCAAAATTTTTACTTCACTTTGTATTATATAATTTTAAATTTTATTCTTTTCTGTCTGCCATTATTTTTATTATTATTATTAGTCATCCGAGTACAGAATTGATTTTCTCTTTCACACACACACACACACACACACACACACACACACACACACACACACACACACACACACAGTCTTCATCTCCGCATTTTCTGATGATACCAATACGGCGTCAAAATCTAAATAAAATGATTCAATACGATTTTCTATTTATTGGTAACTGATCCAATGTAGACATTGGGGATTAAGGGACATTAGGGGATAACACATGCAGATACCTATTCCTGTAACACCGAAAATATATGCTAATTAATAACTATTTGTACTGACCCTTCAGTTGCAGATTTAAAGTATTCGAGTTTGTGATTACTTCACCTATATAAGCTGCATGATATATATTATTATTATATATATATATATATATATATATTATATATATATATATATATATATTATATATATAATATATATATATATATATATACAGGGTGGGCCGTAAGTTTCCATACATAGGAAAAATAAACATTTTTTATGGACAACCATTTTTATTTATATAATATGCTCTACATGGTTGCCATTGTTTTGAAACACATTTCAATACGTGTTCCCACTGTTGATGAACACGCATTAGCACAGTTGACGTTATGCTTGTAATGGCGTTGGTGATACGTTCCTTTAGATGATTTATGTCTCGTATCTTTTCCTGATACACCATGGCCTTCAAGTGCCCCCAAAGATAGAAATCAAGGGGGGTGAGATCTGGGGATCTGGAGGCCACTCCACAGGACCACGCCGACCAATCCAAGCATCCGGAAACTGCTGCTGATCCAAATACCGACGCACGTGAAGACCATAATGAGGTGGAGCTCCATCTTGCTGGAAGTAAACTGGGAAGTTACCTTCCTCGTTTAGCAGGGATGGGAAAATCTCTTCTTGCAACATGTTAAGATACCTTTCGGCATTAAGATTTCCACTGACAAAAATTGGTCCAATAATTCTGTCACCCCATATCCCGGCCCACACCATCACTTTACCGGCACCTTGCATCTTCGTCGGACTCAGCCAGTTAGGGTTAGCATTACTCCAATAACGTATGTTTTGCCGATTAACCTCTCCATTGATGTAAAAATTTGCTTCATCAGTAAACAAGATCTTACGTCAAACGCATATTCTTAGGGTATCTGAAACATAAAAACAAACGTTTAATTTTTCCTATGTATGGAAACTTACGGCCCACCCTGTGTATATATATATATATATATATATATATATATATATATATATATATATATATATATATCCCTCACCTTGGTTAACCTTGGTTTTGCTTCCGCCTGAATTGTTCGTTCTGACGAAAGTCAAGCTTGTCACTCCACCTTAGACCTACAGTTCAACGTGGAATTCGAACCACGCCCCACCAGCAGCCCAGTGTCTTAACCACTAGGCTACCCAGGGTGTATATATAAGGAGCCCTCTCAGAATAAATAAACTGATTATCGAGAAACTGTTTGGGATTAAATGATGTTGCGCGCCAGACCTGTCTGTGTTCGTTACCAATAAAACGTGTTGCGCAAGCGTTATACGAATGCCTGTAGATCGTGGAAAATGCGTCGCACAATTGGTGCTCGTCATATATCACCACCCGACGTCGCGTGCGGGAATGGACAATCAAACTGGGGTCAAAGTGAGAGGCAAATAGCTCAAACTCTCGGTCCGCAAATGGGATAGTTCGTAACAACGATGAAACTTTTTGTCGAACAAATAAACGAGGGGGGCTGTCTGCCATCGACCAGTATATGGCTATCATTGGCTACAGAATTTATACAAAAAAGCCCTTGTTGCTCCCTTGTCTCCACATACGTTCAAGGCTGAGTAAGCACTGCACGCATTTGCCACAATCAGAACAAATATTGTTTCCCCATCACATTTCCACAACTATGGCTCGGCCAAAATGAACCCTTGAGCACAGCCGCCAATGAAACGCAAAAAGTGAACGTGGTTGGAGGATGATATACAGACCTTTGACATTTCGGGGGTTGGTTTATTCTGAGATAAATCATTCTTTTTCTACGAATAAACATGAAATGGAGAAATACTAATGAAGTGTATCCAAAATCCTGATTTCACTCCACAGCTGAACGAGATTTTAATGTAATGGTATGGACATCTATTTTACATGATAGCAAAACTAACTTTATCGGTATTGAACAAGAGATCCTTTAATTCTGACATATATATATATATTTATTCACACGTCCGCTGTCAAGAATTACCACTAGTTGTTTTAACAGGTTGTTTTGCAGTTAAATACACACGTGCCATAAAATGTGTGATCCACGTATCACAACTTGAAAACCATCATTCAGGAGTAGGCCTACTGTATCCATTTAGCACCGATCATCAAATATGAAAAAAATTCGCGTTCCCAATCTGCGGAACATCTTAATAAAAATTTAACTTCAATTTGAAAAACTTCGAAACCATACAACATGTTACAAAAATTAATAGCTTTTCTGTACGCCAGATCATGCCCAAAACGATCTAGCTTTACGAGATCCGTGGAAAAACTACAGTATATAATTATTAACCCACCATTTTACACTTGTTGACAT
>JAJOZX010007225.1:85000-167500 GCA_023014485.1 Bathynomus jamesi
AGGGTGAGCGAAAAGTCTCTGTTCATCTGTCCACTTCCAACACAGTGCAGGTACAGGTTCACTACACTTCTTGCAGGTGCACAGGGATTTTTCGCCCACCCTCTATATACACAAGCTGTTAATCGGATCGTTTCCAATGAACTTCAATTTAATTTTAAATAAAAATAAAATGACCCATAAAGCTTCCATTATTTCATCCGAAAATATTAACTTAAGAATAAATGTTTGTGACCATCGCCTATTCTCAAAGACTAAAATAATTATTAACCGAGTTATAATCCATATTAGAAACAGATAAAAAAGTATACAAAATAGTGAAGCTTTAAAAGTTAACAAAACATTACTTTTTAATATTTAAGTTTGGATTCAGTAAACAACACCTTTTAATCCTAAAATCGTCATCATCAATCAATGATTATAAAGGAAAAGAAACCAAAATTAAATACTGATAAAATTTCTATTCCTTCATAATTTGAAATCATACAAAATTTACGAACTAAATATTAGAAAAAAAAGTTTTGTTAACTTTTAAAGCTTCACTATTTTGTATACTTTTTATCTATTTCTAATACGGATTATAACTCGATTTATGAAGTTATTTTAGTCTTGAGAATGGGCCAAAGTCTGAAACGGAGACTCTTAAAAAATAATGCAAGCTTTAGGGATCATCTTATTTTTATTTAAAATTTTATATATATATATATATATATATATATACAGGCCCTCTCAGAGGTCCAGAGAGGCTCGGGCCACTTCCAGCTTTTGAGGCCCATAACTAAACCCAATTATTACTTTCACTGCAAAACATTATATTCAAACCTGAAAGTTTCTAAATTTGAGGCCTCCCTTAAGCTTGAGGCCCAGGTCAAATGGCCCTGTTAGCCCCCTCTTTGATATATATATATATATATATATATATATATATATATATATACACACTCACAGTGTATAAGATTAATTTAAGTCCATTTGGCGTGATATAAATTCAACTAGTGAAAGGTTGGTACAAGACGAAACAGGGCTTCACTTCCCCGAGGAATTAAATTCTCGAAATGGCATGACCCCAATTAAAAATACCTTTCATATCTAATGCAAACGATATTTGCAGCAGGAACATGCTGCGTTCAACAGAACTAATATATACACATATATCAAAAGGGAATTGTACAACTGTATTAAATTTACACCAATGACTTATTTTGTGCTAAGACACAATAAAGTACCGAAACAATAACAAAGAAAAGTTCAAAACGGAAGTAGCGAAAGTTAAAAAAAGAGAACTTGTTGAAAGGGGTTAGTTCACATTGCTAAACGCTTGCTAAACTTCATCCGACATGTTCGCTTTTAAGCTTTGGATTGTTTTTACGTACAACGCACAACTAAACTCCCTTCAGCTTCAAAGAGTAATAACGTAACGTTCGGGGTTATTTCTCCTCCTTCGTAACATTTTTATAAGGTTGTGTGTGACGGAGGAGACTCGCAACTCTACGTGCGAATCGAATCATCACCACCTCTCCAAGGAAGACCCAGCGACGCCCTTAATCGCTCAAATCTGAGGTCCGAAGCGAGATTCGAACCAAGAACCTTCAAATTTATGGCCCGGCGCTCTACGCTTGTTTATCCTCGCAGGAACTTTGAGAGGAAGTGTTAATATACATGTTAATTACTGATAATTCACCGCAGTTTCTTTTTGAACACTTTATATACTCGTGTGTGTGTGTGTGGTGTGTGTGTGTATATATATATACACACACACACACGAGTATATACTGTAAATGTGTGAGGGTGTCGTCAGTTCGTATCATCACTCTAAGTAATATGTAAAATTTTGTTTAACTGTACTTTCGGTTGTAAAGTAATTCTGGAAAAAAGTTCGCCAACGAAATTAAACCTCGGAAGCAAAAAAGAATACCAATTGGTAAATTCCTTATTATTATTTTTTGGTACGATAATAAAATTGTAAGAACCTACTCATCAATGATAAGTAATTTCTCATGGTCTTTTACAATTTTCATGTTTCTACGCGAACTTTTTTCTAAAACCGTACATCTATTGCATTTCTATTAATTCATGTATATGCATTTATAGATTTACAATTTATCGATAAATAATTAGTCTAGTTTTTAAATTCTCTCTCTCTCTCTCTCTCTCTCTCTCTCTCTCTCTCTCTCTCTCTCTCTCTGATTAAACTTTATTACGGAGAGAGAGAAACATAATGTACGTAGATATAAATGCTTATTAAATTATTGACAGTAATTAAACAAGTTGTAAATCATTTTTAATACGGTTCGGTTCAAAGACTTCTGATAAGAGGACTGATAAGTAATTCAACTCTTACTGCATATAAAGAGTTAAGTAAACACACACGAGAGAGAGAGAGAGAGAGAGAGAGAGAGAGAGAGAGAGAGAGAGAGAGAGAGATATATATATATATATATTTTTATTTTTTTTTTTCGTTAATTTGGAGAGCACAGATGTAAACGAGAAATTGACGTGATATCATCACTCAAACCTATCACAGTTGTTGCAAAATTTCCTCAACAAATGGTAGAAAAATACGATGGTAAAAAACTCGCCCAGAATGCAAAAGAAAAAATACAGTGAGATACAGTGAGATATTAAACACAGATACCATTTTGTTTGTTTATATATATATATTATATATATATATATATATATATATATATATATTATATATATATATATTATATATATATATATACATATATATATATATATATATATATATATATTATATATATATATATACACCACAGTATATATATAAGTTCGGAGCTTTTACAGTAATCTAGCTATGAAGATAATACGCAAGCAAACAAGAGAGAAAAGGATCGATGCTCATACTCCAAAACGTCGTTAGAGGCACCTCCCCCAAGGTTGTTGCTTTTTATTTTCATATTTCCCTAATTTTTGATGTCCCATAATCGTAGAAAATATCCTACTCTACTTCTGTTTCTTTTCCGTCGTAACAATTACGTTCGAAACGGTCGTAAAACGTTTACGACATTAGATATTAGTCAGTTTTTAACTTCTGTAAAATTGGAGTTTTGCGACTTACGCGGTTTTGGAATATCAACATTGAAATATTTCTAATGCGTGAATGTTGAATAAATACTGACAAAATCTGCAGTCAAACTCGAACGTTTCACCACCAGAAATATCATCATACACTCGATGCCTTTGCGTTATATCTGACAAGTAGTATGAAGGTGATGTACTTCTGGGAAAAAAATTCTGAACGCGTCTCTTGGAAAAGAAGAACAACTCCGCCAAACAGAAAGCAAGCTCGAAATCCTCTTTTTTTTTTTGTTCCGATTAAACTATTCCCCGGTGTATGGCATGACAAAAAGAGGATAACAAACGAAAATGACATTACTATATATATATACACACGAGTGTACAGTATATATATACGTTAAGTTCCCTGAAGCATGACAAAGGATTTGGGGTACTTTCTTATCCAACAAATAAAGGCTACAAATTCGCGATACCCCTTTGAAACAATCCTATGATCATATCCTGCTCTTTGTAAACAAAAACTGCATCGAATCATCATCATATATCAAAAAGGCGAAATCAAATTCAAACTAGTATTATCACAGCAAAGGTACGTTTCCCATAATTAAAGATGTTCATAAAACGTGTGTGTGTGTGTGTGTGTACACACACACACACACACACACACACACACACACACACACTTAAAACACTTGGTAAACTATCATTACTGTTTGGAGGAACAAACACCTGGAAATAGGGAAAAAAATTAGGTTCAATTGGTCTTCTACATTTAATGCGGTAATACTCATCGTAATGACTATAGAAGTAACAACCACGCAACTTCATTCACGAATGGGGCTACGCGTTATATCGGAATAAACAACGTTTCCAACGTTTCCCCTTCAAAATATTCTATAAAATTAGTTATGATCAGTCGACGTTCAAATTTAATTGTTTTTGCGGAACTCTCCTTCACGGAGGAGAACGTCTTAATTGTTCTTGCAGAAGTTAATAAAAGGGGATTAGACAGATAAATATTCACAATGAAAGAAGTTGAATTAAGCGAACAAAACCACAATAAAAAATGGATTTATTACAAGCACAACCTTTCGGCCTGGACTAAGGTTTTCATCAGGTGCCATGAAAACCTTAATACAGGTCGAAAGCTTGTGCTTCTCATAAATCCATAAGAGTAACGACAGCTTAATAAAGCGATTACTGTTCCACAAACCAATAAAATACATCAACGGGAACAAGGGTAAACAGGGACTCCACATCAAAACAGCCAAAATCATATTTCCACGAGTTGACTTCTACAATAAGTTGTTTGACACGCGTAGGGCCTCAGAGATAATGATAATACATTATAGTAGTGCTGTTTAACGCCCCTCGTAACGGCAAAGGTCATGTGAAGGAGGGGACCTACTATTCAGTTTTACGTGGGATCCTAACCATCTACGGGCTACTGCCTCATCTGGACGGCGAGGACAGTCATCCATCCAACTTCAAAACAGAACCAACGTCGCTTAACCACACTGATCAAACAGGAAGCGGTGTTGCGACGTGGCCGACCATGACGTAATCCACATCATGAATATTCCTATGCCTTAACTTCTACTTCCATTTTTATTTACAGACTGAAAATGTTGAAAAGAAAGTGCTGTTCTCAATGTTTTAAGATTATTACTTGCTATTATATATATATATATATATATATATATATATATATATATATATATATATATATATATACCTGGTGTCCCATAAGTCCGGCATCATAGGAGAAATTCATATTTTTCTATTTCTACAAACCATAATTCATATTTTTCTCTTTCTACAGGCCATAATGTCTGTGAGCAAAGAAGAAAGAATCCAGATAATTCTACTCATAGGAAATCGGAGTCAGAGAGAGGCCGCTGCTGAATTTAACAGACTGCATCCAGACCGCGAGCCAATAACACAGAGTTGTGTTAACAGACTTGTTGCAAAGTTTAAGGAAACAGGATCCATAGAAGATAAACCACGCAGTGGACCTTCAAGGAGGTCCACTGACGATGATACAGCGACTGCTATCCTGGTTCATTTTAACAGAAGTCCCAATAAGTCTCTTCGGCGATTGTCCGCCGAGACAGGAGTGTCGAAAAGTAGCATCCATCGCATTCTTCAGGCTCACAAATGGCATCCATATAAACTTCAGATCCAACAGAAATTAAGCGAAGATGATCCCGACCGGAGGATGGAATTTTGTGAATGGGCTACGGAACAATATGCTCGGGATGCCAATTTCCCGTCCACCATTCTGTTCAGCGACGAGGCTGTTTTTTATGGAAATGGTGAGGTAAATCGACAGAACACCCGCTACTAGTCCCAAAACAACCCTCACTGGTATACCTCTTCAAAGGAACAAGGTGCATCTCGGGTGATGGTATGGTGTGGCATTTGGAAGGATCGCATCATAGGCCCCCTTTTTCAATGAACATGTCACTGGAGGCACCTACCTACGTATGCTCAAGGAAGAAGCATTTCCCAGTGTCTTGAACGAAGAAGGAAATTTCCCAACATGGTTCCAGCAAGACGGCGCTCGTGCACATTACAGCACCCAAGTAAGGGAATACCTATACCAACAATTCCCTGGTCATTGGATACGACGTCGAGGGCCTGTGGAATGGCCAGCTAGAAGCCCGGATCTCACGCCACTAGATTTTTATCTCTGGGGCCACTTGAAAGCGCTGGTATACGCAGAGAAAATTAGGAGTGTTGAACATTTGCGGCAGCGCATTATTGGGGCAAGTAACACCATTACTCCTGACATCATTCACCGTGTGCTTGCTGACTGGGTATCACGTCTGAATTTGTGTATTGAAAACAATGGTGGACATATTGAGCACGTTCTGTAAATAAAAGCTTTTGTTTTGCCTTTTTAAATTTTTTTTCCACTGATGCCGAACTTATGGGACACCCTGTATATGCCCAGTGCGCTCGAACTTTTGCGCTAGTTTTCATCCGTGTTCGTTTTACCCTGTAGCTCCTACAAGTCATATTTTTTTTTATATTCTCAAATTTTTAATCATGCTTGTGTTACGGTGTGTGAGGGGGGGGGGCATTAAAAAGTTTAGAAAGCGCTTTTTTACTGTATATAATGATTATTTTTTCAAATTTCACCCGCGTAGGATTTTAATTCAAACACACTAAATCAAATTACTCCTTCAAGCTACCTTAGGATTTTACATACCCAGTTATTTGTTAGGCTAACCTAGGCTAACCTAGGCTAACCTAACCTAAACTCAGAAAAGTATCTCCTATAAGAAAGTATGAGCGAATTTCAAAATAGGAGTTAATGGATAAAAAATGGCTTCGGTGCTACTTGAGTATATACAGTATATATATATATATTTTTTTTGGGGGGGGGAGCAAAACCTAATATTGTTACTAACACAAAATTTTACTTATTGTAGAAAAATATCACTTACATGCACTTTTTATATGAAAAGAATTTTAGTAAAAAATTAAGTTTAATGAATTTGGTTACTCCACCCTAGACGTTCCTCAAACCATAAAAATAATATGGTTAGAGAGTCCTAAGTTATTGGCATCTATTTTACTCTAAACCCTCTACTTAAATTCGTGGCACCGTTATGATGAAATCTTTTATCGTAAAATCTTCTCTCTCTCTCTTCTCTCTCTTCTCTCTAAATAGCATTAATGCAGCTATTCACTAACTATGATTTCTCTTAAAACTACAAACAGTTACCGTAGCAACGCGGATCCCTTCTTCAACTATCTACATCAATTTACGAGTGCCGCGAAGGAACCAATAAGGAGGCCAGCGTAGACGACGTTGCTATGGATATGGGCGTTCGGGAACCAGTCATATTTGTTCCTACCTCAGAGATGTATCTCCCTCGTCTGATATACGCAGTGGATGTTAAGAGCGTATAGAATCATAAAGATGTTATTATTTATTTTATAGCTTAATACATATTCGTATGAATCATAACGGAATGCAAACAGTTGGAGGCAAAATAAATAGTTTTATTAAATTTTATTTTTATTTATATATTTCAGACCATATTTTAAAAATTTTTGGCATCTTAAATTTTCATATTTTTAGTGCATATTTAACACAGTGGAACGTCTGATATATATATATATTATATATATATATATATATATATATATATATATATATATAGTGGAAAAGAATCCAAAACGGCACAGGGAATGTACTATGCATTTCTCCCCTAACTTGCAGACATTTTACAGTTATATCTAGGCCATCTCGTACTACTGCTTCCCTTTCGATCAGCGAAGCTAAAAAACGTTAGGTCTGTTCATTTGTTGGATGGGTGACCATCCTCTACGACCTGATGATATAACGACCTTTAGATTCATGTTTTTGCGTTTATTTAGCATCCTTCGTAACGGCAAAGGTCAAACGACGGAGAGCACATACAGCTTTACATGGGATCCGCACCACGGGTCCCTACATAATCTGGATGCAGAGGACGGTCCCCTGTCCAACTACAACCTAGACCCAATGTCGCTTAACTTCGTTGATGGATGGGAAGCGGTATGTCACGATTTAGCCACCACGACCTTTACTTGGTTCGATCTCGCGTAAAACTAAGTCCCGTCCGTCACGTGACTTTCGCTGTTACGAAGATTAATTCCAAACATTATTATTATTATTTTAGACTTTTTAATTATATCAAATTGATGAATGAGTGAAAATGAATAACTTGATTTGGTTAATAACATAACGATGTAATTACTTCTTAATTAGATAATGGTAGTTAACCTCAAAACTAAAACGATGAAACAAAGACATCGAAGGTATACATAACCCGATCTAATTGGACCTCTATGCCTATTTTAGTCGATTAGGCATAACATCGACACTAACAGAACGAACGTAACTTAACTTAACTTAACCTATGCCAACTAAATTTTACCCAATCTACCCGACAATAACTGGTCGATTTTACGTAACTTTGACCAAAAGTCGTTAACCGGTCTAAATCATCATTAGACCTTGAGATTTGACAAATGTCTTAAAATCACCGAAGATGACTTTCCTAAAACTCGGTAAATTTCTTCTTCCTTTTTAACCCTAAAAGGACGACTGCTAAGAATTGTTAACTTTTCAAATACGCGCATTCATAACTTAACCCTACAAAAAATTCCGGCGTTATAGGGTTAATACAATTTTAACATATTAATAATGGTTTGTTTCCCGTATTTTTACATAAATTTAGGTAATGAACACTCGTGAATCCTTCGGTTCAGAAGTACTGAAGTATCGACAGCGCATGAATTCACAGAACTCCAAACACCAAATTTGAGGTATATTATATAGCGAAATAGGAAGACGGAATAGATGTAACATTCATATACTAACGAAACAGCGTTCATATATGTCAGGAAGAGTTATACGTGTATAAGGAGTTCAGGAGATAAAAAAAAAGCCCTTTAAATAATACAGTAACTGTATTTTTCGACACTGAAACAATACATTTAAATAATTCCGAAACAATACAATACATTCAACGATATAACCTTGGTTAACCTTGGTTTAGCTTGGTTTAGCTTCCGCCCGAAATATTCATTCTTATACAGGTCAAGCTTGTCACTCCACCTTACACCTACAGTTTAACGTGGAATCCGAACCACGCCCTATCAGCAGCCCAGCGTCTTAATCTCTAGGCTACCCAGGGTACCCTTTTGTCTACCAACCAATTTTTTATTGTGTGGAAGGATGAACAGATGGGTTTGCTGCCCGCTGCCTGATCGCGGGGCCGATGGATTCGTAGTCAACGACGCTAACCACTATAACACTGAGGTATATATTTGGTGTCAATAAACTACTATATTTACAATTTCAACTGAATATATATATATATATATATATATATATATATATATATATATATATATATATTTTAATTGGGATTGTTTAACCTCCTTCGTAACATCTAAGGTCATATGACGGAGGGGACCTACCGCTTTACGTGGGGTCCGATCCACGGGTCGCTACATAATCTGGGCGCAGAGGACAGTCTCCCATCCAACAACTATCTAGACCCAATGTCGCTTAACTTCGCTGATCTCCGGGAAGCGGTGTTACGACATATATATATATATATATATATATATATATATATATATATATATATATATATATAATGTGTAGATCTGTGTTAATAAATGTTAGTGTCTAGAGGTATATTCGTATCATATATAGAACTCTTTCGTGGTTTTCGTGTCCTCTCAACAGCCTCGAACTTTCTCAAACTTTCTTAACTTATTTTTGGTTCTATCAAAAGTTTAACTCGGTTTTCTGCTTTTTTGTTGTCATTCAGAACAAAGGAGAGAGAGAGAGAGAGAGAGAGAGAGAGAGAGAGAGAGAGAGAGAGAGAGAGATTACTTATGAAGTTCGAAGTACGGAATTAGTTATGAAAGAACAGAGAAAGGGAATATATGCAGTATATATATATATAACTATTTTATGCTTTTTTGCGAGGAGTTTAAGTTTTAACATAATACGCGCGCGCGCCTCTCTCTCTCTCTCTCTCATCACGCCTTCCTTAGACTTTCTCTTTGATGTATTCAAAGTTGTTTACAATCCGAATATGAAACTAGCCTCGTATGGAGTAAGGTAATTAAGTTTTTACGATTTACACTCATTTATTAGCTTTACAAAGTGATTTTAAAAAGAAGTATTTAAAGAAAATATTGACTTTTTTTTTTAACTAAAAATCAAAAGGAAAGTTAATGAAGAGAAAATATTATGGTTTAAATTATTAAATATTTGCGTTCGTATAATTTCTTTATTGTTATTTCATTAAGAGTGTACGAGCCTCTCATGCATTCTTTTACCGTTTATCTTCAAGGAAAAAGCTTAATGATATGTGTACAAACAACTCGCGAATCGTCGCACCCAATAAAGCAGGCGAGGCTTTACGACGAAGTAAAAAAAGTGCGATGATGTGGAGATCCATTATAATATAATGGAATTACATCATCGGCCAAACCAACAATACGAATAACGAGTATTGAGGCCAAAATTAATGATTAGAAAAGGCTGAAAATCATTGTTTAATGATGCACAGCGAATAGTCACGCACCAAACGTTCAACAGCTGACAGACTAACATCTGGGGCCCAGAGAAAGGCGGAAGATGGCGAGTCAGGCATCGTACGGGACGCCAAGCCGTTATCGTACTCCAGACGTGTGATAAGCATCCAAAATCTCAAAAAAGCGAGAAAATAAGAGTTCACTGTTGCGATGATGCGGAGACGATGCATGATGATTCGGAGGTTATATACAGAAGGGGTTAATGCGAAGAGAAAGATGTGCGACCATTCGCGAATTGTCTGTATGTTCTTCCTCTTCTACATTTACATGCCAAATGTTTATTTTAGTGTTGTTGTTGTTGTTATTGCTGTTGCTTATAATAATAATTATAGTGTAATAACGCTCGTTTTTTTTTTAGGTAACGTTTTATATTTTTGTATATATTTTAATAATTCAACCTTTATATATATATATATATATATATATATATATATATATATATATATATAATATATATATATATATATATATATTGTTAATGAAATTATACAAGGTAATGACGAGGAATACAAGATATTAACTAGGTTTGTCTATATACACACCTCGTGCGTCACATGCAAATCTTAGGATAAAATTTTCATATATATTAAACTTAGGAAATACATTAATAAAATATAATTAATTAATATTTTAATATTTGAAGTTGTTCAAACTCTTTCGGAACGGCAAAGGTCATGTGACAGAGGGGGGTGGGGAGGACATAGATTTAAATGCGATCCCAACCATTTGCGGGTCACTACATCACCTGAACGCCGAGAACAGTCACCCATCCAATCATTGAACAGACCCATCCTTGATTAGAGATTGCCAAGGGACAAGTCCATTTGCGATATATATATATATATATATATATGATGAATAAAACCACGAAGGAAAGGAAACACAAAAAGGTGCTCAAGCGCTTTCGTCTAATGACATCCTCAGGATGTCATTAGACGAAAGCGCTTGAGCACCTTTTGCGTTTCCTTCCCTTCGTGGTTTTATTCATCATAAATATTTTTCACGTGTTACTTTCGTGAAATAATTTTCATATATATATATATATATATAGCAGTAAAGTAGGTGTCGTCTGACCAAAGATTGAATAAGCCAAGCGTATTTAAATAATTAAATAATTATGTAGGCTACTAGATATTTAAAATATTAGGCATAAGTAGCTTACATAATATCCAAATAATTAGGCATAAGTAGCTTACATAATATCCAAATAATTAGGCCTAGTTACAAGGCACTAGGTTATGCAGCAATCTCCGGAGTTTAGCCAGGCCTAGCCCTAACACAGATTTTGGAACTACAATTTTTTTTATTATACCTCGATGCTCGATGGTGTACTGGTTAGCGTCGCTGACTACGAATCCATCGGCCCCGGGATCGAGACCCGGTGACGGCAAGCGGTGCGCAGCAAAACACAGCTGTTCATCCTTCCACACAATAAAGAAATTGGTTGGTAGATAAATGGGTACCCTGGTACCTAGTGATTAAGACGCTGGGATGCTGGTGCGGCTGGTGCGGCTGGTGCGGCTGGTTCGGATTCCACGTTAAACTGTAGGTATAAGATAGAGTGACAAGCTTGACCTTCGTCAGAATGAACAATTTGGGCGGAAGCAAAACCAAGGTTAACCAACCAAGGTTAACCAACCAAGGTTAACCAACCAACCCTCATAAGACTTACTAAGTCGTTGAGCACATCTAAAATTCACTGTAATGAACAGGTCTACACTAGGGACCAAAAAAAAATGGGTTAGTTATCCACATGATTTTGGTTTATATATAACTCACTAAAATGTATCGCATATCCGTTTTGTGTTGGAATGACCTAAAATGTGTGTGTGTGTGTGTGTGTGTGTGTGTGTGTGTGTGTGTGTGTGTGTGTGTGTCTCGAGGGTTATTCTTGTGAAAATGTTTGCGCTTATAACCACTAGTGAATAGCCAAATAGGTATATACGTTTTTAAAATGAGGCTGATTCGGGCAATTTTCATTATGTAATTTCAAATTATAAAATTTAATTTTTTTAAAATTCTGTCTTTAATTTATAATTTCATAGTTTCTGGATATCCTTAAAAATTACGATATTATATTTATGCAACTCGGCCGGTGAGTATTTTTTCAACCAGTTATAGATGCTGAAGGTTAATGACGTTAATGACTGAACTGTAAATTAAAATATTACATTTCATTTGGAAAACATGAAGCCACTCTGGCCTATCGAGGTTATCCAAGTCAAAAATAATCTAAAGCTATATTTTCTAATCAGATTTTGCAAAATATCAATTCCAAGTCCACTAATTAACAAAACTATTTTGAGCTTATGAAGTAGCCTACATAACTTGAGCTAAAATATACATTATTTACACAATTTACAAACTGTCTTTTATTCGTGAAAGACCTTCGTTTTCATGAAAATGAAAAACGTACTTTTTGTGGAAGTTTCTACATTGTTACAGAGTACCGCGGTACATTGTGAAGGTATTTTGCATTTATTTACAATAAACAAACTTTAATTATATTTGAATGCTTTGAACATGACTTCGACGCCATCAGTTTGTGGAATGGGAGTGAAAGATTAAAGGAATTGGGAATGTCTAGTTTTGAGAGACGTCGTATGAGGAGAGACATGATACAAATGTTCAAATGTCTTCAGGTTTGGACAATTTAGATGTAACTAACTTTTCCTTATTACAGTCTAGTGATGCATGTCATATCTGCATCCGCGTAAAATTCAACATCCGCATCCGCGTAAAGTTCAACATTCGCACATGCGGGATGCGGATGTTGCGGATTTGTATTATTTACTAAATTGCTATTTTTGAAGCACAATTTGACCCTCATTCAGTTCAAATACTGAAACTTGTACAGCCTTCATTTGATATTTAATAAGTAACTGGCAATGTTTGTTGTGTATTTGTATAATTAATTGTTCATGCTACAATACATAACAATGTCATAAACACACTACTTTTCAAAGGGTGGTGGTTGGGGAAAGTGGTTGGTGGGATGCAAGACGAGTTGGGTCCCCGTCCCGCATCCTGGTAACACACAGTTGTGTGGCGAAAACTCATCCAAAAAAAAAAAGTATGTAAAAAAATTATTATTACAAAATAATATCTAATATTACCGAATTAGATCTAATATTTATAACTAACCAAAAATCGAAAGTCAATTAATAAATTAAGTATGAATTTAAACTATCATATTATGAAGCTGACAAATTTATGCATGAACATCGGATGTCAAAGTTTGGCATCCGCATCCGCGGATGTCTGAAATCTGACATCCGATACATCACTATTACAGTCTGATGGAAAAACTCGGGGGATGTAATAAAAGAAAATTAGAAAACAGACTCGTAGACTGGATCTACGAAACTACTTTTTTTTTAGTCATATAGAAGTAGATTTTTAGAATGACTTGCTATACGATGTGGTAAATAGTAGCTCCTTAGTTAGTTTTAAGAAAAAATTGGATGCTTTCATGATTGAGAGTGAGTTTGTAAATTGTGTAAATAGTGTATATTTTAGCTGGTTAGATAGGCTACTTTGATAGCTCTGTAAATATTCTTATGTTAGTCGTATGACTTCAAATTGATGTTTTGCGGGATTTGATGAAGAAATATACCTTATAACTTGGATAACTTCGAAAGGCTAAAGTGGCTTCATGTTTTACAAATGAAATGTAATGTTTTAATGTACAGTTCAGTCATTAACCTTCAGCATCTTTTACTGGTTGGAAAAATACTCACCGGCCGATTTGCATAAATATAATCTCGTAATTTTTAAGGATATCCATAAATTATGAAATTATAAATTAAATACATAATTTAAAAGAATTACATTTCATATTTTAAAATTACATAATGAAAATTGCTTGATTCATAATAAATGCAAAAAACCACTTTTTTCTACGTGAAGGTCAAAATATGATAATTAAAACCCACTCTAATAGACAAAAAAAAAAGCCCTTCTGGGTTCGTGGGAACGGGATCTAGCCTAGGTGCAAATTCCTTAATGGTCTCTGGATTGTTTCCTTCTCGCCTTTTTCATTCGTTTTTCGGTTTACAATTTCGGTATAATAAACAACAGTGGAATAATCAATGTAATAATAAATTTATAATTTCTGTAATAAATAATAATGCAATATTAAATGTAATAAATTTAATAATAATTGTAATAATTATGTAAAAAAATAATAGAATCTGTATGTAAAGAAGAAGAAGATCGTGTTAAATTTGTGCGAATGTACTTATTAGCGGGTCCCTTTAATAAAAATGCCCTTCCAGTGTCCGGGAGAACGGAATCTAACCTATGTGCGAATTTCTTAATGGTCCCTGGACTGTTTTCCCTCTTGTTTTTGGTTCATTCGTTTTTCTGTATCCACCCGAAGAGATGCCAGTGGGCATCGAAACTGTTGTGAAAATAAACTCTGTCTATTAGACTGGGTTTTAATTATGCTTGATTCATCCTCATTTTAAAAATGTATATACCTATTTAGCTATTCACTAGTGGTTATAAGCGCAAACATTTTCACAAGAATAACTCTCGAGACATACATACATACATACTACATATATATATATATATATATATATATATATATATATATATATACCGACACACCGAGTGACAACAAATGATCTTCCCGATTTTAAACATTTATTATGAAAAAACTAACAAAGCTACAGCGAAAAGCAAGATATACAAATAGAGAAGTACTCAAAAAGTTTTATTTACATACTATTGAAGTTCAATATGAGCTCTTTTTGTGGTTCTGAAGACATCAAAGCGGTATTCTGGTTTCCCTCCATACATTTTGTAGCAGATCATACTGAACTTTTCTAACAGCCTCACGTATCCTTTCCTTCAAATGTTCCAAAGTTGTTGCCATTAGTGGAACGAAAACTTCATTTCTGACACAGACCCAGAGGAAGAAGTCAAGGGGGGTTAGATCAGGCGAACGAGCCGGCCAAAGAAGAGACCCCCACGCCCGATCCAACAATCAGGCAATTGCTCATTCAGAAATGTTGTAACCTCAAAAGGAGCCACAAACGGAACTCATATTGAACTTCAATAGCTTGTAAATAAAACTTTTCGAGTTGTTCTTTCATAATGTAATGTCCGCTAATCTTTCTCGAGTAACAAATAAAATCCACTATCGTATTGCGTGCTATTCATTTCAACTTATTTTTCACCGAATCTTAATACATAAACGTTTCTCCAAGTTAAATGATAATGATAAGCTAGTGATAAGATAGTGATAGTGAATAGTAATAAAATAGTAAAATATTAAGAAAAAAAGGGTAAGGAAAAAAAGGGTAAGGAAAAAAGGGTAAGGAAAAAAAGGGTAAGGAAAAAAAGGGTAAGGAAAAAAAAGGGTAAGGAAAAAAAGGGTAAGGAAAAAAAGGGTAAGGAAAAAAAGGGTAAGGAAAAAAAGGGTAAGGAAAAAAAAGGGTAAGGAAAAAAAGGGTAAGGAAAAAAAGGTAAGGAAAAAAGGGTAAGGAAAAAAAGGGTAAGGAAAAAAAGGGTAAGGAAAAAAAGGGTAAGGAAAAAAAGGGTAAGGAAAAAAGGGTAAGGAAAAAAAAGGGTAAGGAAAAAAAGGGTAAGGAAAAAAAGGGTAAGGAAAAAAAGGGTAAGGAAAAAAAAGGGTAAGGAAAAAAGGGTAAGGAAAAAAGGGTAAGGAAAAAAAGGGTAAGGAAAAAAAGGGTAAGGAAAAAAAGGGTAAGGAAAAAAAGGGTAAGGAAAAAAGGGTAAGGAAAAAAAGGGTAAGGAAAAAAGGGTAAGGAAAAAAGGGTAAGGGAAAAAGGGTAAGGAAAAAAGGGTAAGGAAAAAAGGGTAAGGAAAAAAGGGTAAGGAAAAAAGGGTAAGGAGAAGTAGACTAATGTAGACTTTAGTTGGTTTTAGTGGCGGCCACAGAATGGAAAATTCCCAAACTCGGCATCCGCACCACCGCTATTCTCGTGTGTAGGTAGTGATCCGTTTCCAACGGTTTCTTCCTTTCTTTTACAGACACCGCACCCTCTCCACCTACAAAGTCCTCGAGCGCCCCAAAGTTCGGGAAACGGTGTCGTACGGGAAATAATGTTGCGACGTGGTTATTGACGCAGCACCCGAAAATTATTAATTAGTAATTCTCGGGTTTATTTTTAAAAATTTATTATTTTTGTCGACATTAAAATTTCGTAAACCAAAACAAATAAAAACATACGAATTAGTAAATTTCGTGTGTTCATTTTTTACTTTAGTCTTTTTTTTGGCGGCAAACTTACTTGCGTAGCTGTAAAATATCGATTACAAAAGTCTTGATACACTGAACTACACCTACTTTACTGGTGTGTGTGTGTGTGTGTGTGTGTGTGTGTGTGTGTGTTATATATATAACAAAATTACAAAATCAGCTGACAAATATAGGAATCCGAGAGCTGGATAGAAGGCACGCACAAAGGCACTTCATGCGTTATCGGGACAACAGGTACCGACAAAGATAGAGAGGTAAATTCTCGGAGGACCACAAGGCAACGAAACCGGCACCCCCATTGGAAAACAAATCGGAACCACCTGTATGTGAAAACGATAGAGAAAAAATAAAAAAAATCCTAGCCAACATTCAGGGCCTTAAATCAAACAATTCCCTGAACAAAGTTTTATACCTGAAAGGACTCGTGCAAGAAGCCGGAGCAGACTTTGCATGCCTCACGGAAACTCATCTAAAGGACTGCCAGGCGAACTGTGAAAACTGTGAATCCCGTATTGACAAAAAAGAAATACAAATTGACAACTATAACATCCTGCGAGCCGCAAAACAGTGAGACGTAAAGGAGGATGCTCTATTTACGCACGCGAAAGGCATATGGCAGAAATGACTATAAGTACTTCAAACAGCTAAGTAGAATGTGTAGCAGCAAAAGTTGAAAAATTAAATATGGTACTAACTATAATGTAGAGACCCCCAAACACGCCAACCTCAAAATTTTCAGATTCCATTACAGAAGTAAGAAACTGGGTAAAAGATCTACAATTCTACACTCTCCAACCCCAAATATTTTTCTCTGTGGTGATTTTAATTTCCTATTCATGAAATATAAAAGGATAGGAAAAAATATATGTATACACCAGGACAATGGGGGCACACGAGAAGACCAGGAGCAGGTAAAAATGCTACTAGCTCTAGCTGATGAATTTATGTTAACGCAAGAAATAACAGAAAACACAAGAAAAAACAACTGCCTAGATTCG
The DNA here is from genome assembly GCA_023014485.1 of Bathynomus jamesi. Lineage (NCBI taxonomy): Eukaryota > Metazoa > Arthropoda > Malacostraca > Isopoda > Cirolanidae > Bathynomus > Bathynomus jamesi. The sequence goes on from JAJOZX010007225.1 coordinate 102,383, forward strand.
GTATTCACAAACAACAGTAATCTAATTGATAAGGTAGAAATATCCCTAACTATGATATTGGACAACATCATCATTGAAATAACAAGCGTATAAGACGAAACTTGAAGCATTAAAAAACTACCCTAAAACCAAGGGTCGTCTTATACGACAGGATACAAAAAGTTACCTTAAAAAAATGCAGTGTTTACAATGTTTATTTCTCACTAAAATCCATATATTAAATTAATTAAAACATTAAAAGCACTGTAGAATTAAAAAAAACACATCACATTCATTTACAATTCCTCAAGTCCACCACAGAGGCCCTCTAATGGACGCTAACGGCACTTTGCCTTTCGACGCTCAGGCGATGGCGGGTATCTTTAATAACTTTTTTGCGACAGTTCTTACCATAGAAGATGTAAACAATGCCCGCGATGTAGACGATATCGTTCTATTTAGTAGCGAGACTATTTTGAATGAAATAACTGTTTACGAGGGTGAGATTGCGCAATATATCGATATAAGCTAATTTAAGTTAGCAAGGCTCCAGGCCCTGACGCGCTTTATCCCAGACATCTGAAAGACGTTATCGTACGCCCCTTAACGAATATTTTTAATCAGTCACTGGAAGGTGGGATTATTCCTGAAGACTTCAAATTAGCTAACGTTACGCCCATTTTTAAAAAAGGCGACCGCACAGTAGCTAGCAATTATAGGCCTATTAGCTTAACGTCAATTGTCGGTAAACTTTTGGAATCCATACTTAAGGATCGTATCATCGATCACTTAGAAAGTTGCGATTTGATTAATAGTAGTCAGCATGGGTTTCGACGCGAGAGATCTTGTTTAACTAATTTGTTAGAGTTTTATAACGAAATAGTGCGCGAATACGAGAGGCATAGAGCGGCTGACGTTATTTATTTAGACTTTAAAAAAGCGTTCGATACAGTTCCGCATAGAAGATTAATTGCGAAGGTTAAAGCGCACGGTAAACGCGGTCAGGTAGCTAACTGGTTAGACGAATCGCTTCGTGCTCGGAAACAGAGGGTCGTTTTAAATGGGAGTGAATCGGGGTGGTTGGATGTAGGTAGCGGTGTCCCACAGGGTTGTGTTAGGCCCATTGCTATTCGTAATCTACATTAACGACATACATGTAGGCTTGACCAGTAACGTGTGAAAATTTGCGGACGATACTAAAATAGGCGGTAAAGTTGTTAACGTGGACGATAGAAACAGGCTCCAAGACGATGTAAATAGGATTATGGGGTGAACGGATAAGTGGCAGATACAATTTAACGTAGAGAAATATAAAGTTTTGCATATAGGTTCTCGTAACAATAATTACACGTACACGATGGACGATAGACAGTTAGCGAGCGTTGACGAGGAAGTAGATTTAAGCGTATGCGTATCTAAGGATTTAAAAGTTAGGAACCAGTGCCTGGAGTCTTGCACAAAAGCTAATAGGATGTTAGGCTCCATAGCGCGTAATTTCGAATTTAAATCGAAGAATATTATACTGCCCCTTTACAAGTCCCTAGTCAGACCTCATTTAGAAAATGCAGTTCAGTTTTGGTCTCATATTTGCGTGAGGATATTGATAGGTTGGAAAGGGTTCAGCGTCGCGCCATGAAACTAATTCCGTCATTGCGCAACAAGCCTTAGGAAGATAGGATTAGAGAGTTAGACTTGCATTCACTCGAAACTGGAGATTAAGGGGGGGGAGCTTATTGAAGTTTTCAAAATCGTTAATAAAATCGATAACGTAAATTTTGACAAACTGTTCACTTTCGATAATAGCAATACTCGTAATAACGGATTTAAGTTGCGTGCAGACGTTTCATTACTAACATCGCTAAAAACCTTTTTACGTTTAAAGTAATTGATAAATGGAATAATCTTCCCGCGCCCGTCGTGAACTCCACCAGCGTTAATATGTTTAGAAACCGTTTAGGTAGGCATTTTAAAAATATTAGCATTGTTTAAAATAATAAAACAATTAGCAACAGGAGCTCTGGAGGGGGGGAGGATGAGTCTGTTGACGATTAATGCCAGTTTGTGACATGCCAGCAATAAAATTATTAAAAAAAAAAAATTAGACTAACACGAACTTAGATGTAGCTCGTAGTGTAAACAAACCCACTTTTTGTTGTACTCTTTATACTTTTTTTTTTCTTCTCCTCTCTTTACTTGCATGTCTGTAGTTTGCATGGTATGACAGTGTTTGAGTTAAGACTGTGTTTGCATGGTTTGTGAGCGTTCTTATTTTACTTCTTTTCATCTTTCACCCCTTCCCTATTCTCTCCGACTATTTTTTCCGACTTGTCAGCAGTGGCCTGCGGATGATGATGGTGAGTCTTTCTTTCTCTTTTTCTGAAAGAATGTTACCCCAGAATGATAAGTTTTGCTACTTATTTAACCCCTTATTCTCCTCTTTTAACCCCCTACTCTTTCCTTTCTCTCGGGCTAACCTTAGAGTGGATCTTAGGGTCTTTGTTAGCCTTAGCTTCTGTAGATCTTCATCGTCTGAAGCAAAGAATTCGTCATAAACATCTTGAGTGACATTGTTTACTGAGGCGTCGTAAGGGTCCCAGTCCGAATCTGATGCGCTAGCTCCGGCTTCGTCGTCGGTGTCCCACAACATATCCTCCACACCATCCATAGTGTTAGAGATACCGCACTTTTTGAAGGATTTGATGACAGTCTCTACTTTCACTTTATCCCATGCTTTGATGATGAAATCCTGCCATCCTACCTCTGTTCGTTTACCCATTCTGCGACGTGATTCTCCAAGTCTGGCCAGCGAGTGATTCCTCTTCTCATCAAACATTTTTGACTCTGGATAAAGAATGAAGCGATTTTAGAAAAATGCCAATCTCTTACCATCATTTCAGTTATGTCAAATTTCCTTGCAGCAGCACAGTTGTTCGATTTCTTTGCAAATGCAATCACTTTTAACTTAAAACTTGCTTCGTATTTTCTTCGTTTTGCGGGTGGCTCCATGATTAAAACTTTTGTGTCTGGGTGAGGGAGAAGCCAGAAATATACTGAAGAAATATACCCACTAGCTGACTCAAGATTGACTACGTCACAAACAATACGGTCATCGACCTTTAACTTACCACAAACTGACACTACTGACAATAGTCTGCTGGTGGTTTGGTGAGTAGTCTTATACCACAGGTATGAGCTAAAATCATGAAATTTAGACCAACTTGTGCCTCGTCTTATACAAAGGTCGCCTAATCTGCCGTAATATATGATCATATAAAGGCAACAGGAAAGGAAAGAACACGCACAACAGAAAGAAGCAAATTCGAAATTTTTCATTTTCACTCCAAAGCTATAAACTTGGAAGATGTTACATCCAGTGGTGTAGTGCTGTGGGAACGGCGTTCCCTTACTTTTTTTGGTAGACGAAACGGCGTTCCCTCACTATTTCAAATAAATCTGAACTTACAAATCTCTAATGTCATGAAATTTTAATTCCCACCCCTAGAAGAAATACGAGAAAGAATCATTAACTGTTTCATTTCTTTTAGCTTCGACTGAGGCAATGCTAGCCTATAAAGATCTGGTGAAACAGTCACCACGGCGTACCAGTTGTTAACTTTTTTTTAGTTAATCATTCCAGTTGTTAGCTATTTTTATTGATCGTACTGGATGTCGTATATCTAATGACACTGGAAATACTGCATCTTCAACCTTGGAATATATCCTAATATCCAGTGCATATGACCTCAAAATATCCCTGAAATTGGTCAGATTTCAAAAGATTTCCCGGATGGCTTACAGTGCCCTCGGACCCCCAGCTGTATGGGCTCGCCGCGCTCGCCATTGTCCCCCCCGCATCTGAGTAACACTTTCAAAATGCGTTCCCCCACTTCTTTATTTAGCACTACACCACTGGTTACATCCAGCATGGAAGTAATAGATCGGAAAACCATTTTCGAGGCCAAGACAACGGAGGAGATGCTAATGACGTTAGAGGAGAAGTTAGAAATTGTGGAAAAACATGTCCCAAAAATACAACAAAGAAGAAAGAGAAGCAGGTTCGAGAGACAAAAGGGGCATTGTTTCGAAAGAGACTGCAAAATTAAGTAACTGTAAAGATAACATCAGAAAAATATTAAATGATAAACTGCAGAGTATCGATGACGTCATACAGGAATTAATTGAGAAGCATACAGAAAAAGACGACGACGACGAAGCTACAGAAGCGATAAAAGCTAACTCAAAGTACTTCCATAATTTCGCAAAAAGAAAGTCGAAAAACCATGCGACTATCGGACCTTTCAAAAACGAGAACAGTGCTTTATCTGACGATCTAACAGAAGTATTTGAAATATTAAGAGCTCAGTACGAATCAGCTTTCAGTATCCCAAAAATTGACAAATTGATATGCGATAGAAACGCGTTCTTTGAAAAAGAACTACAAGGGGAAAGTATACGGACTTCGACTTTACGACGGATGATATTACACAAGCCATAGGGAAACTAAAAACACACTCAGCGGCAGGACCGGATAAATGGAATGCCACACTGATCAAAAACTGCAAGAATGCAATCGCTGAGCCCCTATACTGGATATGGAGACGATCACTAGACACGGGAGAAATACCGGGAATCCTGAAGAGCACGAACATAGTCCCAATATATAAAGGAGGAGATCGATCCGAGGCCAAAAACTATAGGCCAGTGTGTGTCGCTTACACCTCATCTCACTAAAATATTTGAAAAAATAGTTAGACAGAAAATCTATGACTTTTTGGAAACTCGGGAAAAATTAAATGATAACCAACATGGGTTTCGGTCAGGCAGATCATGCCTATCACAACTAATGGAACACTACAACAACATTATTGATGCACTTGAGAGTAATGAAAACGATGACGTACGATACACAGACTTTGCTAAAGCGTTTGACAAGTGTGACCATGGAATCATAATATATAAACTGAAATATATGGGAATAACAGGAAAAGTAGGGAAATGGATATATAATTTCCTTATTGAGCGGCGGCAAGTCGTTACAGTACAAGGAGTATCTTCATCAGAATCAGAGATTCTCAGCTCAGTATCACAAGGAACAGTATTAGCTAACTGACATAGATGAGGACGTTACCAGAGACAGCACAGTAACATCTTTTGCGGATGACACGAAGATCAGTAGAAAAATAAGAAACCCAGAAGATATAGGATCTCTACAAACCGACATAAACAGAATCTACAAATGGAAGGAAGACAACAATATGAAGTTTAACACCGAGAAATTTCAGCTGTTACGGTACGGAAAAAGAGAAGACCTAAAATTCATGGAATATTATACCCCAAATGGACAGGAAATTCAGAGAAATTCTAGAGCAAAAGATTTAGGGGTTGTAATGACAGATGATGCTGAATTTGAAACACAAAAGAAGATAGCAGTAAACAGGGCAAAGAGAATAACGGGGCAGATAATGAGAACCTTTAAACGAAGGGATAGGAATGTAATGAGTCCTCTACTTAAAACCCTGATCATACCTAAATTGGAATACTGCTCGGTCCTAACATCCATATAAAAAAGAAGACATTAGACAGCTGGAAGGGGACCCAGAGACACTTCACAGCCAAGATCAAGGGGTGCAAAGAACTAAATTACTGCGAAAGGTTACGCGAACTAGACCTATATTCACTGGAAAGGAGAAGACACACATACACCATTATTTACACTTGGAAAATAATGGAGAAACTAGTCCCTAATCTTACTCTGAACCCTATAACTCCCCAAACAACGGTGGAAAGTAGAAACGGTAGACTGTGTCGTATTCCCAAATTAAAGGCGAGACAGGGAACATCCTTAACCCTGAAAGAAAATAGTTTTGTAGTGAGAGGACCAAAACTGTTTAATCAGTTACCCAAAGACCTAAGAAACACGAAGGGAGTTGCAGTGGATATCTTCAAACAAAAGAAGATTAGACGCCTGGCTCAGAACAATCCCCGATGAGCCCGGCGTACCTGGCTATGTGAGGTGGAGAGCAAAAGAAACCAACTCACTACTTCACTAGGCCAACTCGAGAGGAGGGGCGACAAGCTTGACCTTCGCGAAATGAGGAATCATCGCGCGGAACCTTTGTAAGGTAAGGTGTGTGTATATATATATATATATATATATATATATATATATCGCAAATGGATTTGTTCCTTGGGAATCTCAGTCTAGAGATGAAGCTAAGACCTACCATGAAAATTCAATGCAATTTAACAGTACTAGACGTTTCGGAAACTACAGTTTCCACCTTCTGTAGCTAAAAAAGTAAAAGTTAAAGTTAAATTAAAATTACAGTTAAAATTAGGACCTACAGTTTAAAACTAGTTTAAAATTTAAATATTTACAAATACAAATATCTGTTGGTTACAAAGACGACTTTATATTAAATATTTGTATTTATAACTATTTTAATTTTAAACTGTAGTTTTTAACTAATTTTAATTGCAACTTTAATTTTAATTGTAACTTTTACATTTTTTACTACAAAAGAGGGAAACTAGTTTCCAAAACTTCTAGCACTACTAGATAAATGTATGTTTACATGGTGGTGGTGTGGTGTGGTGGTGTGTGTGTGTGTGGTGTGTGGTGTGTGTGTGTGTGTGTGTGTGTGTGTGTGGATATAAAAGTTTTTTTAACATTCCAGTTTTCCATCAGTGTTAAGTCACGGCCATTATATGAAGACCCAAGGCGCCATCATGAGATCTTATAATGCATCACCAAATAGTCTCTTGAGAGAATAAATCTAATGCAGCTGACAGAGAAAACCGGGTTGACTGTCAGCTTCGAAACTGTCTTTGACCTAAAATGTTGTTCGAGGATGCGTACTGTTGACAGAACACAACGGACAACTATCCGCAATTCACGAAATAGGTTTTACAACCAATTGGCAATTTTTGGTTGTAACTTACTTCATGATTTTAGCAAAATGAAACTACTTAACAAATCAAAATATTAAATATGCTCATAAAAACTTTTTTCTTAATTAAAACACGATTGACAAGATTAATGTCCTCAAAATTATGTTTAAATGAAAGGACAAAAGAAAAAGAAAGAGAGAGAGAGAAACAGCGAAATGCGAAACGAGAGAAGTAGAAGAGAGCTTTGGGGCCGTAAAATGAGGAGAGATTCTTTTATGTATATTGCCAAAGGATAGAGAAACAGTGAATGGGAAAACCCGCTTGGCATTTAGGAGAATATGAAGCAGAAAATGTTCATTACTGAACAGGGGGAAAATGCTTTATTTTCAGCCTTTCTAGGCCTATGGAACAATCATAAATAACAACGCTTCTCTATTAAAATCAAGACTTTTTATAATTATTAATGGGATCTTTGATGTTCGTATGGATGACGTTAAAGATATCTTTATTGCATGAAGTTGCTGAAACATATATATATATTATATATATATATATATATATATATATATATATATATATATATATATACACACAGTGACCTCCAAAATTTACCCTTTTTCCGCTACCTTGTAATATAATTTATTATCTGCAGTAAAACACTTTGCTTCATAAACAGGGTGCCCCATAAGCGCCTGCAGGATTAAAAATTCAACTCTTAAAATGCAACCCTCCAGCGACTTATGGGTCACCCTATATACATAAAGAATAAAAGGTGTTTTACTACAAACTATAAAAATAGAAGGTAGGCGACAGGTTTACAGTAGCGTAAACGTAAAGTATACATAAAAATATAACATTTTAAAGAAATATTTCATAAGTTTTAGAATTTAGTGATGCAAAAACTTATAAACTAAAATATAAAACTAAAGTAAAATATAAAATTTTGATATACTGAAATTTACATATGAAAAACGTTCAAGAATGCGAGTCAACGAAATTCATCTACAAATGAAAATGTCGCGGTTTCGTAAGGTACCCAAACGTATGTGTGCGCGCGCGTGCGTATACACTAGGTATGAGTTAGGTTTAGTATGTGATAATTCACGGATGTTGAGAGGTAATTTTGGTACCTCAGAACATTAAAAAATTCTATTATAAAATTTTGAAACATTTTTATAATCGGAAAAAGGATATTTCAGTCCTGATTAGGTTGGGTTACGCTAGATTACGGAGTACCTCGCTATTTAATGACTTAACAGAAAATACCTTTCGACTTTCCAGTTGCGCCCGAAACAATTATCATGCCCTTCTCTGTTTTATGGCACTAAGGTTAGGTTAGGTTAAATTACACTAGTTACATTAGATTTTTAGATACACGGATTTAAGGAAAGTTGGTACCTCACTCATACAGAGATGCGCACATGTGTGTGTGTGTGTGTGTGTGTGTGTGTGTAAGATTAATGGCTTGTGTTACCGATGTTATGATACATACTTAGTGAAGTTCAAATCGATGACACTACAAGTAGTGTATTGAAATTCAATGTGCGAAAGTACATTTGTTTTGTTACCAAAGAAATTCATGTGAAAATTCAGATTTTCTGCCCACGGTGACCGGTCTTTCTAATGTACACTTTCAGAAAAAAATCGATCAGTGAAGTTAAGCAACAGTGGGTCTCGATATTAGTTGGATGGGGACCATCCTCCGCGTCTAGATGATGTTGAGACTAGTGGTTCGGATCCTACGTAAAGCTGTAGGTCCCCTTCGTCATATGACTTTAGATGTTGCGAATGTTAGACAACCCCATCAAACAAGTTTCAGAAAATTATTCGCCTAGAAATAATTTCCAAAGAGCATAAAAATTTACTAATTAGGAATTATCGTGTTCTGGTCTTTAAATTATATATAGTTAAGAAGAAATATAAAAAAACAAAATATTAGTAATTTTGTATATTTTTTTTTTTTTTTTTCCGAAATTTTATCTTGTAGGCAAACTTTTTTCCGAAACTGTACCAGTTATTGACTTTTGATTATATATACATATATATATATATATATGCTTTTCTTCGGCGCATAAAAGAGAAAAAAACACAGCAAATGAAATAATACAAACAAAAAATTCAAATAAACAAAGAAACATCACCCAGTGTATATATATATATTATGAAGTATGTTCTTTTATTTTGTCGGAAATTCAGGCCAGACACTTACGAGGTTTCTCAGTCACAATAAACAAACAATAACTCAAACTGGAGTTTTACGATTTTCATCATGGCTTCCGAGGGTGATTAGTATGCAAATCAGACAGGGTACACAATCCAGTTCGAAATAACATCTACGGCTTGCAGTGTTTCAGTTCCAACCGCGAGAGGGCGAACAGCGCGCTCGCCGAGATGAAAGTAACGGACATAAACGCCAAACGAATCTTTAGTGTGTGGAGCACGGTCTCACCCACAGAATTTAGCCTTTAATTGTTTCTCTTCTTTTGTTTATATTTAAGAAACTGTTAATTATTATTATTATGATTATATATCTTTTATGTATTTATTTATTTAGTTTTTAGAATTTTAATGCTTTTTGTGGGGAGTGTTGCGGGGGGGGGGGGGGGGGGGGGAGGTGAAGTTGTTTTAATTCTTAATAGAAGAATAATTTAAGATTTTAGGGTGTCGTTGTTGTTGTTGTTTGTACGATAAGAAGAGAATTTTTCTTGTCGCTTTTCAACAACCGATAAATTTAAATTTCAAATCACTGTTGACGATAAATTAATTCGATGCTAATTAAAAAAAAGTTCATCGAAGGTAAAAACAAGTAAACCAAAAAAAAATATGAAGTAAATGTATAGAAAAATATTATTAAACTCGCAAAGAAGCCCAAAGTATCTCCTTTTAGGCCCATAATGGTAACTATATACCGCCGCTGGTGCGACGTTTTTCCTAATGTAAGAACCTCTTAATGGTTGTATCGAGCGACCATTCTAGCAGCGAACGAACAGCAACAACAGGAGCAGCAGCAGCAGCAGCAGTTGGCCTGCAGCGGTACAACCTGCGCAACAACCTGCGCAGCAACCTTTTCCTTCTTCGCTTCCAACATATACGCACAAACTCCAGAATAAAAGATAAATCATTCATCGCTGTTGAAATATGAAAGGAGACTCTTAAAACGCTTTGCATACATTCGCTGAGGAAAAAATTAAGAAAAAACAGTTAATGAAATTAGTGAAGCGCAGAGAGGCTTAATGGAAGGCCAATAGTTTTAATATTTTGTAACGTGATACTGCGAGGATGCTGTTAAAATGAACAAGGAAATACTGTAAAGCTCCAAATGATGGAATTGACTGCAGCGTGAGTGAATAAAGGATAAACAGCGAAAAAAAACAAAAGAAGAACGAACAGCAAATGAATTAAGACAATATAAAAACTGACAAAGAAAGAACAGCTAAGAAAAGAATAGCAAAAATAGGTTTTTAGAATAAACAGAAAAGGTATTCAAAGACTGAATATAAAGACCAACAAAGAAAGAAAGAAAGAAAGCAGGAATATACGACAAACAGGGAGATCCTTATGTTTTTTTTATGGGATTGTTTAACCTCCTTCGCAATATCTAAGATCATACGACAGAGGGGGACCTATAGCTTTTACGTGGGAGCCTAACCACGGGTCGGTAACATAATCCGTACGCGGAGGACGCTCCCCCATCCAACTACCACCCAGACTCAATGTCGCTTAACTTCGCTAATCGACGGGAGTCGGTATTACGACATTGGTCACGACGTAGCCTGTGACAACCTTAGAACAGGAAAGGAAATAAGACTGAATATAAAGACTGAAAATGAAAAAAAAAAAAAAGACAAATAAGGAGACATTTGTATAGTGAACAAAAAACGTATAACGGGAGGAGGTCAGAGGGAAAATCACAACCTCCCCCTAAAAAAACAAAACTAACGTATGAAAATAATAGATGGAATATAATGTGTATGGCAATAAGAAAACATGAATGGAAGGTTTAGATGTAAAGAAAACTTTTATGTATAGTAAACAAAAACCGAAATAATATGAAAGTACATAAAAGTAAACCAAAAGAAATGTACATAAATTTGAAGTAAAAAATGTTAAATAAATAATAAAAAAAAATAAAAAATTCTTTTATAAGAAAAACTCCCCTCACTCGAATAATCCTCATTAATAAAACCAATTCCCCCCCCAATCCCCTTCAAAAAAAAAACCAAAAAGCCCCTTAAAAGTTTTGATCTGGTATAAAAATTGAAAATCGCTTCAGGAAATTAATTTCTTCTTATAATAATAAAAATAATAATAATAATGAAAGAATGGAATGCCTAATTCCTTTTCCTTCAGGGGAAATAACTCGTAAGAAATCGGTTAAAAAATAACAAAAAGAAAATCGCTCCAATGGGCTCTGATTGCACAGTCATATTTGAAGGGGATCGAAAGCATACGTCTGTGAAATAAGATTTGATACCGCTTTGGATACTCTTCGACCAAGAATTTATAATAGACGGAGTGATAGTTTGGGGCCCACGGGGGGGCATGCAATAGAAGGAGTAGGAAAAGGTCAATAGGATCAAGGAAAAGGAGGGTTTCGAGAGAGAGAGAGAGAGAGAGAGAGAGAGAGAGAGTTTACAAACCATTAGCAAAATCATATGAAAAAACTAAAGAAATATGAAAAGAGGAATAAGAAAAAAGAGAGATATATAAAGGGAAAAAAAAAGAATAAAGTCAACAAAGATTAATAAATAAAAGACCGAAAAGTAACCAAAAGTGTAAAAAATAAAAATAAAAATAAAAAAATAAAGAAAAAGCAACATTCTTTAAAATTAATCAAAAGATGAAAGCAAACGATAAACATTGCGAATAATCTAAAAGTTATAATACAAAAGCAAAGCAAAAAAAAAAAAAGTAAAAAAAACCGGATTACATATAACAAATAAATAAAAGATGAAACCTCTCTTTAAGGAAAAAGAGGCACTAAAAAGATTGTCCGTCTGCCATCTTCTGATAAAAGCCTGTAAAGGCCTTCTAATATCAGATTCCGCTGTCCAAATACCCTTGTAGGTACATCGGAGATATTTGATGTGGAAAAGCTAATTCAATTGTCTCTCGGCTATCTGTCAGTCCTATACAAGGTTAGTCCAACATCTGAACACTCAACTTATCCGCTTCTGTCATGTTATGCAATTTTTTTAATATATATATATATATATATATATATATATATATATATATATATATATATATATATATATATATATATATATATATATATATATATATATATATATTATATCGTAGATTTAGAGGTAATTTTCGTGTATATATATATATACACACACACATATATATATATATATATATATATATATATATATATATATATATATATATATATATATAAATATATATATCATCTGTGTAGGCGTAATCAACTAAGCATAAGATAATTCATATATGAACTTAGGTCATTTTTGTGAGGTAAGCTTTTGATACCTCAGAACATTAAATTACATATAAACAAATCTAAAAACGTTTTTAATTTCGAGAAAAGGATACATTTCTTCTGCTTAGGTCAGGTAACGCTAGATTAGGTCATGGTAGGTAAGATTAGGTTAGGATATCTTAGCTAGTACCTTTTAATTTATGCAGTTCACAAAAAAAAACCTTCGAGCCCTCAGTTGCGTTCGGGACACTTATATTTTGGTTGGATGGTATTAGGTTAGGTTAATTTTTTTAATATACGAATTAAAAAAGTAAGTACCTCGCTCATGCGGAGATACGGACAGACAGTGTGTGTGTGTGTGTGTGTGTGTGTGTGTGTGTGTGTGTGTGTGTGTGTTAAAGTGAATATGTAATAATGCTTTCAGAATAGTAGAAGCAAATTGACATTTTTATGCTGAAATCATCAGTAGTTATTTTAAAATTACGTGAAATAAGCGTGGAATTTACTTCAGAAAAGACAAGAAAACCCAAACAATTAAATATATATCGTATTGATAGGAATGTATATATTACAGTTGAGGAAAGAAATTGATCGAGAAACGTAAAATTTCAAATCGCCAAAAATTAGTAATTAGCAAACTTCTTCATTTTTCGAAATTTCATTTTTTACCATGAAAAATTACAAAAAAAAAAAATTAATTAAGTTTTAGGTATTTTCTAAATTTGTACGTTTATAAACGATTCTCTCTCTCTCTCTCTCTCTCTCTCCTCTCTCTCTCTCTCTCTCTCTCTCTCTCTCTCTCTCTCTCTCTCTCCCCCCCCCCCCTCGGTATGGGCCGCAAGGCCTTTTGAGGTACTTCTTTTCCTTGTAACTCTCTCTCTCTCTCATTGACTATACATTAAATCTAACATAATTCAGATTTAAAAAAAAAAAAAAAAAAAAAAAAAAAAAAAAAAAAATCAGACTTCTCCTTCAACTATCAACTTACTCGGCGGATTTTGATAACTGTCGTGTTTCAAATTCAGAACCCAAAACAAGACTTAAAATTATGAAATAGAAAGTGGTGTATCCGCTTTTCGTGATATTTTGAAAGCATTTCCACCGTTATAACTAAAGGATAAAAGGATGTTTTTCGTCTACACTCGGAAAGGAAGGTCTGAACATGTGATCTTCCGTGATCATCGTTTAGGTTACTTAATTTTCGTGTGTTGATTACAAGTCTTCTGTAAAGGAAGGAAGCTTTGCTCTTTTTTTTCTCTTTTTCTTTCTGGAGGAGTTAAGGGGACTTATTCACCATTTGTGAGGGATGGAAAGGGCTTTAAACGTGTTCAGCATTGCTAATATATTGTCTCTAAATATGTTATGTATTTTATATATGTGCATAGTTGAAACATTAAAATGTACACGGATAATATATTTTCTATTTATATATAGTTTTTTTTTGTAGTTCGGGAAAAAAGTTCGCCAAGAAATAAAAGAAACGTTCTAAAAACTATAAAATTTAACTAATTGGTAATTTCCTGTTCGTCTTTGGATATTTTAGCTTTATTGATGCTACTAATAAAATTAATAAAACCTACTGTAATTGTTATGAATTTTATGATTATTATAATTTTTCTTATTTCTCGGCGAACTTTTTTCTGCGGATATACGTTTCCATCCTATATTTCTTCACCATACGTAAAAAATTCTACATGTAGAAACTCTCTCTCTCTCTCTCTCTCTCTCTCTCTCTCTCTCTCTCTCTCTCTCTCTCTCTCTCTCTCTATCCTTTTAAAACTATGTATTTTCTACACAATATAAATATTACATTACACATTTTCACAATGCTATCGAAGAACTGCACTTATATTTACTCTATAACAACCTAACCTCCAAATGTAAATTCATTAAAATATAACCCCAATAATAATAATAATAATAATAGTAATAATAATTAATAAAGGAAGTACTCCCACATACTAAATTTATCTTTAGTGTGTGTGTGTGTGTGTGTGTGTGTGTGTGTGTGTGTGTGTTTTGTTTCATCCGGGCATGCGCAAAAAATTACTACGTCACAGCCAAAATGGCTGTTTCGCTTTAAGTTGTCGAAAAGGGAGATTAAATTTACCGGAAGTGTATAATGGAAAAATATTAATGGGATATTTTTATTATTTTAATACTAAAACTAGTTAACTTGGTTTACAAATACGAGATTAAATAAAATAAATACATGCATACATACATACATATATAACAAGATATATATATTATTATATATATATATAATATATATATATATATATATAATACGCAAAATCTAATGAAATGAAAACGCACAAAAACAAAACACAAGAATTGAATAAAAATGGTGTTTGCTATTTGTGAAGGAATTTTTTTGTGGGGTCCAGAGCGAGAGAGGCGCGTGGACGGCAGGATATCTCGGCATGTAAGTCCATAAAGTGGACAGTTAAGAACAGCGTAAATCTTCACATAGGCAATTTGCATTGGAAGATAAGAATAAAAAGCCAGTTGAAAAAGCGGTTTACGCTAACAGGGAAATAGAAGCTCATTCGCTCTAACTTGAAAACGGTTTATAATTTGGGGTTTGGAAGCCTTTTTCGATTTTCTTTTTCGTGTGTGTGTGTGTGTAACAACAAAAATAGATAACAAGCGCAATGTAAATATATACATTTAGTGTGCATTTACTATATATAATTATATATAATATATATATAATAATATATATATATATATATATAAATATATATATATATATATCACCTTGGTTTTGCTTCCGCTCGAATTGTTCATTCTGACGAATGTCAAGCTTGTCACTCCACCTCAGACCTACAGTTAACGTGGAATCCAAACCACATCCCACCAGCAGCCCACCCTCTTAAACACTTGGTTACCCAGGGTACCCATTTATCTACCAACCAATTTCTTTAGTTTGGGAAGATGAATAGCTGGGTTTTCCTGCACGCCGCCTACCGTCACCGGGTCTCGATCCCTTGGCCAATGGATTCGTAGTCAGTAACGCTAACCACTACACTACCGAGTGTGTGTGTGTGTGTATATATATATATATATAATATATATATATATATATATATATATATATATATATATATATATATATATATATAATCAGTGAGAGGGGCCAGACTAAGGCGGCCAGTTGCAATAATTCTTCGATCATAATTACCAACACCATCGGGAGTTGAATCCTTGACCCGAGTGTTTCACTTCACATAGGGAAACTGGTTTTCCACTGAGCTACTGGCGCTGACCCTTATGTCATCCTTGTATTATAAAATTTCGCTATAAAACACTTTACTTTCATGTTTTTACCGGGTGATTACATATGTTGTTCCCAATTTTAAACAGTGATTATGAAAAACTAATAGTTACAGCGAAAAGCAAGATATACAAATAAAGAAGACCTCAAAAAGATTTATTTACAAGCTATTGAAGTTCAATATGAGTTCCGTTCGTGGCTCCTTTTGAGGTTACAACATTTCTGAATGAGCAATTGCCTGATTGTTGGATTGGGCATGGGGGTCTCTTCCTTGGCCGGCTCGTTCGCCCGATCTAACCCCCCTCGACTTCTTCCTCTGGGTCCATGTCAAAAATGAAGTTTTTCTTCCACCAATGGCAACAACTTTGGAACATTTGAAGGAGACGATACGTGAGGCTGTTAGAAAAGTTCAGTATGATCTGCTACAAAATGTATGGAGGGAAACAGAATACCGCTTTGATCTCTGCAGAGCCACAAAAAGAGTTTATATTGAACTTCCATAGCTTGTAAATAAAACTTTTGAAGTTCTTCTTTATTTGTATATCTTGCTTTTCGCTGTAGCTCTGTTAGTTTTTTAATAACAAATGTTTAAAATCGGGAAGATCACTTGTAATCACCCGGTGTGTGTGTGTGTGTGTGTTGTGTGTGTGTGTGTGTGGTGTGTGTGTGTGTGATATATATATATATTAGCTGACCCCACGCAAAATGCACTATTTATGTTCAATGTAATATTTATCAATCATTCCCTTTGCTCCATCGCTCAACAACTTTTCGTTCCCCCTATTCCTCAGTCCCCATCCTCCAACCATATATACATACATAATTCTTCCATCCACTCACTTTTATTATTATTATTATTATTATTTTATATATATATATATATATATATATATATACACAGTATATATATATATATATATATATATATGTATATATATACACAGTATATATATATATATATATATATATATATATATATATATAATATATATATATGTTAAATTATTATTATTGCAACTTCATCGGTATTCCACTTTTGTGTTTTAAATTTCCTTCGGCGAGTAAAATAATACCCAATCGTATAAAAGGGTACACAATAAATTATTATCTAAAATAATTAAAACTATTGTTTAGTACAACAGTCCTCAGAATTATTTTATTATTTGATATATTATATAAAATGTGTACCGGTCAATATATATGAGAGAGAGAGAGAGAGAGAGAGAGAGAGAGAGAGAGAGAGAGAGAGAGAGAGAGAGAGAGAGAGAGAGAGAGAGAGAGAGAGTTACAAGGAGTTACAAGGAAAAGAAGTACCTCAAAAGGCCTTGCGGCCCATACCGAGGAGGGTACCAATGGCAACGGGTGCCGGGAAAATTTTGTCTTTCAACTATGCTAGCAGTAGTAGAAAACTGGATAGAAAAGTAGAAGGCTCTCTCCCCACCCTCCGCTCCCTCCCTGCCTGCCAGAGGCAGGTACGGAAAAAGGTTGAAGAAAATACCTTGACCCTGGAAAAGTAGCCAAGGAAATTTTACAGGAAAGTGGAGAATATATAAATAGCTCTATATTTAGTTTGCTCACATGAGAGTATTCAGTACTTTGTCTAGCCTATTTTTAAACAGATTTACACTTTGACTGGAAACAACCTCTGAGGGAAGTTGGTTCCAGATATTAACTATTTTATAGGAAAAGAAATTTCCGCAGACTGAGGTCCTAAATGTCTTTACACACTCAAATAATGTGCAAGATTTCGTCTACCCTTTTCTTGAACTGATCCACAGAGGAACTGTTCACAACTTCTGGAGGTAACCTGTTCCACGTGTCACAGATCTTATAAGTAAAGTAATTCACACACACACTGGTCCTAAACCGTTTCAAATCCAACTTCCAACCATTGTTGCGAGTTGGGTTATCATTTAAACTAAACATGCTTCTAAAATCGACATCGCTGAACCCGCGTAAGAGCTTGAAAACCTCGATCAGTTGACCGCGCAGCCTCCGAGTTTCAAGCGAAAACAAGTTCAGGGCGCGGAAGCGTCGATTGTAGCCCATATGCCTAACGGAAGGGATTAACTTTGTGGCCCTCGCCTGCACTCGCTCCAGCCTCTCAATATCTTTCCTGAGGGTGGGCGACCAGAACCGCACAGCATATTCCAGGTGCGGCCGAACAAGGGAATTGTACAGAGAGAGCACAATCTCCTTGTTCCGAAACTGAAATTGCCTCCTGATATAACCCAATAGTTTCTGGGCTTTCTTTTCCACCTCTACGCACTGTTTCGTAAACTTAAGGTCGCTGCTAATTACCACACCCAAGTCCTTTTCCAAACCAGTCGCCTCGATATTACCCCCCAACATCGAGTAGTTCGATTTGGGATTGGCGTAGCCAATGTGCATCACCTTGCATTTACCCAAGTTAAACGGCATTTGCCATTTTTCGGGCCACTCTCCTATCCTACCGAGGTTCGCATGCAGTTGCTCGATCGCTTCGGGCGTCCCAACATTGGCCCCAAGCTTGGTGTCATCAGCGAATTTGGCAATCCTACTGACGATGCCACCGTCGATATCATTTATGTAAATGATAAACAACAGTGGTCCCAAAACGGAACCCTGAGGAACCCCACTAGTGACCGAGGCCCAACCCGAACTAAGCCCTTTAATTACAACCCTCTGCCGCCTATTCTTCAGCCAGTTTTCAATCCACCTACCTACTTCCGCACCGATACCCAGGGTGCGCACTTTGGCCTTTAGCCGGCAGTGAGGTACCTCATCAAAGGGTTTCTCAAAGTCGAGATAAAGTATATCAATCGCCCTACTCTTATCATACTCACTCAACATGACGTGGAAAAACTCGAGCAAGTTGGTGAGACACGACCTATGCCGTCTAAACCCATGTTGGGAGTCCACAAGCAGCTTGTAGGAATCCAAATGGTCAACGATCCTATTCGCTATTATCCCCTCTAATAATTTACCTACAACCGAAGTGAGACTAATGGGACGATAGTTCCCTGGACTTTCGTGATCCCCTTTCTTAAAGATAGGGGTCACGTTGGCTTCCCTTCAGTCACCAGGCACCTGGCCCGTATCCAACAATTTGTTGAAGACTGTAGCCAGGTGGGGAACCACCTGGTCGCGCACCTCCCGCAACACTCTGGGGAGGAACTGGTCTGGCTGAGGAGCCTTAAACGCGCTGGGTTTGTCTATTCTATCGGCAACGACTGTCGCGGTACACCGAACACTATCCAGGCCCACACCTTCGTGCCTGACGCTTGGCTCGGGGATGACGCGGGTGTCCTCCCTGGTGAACACTCCCGCAAAGTACTCATTAAGCACATTAGCGATGTCCGCGTCGGAGGTCCGCAGAACGCCGCTTCGGTCCTTTAACGGACCTATCATGCTTCTAATGGGCCTTTTACTATTAACACAACTGAAGAACTCCTTAGGGTTCCCCTTGCAGAGGCTTGCCACCCGTAGTTCTTCGTTACGTTTCGCTATCCTAACCTTCGCCTTCACTTCCCTACACAGGCGGACATACGGCTCAGTGTTCTCATAGGAACGATTGCCCTTCGCCCTCCTATACGCGGCTTTCCTATTTCGGATAGCCGAAGCAAGTTCACGACTGAACCACTTAGGCTGCGTTGAAGCTGGGGTGACCGGTTTTGAGGGTATGGCAGCAGACTGCAGCACCATAAACTGGTCCCGGAATGCACTCCACACTGCCTCAACATCGCCGCCGACCTCTAACCCCAGACAGACAGACAGACAAACTTTAATTGTGCGACCTGTTAAACATGCCCTAATGTTCCACAGCATGCACTGGGCTTTAACCATGCATTTCTCATTGTTACGGAGTTTAGTATACAATTTTTAGTATTCCACAAGATCAGAACAACATGGTGGGCGTGCTGCTTCCTGCCATGTAAACTACAATCAACAATTCTTCCTTTATCCAGGAAATGTTGTATGAAGCGTGAGTCATACAAGGGGTGACGAATGGCACTCAGGAAGGAGTTTGAAACCAATAAAGGACCATTACTAGAGTTGTTGGCAGAAACTGACTGGAATCTGTTTATAAAACACGAATGTTACGCCTCCCGTATGACCGCTGCTTGGCAACTGCAGCTCCTAGATTTGCGAAAGGAATTGGGGTGTATTGATAGTTGTTTAACCAATTATTCGTAAGAATCTATATATATCTCTGATCGCACAGGGTGAACCCTGAACGTCGACGAGAGAAATGACGCATCTTCTCCAGACAACGCTTCTTTAGTTAGATAAGCTGGTGTGTGGTGTCAGTAGGTGAAAAAAAAAGGTAATGGACAACTTTTCTTCCATGAAACAATTTAACACGGTTCGTTATACCGACATATTTGATGAATTCGTGGATCAGCTGGGCGATAATGAACTTAAACACGGCTACTTCCGACAAAACATTAAAGATGCCGTAGGGAATCATTGTCCATATTCAATCTTTCATCGCTGACTGAATTATTTCGGAAGGCTCGTGGGCACTACGACCTCTTCAGACTCCACATTTCTTTCTTTGGAAACATTTGAAAGAAAATATTTACCACAACAGTCCTCACAACATAGAAGAGTTGTAACATATTACGATCAACATTCGAATGATTCCTGTAACTTTGCGGCACACCTGCGATAAAGCACAGTGATGAATTCAAATGTGCGTAGAAAAAAACAGGGATTATTTTAAGTACTTATTGTGTGTGTGTGTGTGTGTGTGTGTGTGTGTGTGTGTGTGTGTGTGTGTGTGTGTGTGTGTGATTCAGGGGTCATGCATGATTAGAACTCAGTTCATAGAAATTTTTATCATAAACTTGTTCTGTAGTACGTTATTAGCATGTTCAATAACGTTAATGAGAAACTCTTTCAATATAATTATATACATTTACATACTTAAAACATTTAATAACAGTTGCAGACATATTTCACAAATTAAATTAAATCTTAACTATTTCAACGAAGTAATCAAATAATACACAATCTCACAACCTTATAATTAATTATAAAGTATTCTAATTTCACACTGAATTATTAATTCACTGAATCAAATGGAGTTAATGAAATTATTCTCAAGACCTACCGATAGACGGAACTCTGGGTTTTTATCGTATCTCTATCTGAATGATAAGATTAAAATTTAAGACTGATCTTGTTCCTGATCCAATTTAAAGAATTTTTTTTTAGATCTTAATTCTAATCCTGGTCCAAATGAAAATACAGGTTTTTGTATTGAATTTTTTTTTTAAATTTCTAACTGGTACCACTGTTTCTATTTAGGAGCTTAACATAAACATAAGAGAAGTTATGAAACAAAACAACATGTTTAGTTTGCAAAGCAAACCAGAATGTTTCATCATACGTTTGAAAGCTGGCACATCGAAAACTGAAGAGTATATACAATGATGCAAGTAGATTTCACTTCTTACCGGTACCATGGTACCGTGCCTGAACTCCCAAACCTTAATGTAATGTTGCCACATCACCTAAACTCCCTCTCTCTTCCACTTTTTCCATTTAAATTAATAAATGTAGTTTGTAATTGATACACGACTATTTTTAAAAGGTTGTTTTGAAGTTATTTAACCTTCTTCGTAACAACAAAGGTCATGTGACGAAGAAGACCTACAGCTTTACATGAAATCTGAACCAGGGATTACTATGTCATCTGGACGCAGAGGACAGCCACTCACCCAACTACTACCCAGACCCATTGTCGATTAATTTCGCTGATCTAAGGGAAGCGGTGTTGCCGCATGCAAAGTAGATTTCAAAAAATTTACTTAGTTATGACTGATAGATCCTCAGCGAATTTTATAACAAAAGAAAGAAAGAAGAAATTGACAAGGAACAAGCATCTGATTTTCGTCAGAAGAGTAAAGAAATTCCTTTGGAAAGCCAAAGTGAAAGTATTAGAAAAGCAACTCTAGCAAATAAACCTACTCTGCAGGAATCCAGTTTTGCAGATTTCCTTGACGATACAAGCAGTAGTAACCAATGAGTTCAAATGTTTTAAGCTGTAAATCTCGCTGTGGTCAAAATTCAAAAATTTCCAGATTTCTGGGTTCATATTTTACTCAAAATAACTGGAGAAAGGTGCTTGGTTTTTCTACCGCCTCGACCGTTATCTAGAGTTAATAATTAATTCAGTGGCGTAGACAAGAGGGGGAATGGAAGGAAAACTACCCCCCAAAAACTTTAGCTTGCTTCCCCATTAAAATTGCCGATATATGTAAAACTAAAAATTAAATAATTGTAAAAGTAAGATACTTTTAAAACTAGATATAATAATAAATTTAATATACAGAACTATAAGTTGGTTATATTTATTACATTTACAATATTCATACTCCAAGGCCAGTATTGCTTCCCCAGATAATTTTCTTGCCCTTCCAAATTTAGATGTCTAGCTACAAGCCAAGTCACTCGCTACTAGCCACGAGAAGAATTTTTGGTGTACATTCTAATGAAGTTATATGAATTTACATTGTTTACCACTGTAAAGTTACACAAATGTTTTATATATATATTCATTCTACTCTTGCAGAATCTATATGAAAATGATTTAAGCTTTAGGGCAATTCGGTAATATAACTTTTTTGATACATTTCGATGTCGTCCGTCAATAAAAAATAAAATGTTCCACTGGAAAGGGTCCAATTCGCTTTTAAATACACGTTTACTTGCTTTGACAAAAAATCTTGCGCTACTTGCCAAACTGACACACTGTTTAATTAGAATGAAGAAATCTTTATCCCAATTCTGATCCGAAAGATTTGATTACGAAAGATCCTGATTTGAAAGAGCCAGTTCAGAAAGACCCCCATCAAGATCCTGATGAAGATCCAGTTCAGAAAGATCCACATCAAGATCCGCATCAAGATCCTGATACGGAAGAGTCAATTCAGAGAGATCGTCATTAAGAACCTAATCTGGAAGATCCGATTCAAAAAGATTGTGATCTATATCCTAAATCTAAAAGTTCCCTCAATATTTTCAGATAGTTTTATCCATACTTAAAACTAGGCCTATCGTCACAAAATGTCAAGTATTACCTACAAACAAAGTTACTTAAATAAAAGAATTAAAACATAATAAATAGATATTTGCTATGCAAAACAAACAAAACAACGACGTATAAATTAATGTGTATATATACAGTCAGTAAAAATCAGTCGGTAAAAATATTTGATCTGCGTCAATCTAAAATTTATGCAATATTGATGTAAAATGTGTAAAATTATATGTATGTAATTCATATATTTCAATTTTTTTCATTTTTTTCAATTTTTTTGTTAATTTCAATATAGATTGAAAATTTTGAAATTCTACAAACAAAAGTCCAAGTATGTGCCTTGTAAAGAGTGAGCAACAAAATAAATTGGGATTTTTGAGACACCCTGTATATATATAATTTTATTTATTTTACTATTTTCAAAATATAATTCTAATAACGAAACGCAAACCTCAAATACCAACAATTTCTGTATGGATTCCATAGCGTGCAATGACGCATTACGAGATACGTTAAAACAAAGCTGATCCGATCGTGACTTACGTACCACCCTGTACACTCAAAACTAGAAAGATTTTTTACACGCGAACGATGGAAAAAGAAGATATAGAGAGAAAACAAGGGCAATGTAAAGGAAGAAATAGCTTTCATTTGATGGTCGCGTTATTTCATTTTTAAAATTCGCAAGTTAAATAATGTCTCGGCCTCTTCTTGCAAAACAAACAAAACTTGTCTCTTCAGTTAACAAAACGCTCAGGGAAAGATGATTTCGGCTGCTTTTCATTCTCCTCAGAATTATCGCGTTACACCTATTTATTTTTATCATTTATAATAATAATAATAATAATAATAATATTATATATATATATATATATATATATGGGATAAATTTCACACTTAAACACTGAAATGAATGATGCAAACCCACAATGAAAAATAAAAATAAAATATTCCAAAGCCTTTCGTGTATTCAACAATACACCTCGTCAGGGAATGGCGTCATTCCTTGACGAGGTGTATTGTTGAATACACGAAAGGCCTTAGAATAATGTTTTCTTTTTCCTTGTGGGTTTGTATATTATTTATATATATATATATATATATATTATTGGGGTTGTTTAACCTTCTCCGCAACATCTAAGGTCATATGACGGAAGGGACCTACAGCTTTACGTGGGATCCGAACCACGGGTCGCTACATAATCTGAGCGCGGAGGATGGTCTCCCATCCAACTACTACCCAAACCCATTGTCGCTTATATATATATATTCCTTCTCAGTGAAGAATCACCACACGGGACTCTCACAAGGTTGTAAGTAAGGTAAGTTTATAAAATTTATCCCACCAAGATTCGAACCCAAAACTCCCTAATTAAAAGTTGTGGGCGCTGCCACTGACCTACGACAGGGTAAAAGTTAATAGATGCCATAGATGGAATATCACGCAAAGATCATGCGCGATTTTTGCGGATCATGATTCAAAGGCAGCGCCCGCAACTTCTAATCAAAAGGTCTCGGGTTCGAGTCCTGGTAGTTTGTAAAAATCGTTGGGAATCAATGCATAATATTTTATCTATGGAACCCATTTGCTATACCAGGTAGATATTGAATTAAATCCTGTCATTGTCTGGAATGCATGAAGGTTAATACGTAAAACACCTCTGGGAGTGAAAGCGCCCGCAACTTTTTATCAAAAAGTTCCGTGTTTGAATCCGAGTCTAGTAAATTTTGTATTATGCAAAAATCTCGCATAATCACTGCGTGATATTACACACACACACACACACACACACACACACACACACACACACACACACACACACATATATATATATATATATATAAAAATAGTATACTCGGTTCCTTTGCATTAATCCCCTGTTGTTATCTCTTATCACGTACACGGCTTTTAAAAGGGTACATTTTGTTAAAACTTTGTGCAAAACTTTTTTTATCAAATTTGAATCATTAATAAGTTGATATTAACGTCTACTTAGGGAAATATTTTAATATTAAGATTCATCCTTTGCGCTTAACTCCAAAGAAGTACAAGAGAGGAAATAAAGTGGGACGACTTTCTTCTAAAACATAGAAAAAAATGAGTCAAACTTAGCTGACTTCTTGATTATATGTAGCAGACGATATAATGTAATATAATACAAAGATTCTGACATAAACGTAAGTAAATTATTATACGCTATACTGTACTTCTATGTAATATTTCGCTTGTATTCATGAGCTCATTACATACATACGAATATACTCGTGTGTGTGTGTGTGTGTGTGTGTGTGTGTTAGGCCGGGTCGAAATTTTATATTGAAAAGATACATATTGTGAGGGGTTTGAATGGAACACAGGAACCCCCTCAAATTATTTTAGCTGTTTAAAGCTTCCTACCCCTGGCACAATTTTTCACTTTTTTATCTATATTGAAGAACATTCCATTTATATGAGACTTACTCTACATTCAGTATTAGGAAAATTAATTAAGTACAACAATATATTCAGAAGAAAAAATTACAGGCATAATAAATGTGCTAAAATTCAATTCACTTTTTCATTGTTCCTTATCACATCAAGAGGGAAGAAATTTTCAATATCATTAGGAAATTTTATTTCATATGTTTCTTACTCATTCCATTGGGCCTTCCATTGAAACTTGGGCAGTTTTCGCCTTGATTCTAATGAGTTCAAGATAACCGTCGAAACTTTTGACGGTTGTCATATCCTATTCTTTCCTGACATGCCTTTGTTACTAGGTTCACTGCCCTTTCCACACTTTGACTGTGGCATGGAAAAGAAGCTATCTCCAGTGGCTTACATCGAGCCTGTCGTAGCTCATCGTCGCTAAAATTGTTTAGCAGCGATGGAGGAGTAATGATCTCTCTGCCAATTGATCATCTCGGTGTAGTCAGTAGATTGGAAATTGAGGGTTCGAGGCGACTCAAAGTTTCTGGTACCTGAAAATCCTGTTCTTGAAAAGATGATTTTCTGAATAGCTTGCTCCCTAATTTCTAGTCTCTTGTCAGTTACCATTGGTATGAGTATATTTTCTGGGTGGGCAAAGTAGGCGTTATTCTTTAATACTGGTTCTATGATTGATTCATGTTGTTCATCTAAATTTCGAAGCAAGCACATTAAATGCCAAAAGTTTTATGCACCATCAGTTGCATTAGGAAGAGATTTTATCCAAAACCACTCTGGAGCATAGAACTGCATAATAATCTTGACTATATCTTGATAGTTTTTATCGGGATTTGGCGTTGAGATATATAATCGAAGGACCTTGTTGGCTGGAGTTAGCCAGCGAGCATGGTGAAGGATACTTGGGGATCGAGTGGACAGATCTTGAGAAGTGTCTCCAGTTTGCACTGCCAGACACATATCATGAGATATCTTTGATCACTGCTTAGCTCCTTCACAACATTTGCTGGAATTTCTTTAATGTTTCCCTTTACGCGAGAATATTTGACTACCTCCAATTTTGTTAAATGTTTTCAGCTTATTCCCAATTGAACCCACAAAATATTTGGACCTGTTGTTTTGCCATCACTGGCTTTGTAGACGTGCATAAAAGGCAGCTCATTCAAATGCAAGAGGCACACCAACCACTGCACTGGTCTGTTAAGATGAATTTCAACCAGTCTTATGGCTCCACCAATTTTTCCTGTATTTACAGGAGTACCATCACACAGTAAAGCTTTGATAGTATCTGTGCTGTTCGAGTCGGTAATAATAGTTTTCAACTCTTCTGCTATGCAGCGAGCAGTTCCATTATCTGGTGTGACATGGTGTACATAGATGCTTCCAGGTTCTTTCACAATAACATAGTTCTTTTTTTTTCTTTCCACTTTTAGTTAGTGTGTTATCTTTCCTTCCGTCAAATTTAAGGTACGCCATCTTCAGATTTTCGGATTTAGACCTAAAATATTTGTTTCATCCATGCGATTTCTTTCTCTTTCTAATTTCTTTCTGTCAAGCATGTTAGTGTGGTTAAGGATCCTCATATCTTTTAAAGGTGCATTGACTATTGCAGCTGCAGCTCTACAACTTACACGATAACGATCTGCTGTTAATGCTAGGTTTTTATAGGAGTGCCTGTTCTGAATATTCTCAGTCAATCCTAAATCGGCTTCATAATCTACATCCTGACTCTCTGAATCTAAATCCATGTCTTCTTCGGTATTTTCTATAAATTCCGATGGTAAAACATTGGTGGCTTCAGTCATTTCTTCTTGTGCTTTTTAGCTATGCGATCAATTGGTCCTAACTAATTTTTTCTTTGTTTGACCCACAAGACACCCCCATTCTGCCATTGGTGTTTTATCCTTACACCCTCAAGATTTCCTATCAATTCCCTTATCATAGCATTCACAAGAAGATATATCAAACATTTCATCATACTGAGCTACTTTTAAGGCAAAACTTTCATTTCTTCGATGTAACAGCACCTTGTTCGATTTTGAGGCTTCTTCTATTAGTCGACTGACTTTAAGATAGATACCTTTGGTGTTAATCGTAGGAAAAGAAAATTTCATCCAAATGTCTTCAATATCTTTCACAACAACCCTGTAACAATCATTAGCAGTTGCTGATCCTTTTGATTTAGCTTCTTCACGACGACGGCGCACAAAAAGGTAGTGTCTCACAACATCTGCTTTTGAAGGAATCATGGCTGCTGGGAATTCCGTAGGATATCCAAAGGCTGCATTTGAGGACTTGCTTCTAGTAGTCATAGTTTATATTCAAAAGTAAAATCAAATTATATTTAATTTCTAATAATTCAAATTATAATTAAAGCAAATGCAAATTATTTCTATTTATCTGAAAAATTATTTCTATTTATCTGAAACATAAAAATATGAAGCATTAAACAAAACTTATCATGTAACATATAACAACATTAAACATATGCAAATATGAAGGTAAAAAAGGGAGGATGGACATGTGATAGGGATAGTAGAGTAGCACATGCTTTATTTTTTTAATATTTTGTTAAAGTGATAAAAAAACCTTCTCACATAGTGTACTTTTAAGAAATAATTTTTTTTTTCATTTAAATATAAGCAAATATGAGGGTAAAAAAGGTGGGAGGTATGTGCTAAGGGTAGCAGGGGTAGCACATGCTTGATATTTTAATATTTTGTTAAGATGATAAAATGAAACTTTTTCCCATAGTGTACTTTTTAAGAAATAAAAAATTTCCCATTTTCGACCAGGCCTAATGTGTGTATTGACTGACAACAGTATTTTACACAACTGTCCAATCTTTGTTCTTTCTTAAATCTTTTAATTTATGAAATGGTCGTCGTATATAATAAGTGAAGCGTCCTAAATCTTGCTTCGGCGTAATAAACATGACGAAAGTGAAAGAAAAAAAAAGAAACTAACTGGCATTATTTTCACACATAAACGCGTCTATTTTCATGTTCTCATTCGTAATTCCTTTACTTTTGCTCATTTCCGATGGATGGCGACCAATGAGATTGGTTTCTTTCAACACATTGTAGTGTTTGGAGAGAGGATATGGTTTTCTTTTTATGGGTATGGGAAGGGTGGGGGGGCGTTACTTCGGGTGATCCTTTGATTTTGGGATTAATTTAGTTTGGTGTATCATTTTGTTGTTTTCTACTTTCTCTGTAGTTCACTTTACCTAAGTTTTTTATATATGCATTTAGCTTCTGATATATATATATATATATATATATGTGTGCGCGCGCGCGCACGCACACACACACACACACACTCCACCTCGAGTCGATTGTAAAGCTGTTGTGTCTCCCTCACTTCCTTATAACTCTCTCTCACACACGCATACACACACATTCTACCTCTTTCTCACACACACACACACACACACACACACACACACACACACACATACTTTCATTCTTTTTGCTCCTCGCTTTCTTTCCTTGATCCCACATCGAAAGCAGTTCGGCCCAACTGTCTCCATTTTGAGTTGTAAATTGCTTTTATCATATCTGTGGCTAATAATAAAAGAAATTAAGGATCTTTATGGTTAGGCAATATCTTGAAACTTAATGAAAGTTAGATATAAACTTTCTATATAATATCAAGTTTTATATATATATATATATATATATATATACACACACACAC
Source organism: Bathynomus jamesi (assembly GCA_023014485.1). Lineage (NCBI taxonomy): Eukaryota > Metazoa > Arthropoda > Malacostraca > Isopoda > Cirolanidae > Bathynomus > Bathynomus jamesi. The sequence continues at coordinate 131,133 of JAJOZX010007225.1, forward strand.
TTTTTTTTTTAACTAAGATACAATAACTTAACACCATAAACTTTCTTGAGTTTTTATGAACTCTCTAACGCTATGTTTGCACTCAAATTGTTTTCATATATTTTATACGCGAGGCAGACTTTATCAGAGAGAGTGGTTTTAATTACAGGCATGATGAAAATATTGTTTTAAGAGCTTTCAAAAATTTTTTTTTATTAATTTTTATTATGCACGTATGCAATTGCATGTACGAAATATGGTATAGTCTTTTTAATTTGGACTATATACTTCTGTATATAAAGTTGGTTTCATGTTCATTTTTATTTAAAAAAAAATGTTTTAAAAATTTATATACTATATATATATATATATATATATATATTGCCTTGTCTATCCGGCAACTACTTATATATACTATAATAATAGTTATCAAATAGTTTCACTACTAACCTAATAGTTTTACTTGTTTTTTTTAAGTTTATGTACTGAAAAAACTATGATAACTGTTGTCCATAATGTTGAAAATATGCTAATTTCGCATTAACTGACGTGTCCAACTCGTCATGACGGTATACATTGCCCATGCACATAAATCTACACGCGTATAAAGGTGTTTTATATGGCCAACCCTATAAATTAAGCAAAAGCAATAATCTATCCATTATCGTAGGCAGTTTATCTATTTTATTACCCTGTAATTAAACAAGGGTTTGAAACATCGTAGAGTTATTTGCCTTTGTAGCCAATTTTACAGCTCAGAACAGGGTTTTAGCTTTAAAAATAAACACTTGTATTATCTCTCTACTTTTTACTATAAAAAATTTTTTTGTTTCACTGGAAACGTTTTAAGAGAGAATTTCAAATTAAATAGAAATTTAACATGGAGAATACCAGGAAATAACATTAAATTTATTAAAAGGTTATACGTAGAGAAGAATTCATTTCAGTTAGTGATATATGAATATTATTTGGTGTACAATTTTGGGTAAAAGTTCACTTTGAACCATAACATTTCTAAAAATGCCTAGCAAAAAAAAATTACTAGAGGCAATATTCCGTTTTTCTTTGGATATTTTGTTCAGTTTTGGAGACAAATAAATTCCAAAAACGAAACCCAGCCATCACCGATTTTTGTTTTATTCTCATGCGAATTTTTCCCCAAGATTGTACATACCATTAAAGTATATAAATAATGTGTTATTGTATCGGTTGCAAAAGTCCGGATACACTGTGTATTCCATTTTCGTAACCAATGGCACACATACTTCGTTATATGTATTCTTATTATATTGATATTTATATACAAGATAAGAGGTTGTCATACAAGTAGCACGGATGGCATTAGAGTTTCAGTTTTATAGCTATACCTTTTAAATAAATTCTATAACTATATACTTCTTCAAATAAATTTCTATCTGCTAAAACAAAAAAACTATACCAATCATGCATTACAGTGAACGATGAATGCTTGTGGGAAAAGTATATGAAAGAAATGTGCGTATGTATCTCAAATTTAAAAACAAATTATAAAATGGTGTTTTAAATTCATTTAAATAACGAGTTTATAAACGTAAGCAAGTTTTCGAGGAGAAGCTCAGCTTTGTGTAAACGTTCACTTGAAGAGTAGTGGAAGAAATGTTTAAAATACCATCACGTCAAAACTTCCTTAATTAACCGAGTGAATCCTTACCTGTAATAAACTCAATTTCTTCTAACCCTTTGAGGACAAGGGACATATTTGTCCCAACGGAAATAATAATATAAATTGTACAATGATGCAACGTTTCTACAAATACATCTACATGTTTATATAGGTATCGTTTAGTTGTCGGAAAATTAACCTCAAAATGGGTCATTTAAGCGACTATAATTACTAATATATCTAATTGTAAATAACAATAAAACAAACTTTTAAGTTCAAAGAAACGTATACTGGTCGTCAAAGGGCTAAATTCATTATGTTACTATTACGACCCTATTAGCTTGTAGTAACGATAACACGATTTTCTCTACAGAAATAAATATATCGGTAACTAAGATAAATTTTGTGTCCCACCAAATTTAAATATTAAACGATACTCTTCTTAAATTTAGGTTCTTCATGCTAAATACAAATTACAAATACAAGCTCGTTTTGCATTTTGAACAACTGGTAAATTTTCTAATCCTTTACTAGGCTATCCACAAACCCCTAATAGGACGATATTAGCAGGCGATCAGCTAACTCTAATAACTTAACCTTGCCTAACTTAATGAAGATCGACCTAACTGAATATAATCGCCCATAAAAACCTTGTTGATAGAACGTCTTGTCGAAGAAGTGTCGTTAGCTTGGCCAATTTAGTAGTTTGTATTGGTTACAATATACTTATTTGGTACTTAAATTTTATATAAAAAATGTAGACGACACCTTATTTATAAATAGAATTAGAGACGTATAAAAATACAGAAAACACATGAAAGTTACGCTTTTATTTTATGTATTGATAAACAGAAAATCTTCAATTGATTATTCAACAGTTTGATTTTGAGACTGGATCCATGCACTTATTATACCGGGTGTACATAAAGTCAGGATCTATTTTTGTGAAGCACTTGGAAATGATATGGAATTCAATCATAAAATGATAAAGTGGTAACATTTATTAAATAATTAAGAGTAGGATTCGACGTGACGCCCATCAGTATCCCTGCACAGCTCAAATCGTTCCGCAGCATTTCTAAACACATTCTGGAGCATTTGCGGGGTTATGTTATCTGCAGCAGTTCGTATACGTGTACGTAAGTTTTCAAGAATCGTAATCTTCGTCTGATAGACGTGCGATTTGATAAAGCCCCATGCAAAGAAATCTAAAGGGGTTAAATCTGGTGATCTCGCTGGCCAAGGTCTGTTACTTCCGCGTCCGATCCAGCGATTTGGAAAACGTCCATTTAGATAATCCTGAACAATTTTGGCATAGTGACAAGGAGCACCATCATGTTGATAGACGACGGGGATAGGATTGTTAGTACCGTCGTCTATCAACATGATGGTGCTCCTTGTCACTATGTCAAAATTGTTCAGGATTATCTAAATGGACGCTTTCCAAATCGCTGGATCGGACGGGGAAGCAACAGACCTTGGCCAGCGAGATCACCAGATTTAACCCCTTTAGATTACTTTGCATGGGGCTTTATCAAATCGCACGTCTATCAGACGAAGATTACGAGTCTTGAAAACTTATGTACACGTATACGAACTGCTGCAGATAACATAACCCCGCAAATGCTCCAGAATGTGTTTAGAAATGCTGCGGAACGATTTGAGCTGTGCAGGGATAATGATGGGCGTCACGTCGAATCCTACTCTTAATTATTTAATAAATGTTACCACTTTATCATTTTATGATTGAATTCCATATCATTTCCAAGTGCTTCACAAAAATAGATCCTGACTTTATGTACACCCGGTACCTATATAATTTTGATTTAAACGGGCCAGTTTATTTATTTCATTTGCAAATTCCTTAACTAATCTTCATACTCTCATGATTAATTCCAAGGTGATTAACGTTTAATATCAAGCACTAAATTACACACCAACTTGCTACGACGCTGAAGAACGAGTTACACCACGATGGATAAAACTTTACAAGACACCCCACATTGCCATGAAACATGCTACAGTAACGAAACATATATCAATCGATAGAGCAGAAAAAATGGTGCAAGCATAGGCTGACCATACGTACCGTTTTGTATGGGTTTTTGTATGGGTTCTGTCACTGAAGAATAATTGTAAGCTCAATATGTTTATGTACTTACTTTTTCATGAATACAGAATATTACATAACCCCCGTCCCTTTTTTGCCATCCCAATGTCCCGTTTTTGTCTCAAGGAAATATGGTCAGCCTATGCAAGCAGCTATGTATCATTTTGAAAATATTAAAAAATAAAGTTATGATACTTTGAAGCAATGTCATTTTTAGCGACATTTAGCGACAGTTTGAGATATATCTAGTGACATCTGCCAATATTTTTAGCAATTATTTTAGCAATTATTGGTATATCTAGCGACATTTGGCAACCCCTTAGTTGCCACACCGTTCAATTACTCCATTAGGTTAGATCTAGTCGGTTTGTGTTTTGTTGTTGAGGCGTAAAGATGGATTGTTGTGACATGTCAGTTACTGTGTTTTTTTATAAGTTTCGTTCTCAGGATAAGGAGCTATTTAAATTTTGTGTTGAACATAAGTTACTATTGAGCGAATGCTACAGTAACGAAACATCTATCAGTCGATAGAGCAGAAAAAATGGTGCAAGCAGCTATGTATCATTTTGAAAATATTAGAAAATAAAGTTATAACACTATGAAGATTACTAGGCCTATCATAGCTTGTTATGTATTTTTGCTCTCGTCATTTTCGTTTAAACTAATGAAAATATCACAACTTAACCTAACCAATCATCAAAGGCGTACAGTTGACCTAACAGGGCATTCAATTGACCTAACCGGGCATTGAATTAACCTAACAGGTTAATAACGGAAAATGCCCGGTTAGGTCAACTGAATACCCAGTTAGGTTAATTGAATGCCCGGTTAGGTCAGCTGTACGCCTTTGATAATTGGTTAGGTTAAGTTGTGATATTTTCGTTAGTTTAAACGAAAATGACGAGAGCAAAAATACATCATGAACAGTTTGGTAGTCCCGATAATATGTAAGTACCAAATTTATTAATCATTTAAATGAAATTAGTTAATATGTAAGCGATAATCAGTTAGTAGGGGGGCCAAAATGTCTTTATATCATCTAAAATCGCAGAAAAAAAGTCGCTGCTTTCGGTACGTTGTCGCCACATGAATTCCGCAAGATACGAGTCCAGATGATGGCGGGCGGTTGGGTATTCCCGTTAACAGGAAAACACCAGGTAATTATTCGCTTTAGTGCTTTTTCTCCTTTCTGAACCAAAACACATTTTTCTGGTGTTTTTTGTTCAAATCTGAACTTCGTTTCTTTGGGAAATGAGCCGTTTTTGAGAAATTTTAAAATTGAAAATTTCTCAAAAACGGCTCATTTCCCAAAGAAACGAAGTTCAGATTTGAACAAATCATACCAGAAAAATGTGTTTTGGTTCAGACCTAACCTAACCTAACCTAACCTAACCTAACCTAACCTAACCCGCGTTGTTTCGCAATTTCTTACCTTAAATAGCAGCGTTGGGATGTTTGTACAAATCAGCGGCGACCAACAGGAATAAATAGACGATTTCGCCAGGCCCACCAATTTGAACTTGTTGGCCTAGCCAATGCTCACAGACGTCGAAGCAAAAACTCCTCCAATTAACCGCACTCTCGGAAGGCAACGCTAAATAGAGCTGTGCATCTAGCTGTGTCGAACGCTTTGTCAAGAATAACCCAACATACAATAAGTTTTGCCACAGTTTGAGGTGGGATTTTTCAACCCATGTGCCCTTTCGACGGGAAACAGAGAAGGAACACTTTTTTTTTTTCTGCCGCGCTCGTCCCTAGTCAATCTTCTGCAATAATATTGGTCAGCAACTTCTCTATAATTACACTCATGACCGGACAAATAACACGAGTAGGTAAAACACCGTGACTGGTAAAGAAAACTTCAGCACCGTCTTCTTTTTTATAAGTAATCCAAATCACACCCAAGACAAACCATAGCGAAAACCGAACTGAATAAGGATTTTGGAATGAGTATGCATTATTGGAGATTCAAAATGCACGTCTCTGATTGGTCGGATAAGGTAACATGAAACAAAAACCAGATTTAATTGGCAGATTTGACCTATGTTTCCTAATTTTGCCACGAGATGTCTCCCCATAAAACTGGAGAGGACGAGGACCGGCAAAATTTTAACAGCGGAAAGAGGTAAACACTCGGTCAATGGCCTATAATGGCTGCTTTTTACGTCTAATTTTTTTTTTTTTTCGTAAAAAATAATAATTACATTTCCTTGATTTTTATCAGTTTCCCTGAGGTTTCAAGGTGTCCTGAATACGAATTTATATGTTAAATTGTCATAGAATGTCTCCTTCTATCGAAAACGAACAAAGCATTAAAACGAATATTAACCAAGCACCAAAATAAGATATTTAGCGTAGGTCAACTGAATGCCCGGTTAGGTCAACTGTACTCCCTTGACAATTGGTTAGGTTAAGTTGTGATATTTTCGTTAAAACTGACGAAAATATCACGACTTAACCTTAACCAATCATGAAAGTTAGCAAATGGTGTAACTGTAAGCTATGATAGGTCTAGTAACATCTTCATAGTGTCATAACTTTGTTATTTTCTAATGTTTTCAAAATGATACATAGCTGCTTGCACCATTTTTTCTGCTCTATCGATTAATATATGTTTCGTTACTGTAGCATGTTTCATGGCAATGCGAGTGTCTTGTAAAGTTTTACCCCACGAGGTGTCATTTTAAAAATCTGGTGAATCTAACAACACACACAGAAAAAGTGCCAACTGTCGCACAGTAATGTCCCTATCTTTTTTCCATTTAAGGATAGTTTGTTGACTTCATTGGAGAAAGACCTGTTCTAAATTAGTTACTATTGAGTAGGTTTCAATTATTCGAAAAGTATAGGAAAGTAGAATAATAATATTTCTGCACATTTGAAAATTCATTTCCATACCTATACACATACACGCACTTTAAAGTGTTCTGTGCCTATACCTTCATTTATTTCTATACTATGCCTATACCGGTACACCATCCCTGATGGGTAGTCATTACAGTGTATATTTCAAAGTCCCCGGAATGTATCTATATATATACTGAACTGTTTTTTTTTATCAGCCCTATCATCTTTCATGTATGAAGAGTTCAAGCAATGAGACACGCAAGCTGTTTTGTGGTTCATTGCAGTTTCATGTAATTGCACGTTTCTTGGTAAATGCAAAAGTCATGTTCTACGATCAAAATTACACGAAAATACTTTCATCAAAATTTGACACAATTTTGTCGTATACAAAAATCGATTCTGAAAAGTAGGACAGACGATATAACTTCCAGATAGTATTCAGTTATGGGCAGTATAACACAAATATAATTAAGATAATGTAGCCGAAACATAATTGAATTTGTGTTTAGACTAATGTCACATACAAAATTCAGTTATATACGCTTTATTATGTGTAAAATTTATCATTTTATATCTCCGGTCATTGCCGCGGTCAAAATTTGAAAATCTATTTTCCAACAAAAAGTGTTGGTATACATGGGCGGTGATGCCAGCCAAAGACAATGCGATTGGGACAGTTTCGGCCATTACTTTTAATCTCTATATGGGATGGGCATGGAACAAATTGGGCTATTACTTTCAATCTCTAGATGGGTTGGGAACAAATTCAACCATTCATTACTTTCAATCTTTAGATGGGATAATAATCAGTGAGGGGGGCCAGAAACTGATACAGCGCTCAGACCAACTAATGCGTCCCATTGGTCTAACTCCTGTATAATTATTGCCAGGACCACTCCGAGTCAAACCCCAGACCTGTCTCCAGTTCGCTTTAGGGAAACGGTGTTACTCACTGAGCTATGAACGCTGGCCTCTGAATGGTATGGGCACAGAACAAAATGGACATTACTTTCAATTTCTGTATGGGATGAACACGAAACCCATTCATTGTGCGTTTTACCTTCAAATATTACACAGATTTTAAACAAAATAAACAAAAACTTACGAGATTTCTCCAAAGGGAGCAAAAGCTTCTCTTAAGGTATGAGTTTCGATCTCAGGGCTGAGATCGCCAACGAAGATGTGGTAATGCTCTGAAACAGTAAACAATAAACAATAAATTAATATAATTATATTGACTAACATCAATAGTAAAAAAAATGTTAATTACTTCGTTAAAATAATTAGGCCTAGTATAAAATGACGAAAGATCATTAAATGAAATTATAAAGCAAAGGGAAATGATGATGATGATCATCATGATAATAATGAATCATTTGTCATTTTCGGATTTTTAACGTGAACGATTGAATTTACACTTTGAATTAACTTCAGATCTTGTGTCTGGTTCGTTCCCATCGATCTGACCGAAATAAAAATCAGTTATACGAATTCAAATGATGGCTGAACGTCTTTACACCTTTTTATTATGATATTATTTAACCAAATTTTTATACCGGATCTGTCAGTAAACTTTTGGGGTCTTTCCTGTTTCATTAACTGTTTCCGATTTTTATGAAAGCAACGTGATATGTACAGTTTTTCACGCTGATTTCAAAATTATAAACCATTTCATCGAGAAATACTTGGGTTGGGTTGGGTTAAGTTAGGCTTATTAGCATTTGATGTTTTCTAGGACTGTTTTTCTTTCGGTATTAAGTTGTATTCTTGTAAAAAATTTGCTGCATTTTCTTCTGTCTCAGTCTTCCTATATAATTCTATAAAATTAAATTTGTCAGTCATTGGAAAGTAAAAAGATGTTGAACTATAATATAATCTATGCTTGCAGCGGAAGAACAAAATAGATGCGCAACGCCACTGTTTAAAAAATAGCCTAGCGCCCTAGCCTATGCTTGCAGTGATTACACCGTTCTAGTACTTTTTGCATTATTCTATAATTTACTTTCATTTCGAAAAAACAATTTTTAGAATCAGCGTATTATTTTAATTTCTATAGCCTACGCTGTTTCAAACATTTACTAGTTTCTGCACATTATAACTTTTTGGTTATATATTTCTCGATGAAATGGTTTTAAAATTTTGAAATCAGCGTGAAAAACTGTACATATCACGTTGTTTTCATAAAAATCGGAAACAGTTAATGAAACAGGAAAGATCCAACTTTTGTACGAACAGGCTGAAAACGTTGCTCACCTAACCTTACTCGGATTCAAAGATGTTCCTGTACCTAATGAATAGACGGATGTTAAATGCCTAATTCCGGGTATATCTTAAAATACAGCGTGATGTATCTCTTTCCCGATGTATAGTCCAGAACTACAACGTAAGGCTATACTAAAACATCCTAGTATCGATGTTTGACTAATTTTCAGTTGTAAGACGTTTACTACAGCTAGTTTACACGTTAATAGATTGGACGAATAGATTTTCGAATCAAGATGGCGTCTAAGATGGTGATTGGTGAAGACCGGCTATAAATACGAATACGAATGTATGATAGCTATTATCCTGAACGTTTCGGTTTTATAACTTCATAAACTTTGTTAAAAGCTATACTTTTATTCGGTGCGTGGTTGCGATTTTATAAGAATACGTTTAAAAAAAAATGTTATTAACGTAGCGAAATGGGAAATGCCAGTGAAATATATCGAACGATTGTTGGCGCAACTTAGGGTACGGAACTTCTCATCCAAAGAGTGATCATCTCGTAATTCTACATTAAATCATTTGGTCGTCTTACGCCTGCCAGCTGAATCTCGATAAATTTTCCCAAATTTTTCCAAATGTTGTTGCAGTTTTCATACCGCATGACTTTGCAAAATTGAAGATTTATTAGTTGAAGGGAATTATCGTACCTCCTACAGGAGGAAATACATTAAATTTTTATCTTTTTCAGTATGGCTACATTGTTATAATGTTTCAGACCAACAAAGTATTGTATACTTATATAGGTGCTGCTATAGCTTGCGGTCAACAAAGACATCTTTAGTCTACAAAAGAATTTGCGCCGAATTGACCTGACCTGACTTGACTTGACTTGACTTGACTTGACTATCTTTGGGGACGAATGCGAGGTCAAGGTGGACTATAAAAGGGGGAATCATGAAGACAGGTATTAGTTCATTTACATTAAAACAAAAAATTTAAAGGACAAATTAAACAAAACTCATTCTATGGGATATAATGCCCGGTTAGGTCAACTGTATGGCCTTGACAATTGGTTAGGTTAAGTTGTGATATTTTCGTTAGTTTTAACGAAAATATCACAACTTAACAGAAACAATCATCAAGGGCATACAGTTGACCTAACTGGGCATTCAGTTAGCCTAACCGGGCATTATATCCCAGAGACTGAATTGTTTATTTTATTTGTCCTTTAATTTTTTTGTTTCAATGGAATTGAATTTGTAAATATGTTGTAGAATGTAGATCACACGTCTATAGTGTAAATATCTTTGTAGACCGCATATATATATATATAATATATATATATATATATATATATATATATATATATATATATATATATGTGTGTGTGTGTGTACATTTCAGATAATTCTTTAATTTTTGTACCTTTTTTTTCACAATAATAATAAAAATAATAATTAAATATAAACTGTGAAATGCGAGCTGAGGAAGAATTTAATACTGAATGTTTTGTTTTTCCTGTACGTTGTATATATTTATGGGCATCTCGCCTTTTATCTTCATTCCCTGACGAGGTGTAGCTTTGAATACACGAAAGGTCTTGGAATCGTTTTTCTTTTTCCTTGTGGATTTGCAGCATATACAGGGCGTCCCAAAAAAATGTATACACACTTTAAATAATTATAAAGGCAGTGTTTATTAAAATACATTTCATTTTCAAAATGTAATAGAATCTACAGACATTATTTAATTGTTTTGTCAACGCCTGTTTTCAAACTGACGTCCGTTCTGGTCCAGGCACTGCTGATAACGCGAAGCAATAGAATCGCAAACATCACGAAACATTTCGTTTGGTATTTGTGTGCATTCTCGTTCAATGGCTGCTCTCAATTCAGCGACTGTTGCAGGTTTATAGCGTAGACTTTGTCTTTTAAGAGATCCCCATAAAAAAAAGTCTAGTGGTGTGAGGTCTGGTGAACGCGGAGGGTATTCTACGAAACCCCTTCGTCCAATCCACATCCACATCGTGCCAAGTACCACTCGCAATACTCCACTCTTCGGTCCGGATCATCTTCATTAATAGCATGAACTAATCTTGGAATGTAACTTTTCCATTGACAGCGCTTCAAAATGCGTTGGACAGACGATTCTGAAATTCCTACCTCACGACTCGCTTGCCGCACAGATTTTCTTGGACTTTGGTGATACGTTTCCAGTACTCTTTCTTGCTTTGTGGGGCTTGTCGATGTCCGTGGTCTTCCGGAACGCTTCTTGTGGACATTCTGAACAGTTCCATCGGCTAATTCCATCTCTAATTCGAGTGATGGTAAGTCGCGTTGGTGGATCTGTTTGAAACTCCTCCTAAACTGTCTTTGCACTTCAACTGCGTTTTCACACTTCCAGTAGCATTTTAGAATGAATTTCCTTTGTTCAAAGCTTAGTCTGACTGCCATTATTAATTCTAATGGGTTTAACTTGGAAAGAAGAAACATCAATTGAGCTATCAGCTGTTAAAGTGTGTATTACATTTTTTTGGGACGCCCTGTGTATATATATGTGTGTGTGTGTGTGTGTGTGTGTATAAATATATAAAAATTATTATAATTATTATTCCACCTTTATTCACTGCGAATTATTTGACTAATGAAATTAGAAACTTAATTCTTAATATAATGAACTTAAATATAAGGTAATAGAAGGTAGTGAGAAAACAGGAATATAAATGAAACCCATTATCAGGAATTAAATATGAATTACGAATTCTTCTAATATAAATATTTTATTTCTTTTAATGAGTTTCATTAGTGAAATAATATTTATTTAACATTCAGTATTAAATTCTTCCTCAGCTCGCATTTCACAGTTTATATTTAATTATTATTTTTATTATTATTGTGAAAAAAAGGTACAAAAATTAAAGAATTATCTGAAATGTACACATGTGTACACCTGGTTTGGTACAGGTATATAGATGATATTTTATGCCTTTGGCCTAATAATTTGGATGTGGACTTATTTCTTGGTAGGCTCAACAATTTAGTCCCATCTATTAAGTTTACAGTTGAAAAAGAAAATGATGGAAGCCTATCTTTTCTTGATCTAAAAATTTGGAGATGCTCTAATCAGTTCAAATATGAAGTCTACCGTAAGCCTACTAATAATAACTCTTATGTGCATTTTTATTCTGACCATCATCCTTCGATTAAATCCTCTATTTTCTCTGCTATGTTTCTTCGAGCATTGAGAGTTGTCAGTCCTGAATTTTTAGATTCCGAGTTATGCAATATCATGAATATTGGTACTAAATTATGTTATCCTATTTCATTTTTAGATAACTGTCTTAAGAAAGCCAAGAATAGGTATTATAATAATGTAATTGTAAAGGAATTTCAGCGTAAAAATATCCTTAGCCTACCTTACCATGTTAATTTTCAATACCTTCCAACTGTACTTAAAGCAATTGGCATTAATGTAATCTTTAAGTATAATAATACTGTTAAATCACGCCTAATAAAGAATAGCCCTGATAATGTTGTTGGTTGTGTGTATTCGATTGGATGTACACAATGTAACAGTATATATAGGTCAAACCGGTAAAACGTTAGATATTAGGGTAAAACAGCATAAATATGCGTGTAGAACAGCTAATACTTCCAATGCTTTATTTAACTATATGTATAGATGTAACCATAGCATCAAGTGGGATAGTTCTAAAGCGCTTGTTAAAAACAGATATATAATAGAAAGAAATATTCTAGAATGTGCATTTATTCATTTTAAAAACAATTTCAATAACAGTTCGGGGACGTATAAAATTGACAATATCATGTTAAAATTTCTTTTGCCTCTCATTAACCCTTGTTAAGTATGTGCTAATTGTTTTGTTTTTCCTGTACGTTGTATATATTTATGGGCATCTCGCCTTTTATCTTCATTCCCTGACGAGGTGTAGCTTTGAATACACGAAAGGCCTTGGAATCGTTTTTCTTTTTCCTTGTGGGTTTGCAGCATTCATTCATTTCACGTGTTTTATTGTGAAATTCATCCCATATATATATATATATATATATATATATATATATATATATATATATATATATATATATATATATATACACCGTTACCGAGATACAGGCCTCTACATTTGGGTAATTAAAACATAATAAAAAGGCGATCTTAGATACTATTTAATGACACTTGTGGTTTACAAAAAGTACAAATATACAATACACTATTGCACTTATTGCAGAATGGTTTCAAAGTGACCCCCTCCTTCTTCAATGCACGCGGCGAGCCTCCGATCCATCGAGTCTTGCCAAGGAAAACGCGGAAGTTCATTTCTGAGGTTTATGAACGCATCCTGTATACGTGCAACCAACTGCTCCCTAGTTTCGGGTTTACCCCGCTGATAAACGTTACTCTTCAAGAACCCCGAGACAAAAAAATAATGTAAATAAATAATGTGAGGATCTGCACAGTTGCCAATGTATCATTAAATGTCATTGAATATTATCTAAGATCGGCTTTTTATTATGTTTTAGTTACCCAAATGTAGAGGCCTGTATCTCGGTAACGGTTGGGAATCAGGCACATGTCGATATAATACTTTCTACTTAGAAATACCCAGAGAGTCAAATGGTGCATTCTTGACATTTCCTCCTGGGACACCCTGTATATATGAAATATCAAGCGTGAACACGCATGATTTTCCATAATGCAAAATAGCCACCACTCTGAACGTGAAAGCTTGGTGTTTTCTGGCGGCCATTGAAATATGATGCACAAGGTTGTACTAAATCTTACCGCCTTATAACGTGGTGCTTAGCACCCTTGTCTTTTGCTCAAGAGTTGCTGGGTTCGAATCCCTGTGGGGTGTATATATATATATATATATATATATATATATATATATATATATATATATATATACAGGATGATTCATAAATGGGTTTCATAAATAGCAGGGTGTATTCTTGAGCCAAAAATATAAAAAAAAGACCATATAAACATAGGTAGATAAACCCGTAGATTTCGAGCAAGAGCACGTGACAGAAAAAAGAAACTCCTGAACATTTTTTTTACATTTATGCAAATACACAGTGTGATACATTTGTTTCATTGAAGTAAATGTTCGAAATTTTTTCCTACTACTTGAACGCATGCCTCAGCACTTCGCACCAGTGATTGTCTGACACTAAAAAATTCCTGGAGTATTGCGGATTGTTCCGCAATTGTCTCGAACTCGTTGCCACAATTCATCACGTGTTCGGACTTCTGTACCAAACTAGGGTTTTTAAATGATCCCACAAGTAATAATCAAGAGAATTTAAATCTGGTGACCGAGGTGGCGACGGAATAAGGACCACGCGCCCTATCCACCTGTCAGGATACACAGCATCGAGATAGTCCCTCGTTAAACGGGCAAAATGAGCTGGTACACCATCATCCATGAACCACATTAGTCATCGAGTTCTGATGGGCACATCTTCAAGTAGCACTGGCAAAGTCTGCTCAAATGTATCAAACTGTGTATTTGCATAAAATGTAAAAAATCTTTAGGAGTTTCATTTTTCAGTCGCGTGCTATAGCTCGAAACCTACGGGTTTCTCGACCTATGTTTATATGGTCTTTTCCATTTACCTTTGTCTCAAGAATACATCCTGCGATTTATGAAACATTTATGAACCACCATATATATATATATATATATATATATATATATATATATATATATATATATATATATATATATATATATATATATATATATATTTCACTATATACAGACACCATGTATGCAAGTTCCAATAATCATTTGTAATCAATCTTTAACCAGTAAAGTATGGTTGATGGGCAGGCAGGGAATTATAATACGAGTGGGAAATGCCTGTTCGTTGGCTAAATTGTTTGAAATGCATTTCAGGTAAGACGTAATGAACTCACATTATCAAAGTCCGAACTCGTTTTACCCTCAGAAGCCGGTTATAAAAGCCTAAGTGGCATTTTGTAGGCAATGGACCTCGCCGAAAGGAACCAAATTCCCAGTAAATAGATGTATTTGGACCACATTCACAACCTATCGCTCACAACATAGTTTGCTATACACGTTTCTTTCAAATTGTAAAGGATTCGAGTTACAGACTTCGTTATTATAGATAAACTTTACACTTTGTTTATATATTTACACGGGGACACTTCTGTATCTACATTCAGAGAAAGATTAAAAGATGATGGTCACGTGTTATATGAAATTAAATTGCAATAGATAACGAACAGTAATTATCTTCGAACACACACACAACACACAAACACACGATATAATGATAAAATTCCGCTTAAAAGAGAATAAGTATGTTTTATGATGTATGAAAAATTAATGCACTTCATTTGAGAGAAATAGAAATGAGAACGTAGTTTTCAAACTGATCAAATCCATCGGTGTGATCCCCATTCAATGTGATTCCTATTTCATTCTGTCCAAGAGCGAGAAATCCGCGAATGAGAATCTCAAAGGAGGCAGTTCTCAAATCACTCTATTCCCATTTCACGACATTCTCATTCTCATTCGCGGCTTTCCCAGTTTGGAGGAGCGGAATATTTACATGTAAAGAATATGGAAGAGAAAGCAAATTTGTGGGGGATTTCAACTTCCTCATACGAAGAAATCTTTAAAGTAAAAGTTCACAGACAGAGGCACAATTATATTGTACAGGGTGACCCAAAGGTCAGGACGCATAATAACTATATATATATGTATGTACACACACAACTGCTGTAATATTCGAGAATAAAAGTATATAAAAATTATATACAGGGTGATCCAAAAAGTTTAAATCATATGTAGAAGAAAAGGTTCACAGTTTTCCATGCATATATACAGGGTGTAATAAAAGTTCGTTCTCATAGGGAAATAAGATATAACAGGATTGATCGTGATGATAACCGACAGCTTACAAAGACGAGTAGAAATGTGTCAACGGCTAGATGGAATGCAATTTGACATGTACTGGATTAATTGGTAAGTTGATTGTATTGTTTGTAATGTATAGCTAAAACTATTTTCTCGTTCAATTCTGTTTATCTTATATCCTTATGAGAACGGACTTTTGTTAACCCTGTGTGTGTGTGTGTGCGTGTGTGTGTGTGTGTGTGTATGTATGTGTGTGTGTGTGTGTGTGTGTGTGTGTGTGTGTGTATAAAGATTTTCATAACAACTCTAACGAATAATTTGCAGGAAAAGATTGGTGCAGAGAATAAGGAAATTAAATTTAGATCGACTTTAAGCGCTTAATCTGATTCACCTCAAAATACATCCGTCACAAAAGCTTCAATTTAGACGCACAAATTGCAAGAGAAGCCAGATTTACTTATTTAGCGTTGAAAATGGCTTTTCTGCAGCCCCAAAAAGTTCGAATTGTGTACACCTTCAGGAATACAATGGGCAAAAAAGCGAAATTTTAGAGATTTTAGTTTGTTCGATATTTTTTATTTTTTTTTTTTTTCCCTTTTGGGGGGGGGGGGGGGGGGTAAAAATGTAAATTTGATTTATGAAAATATTTTTCAGAAAGTTCTAATATATATTTTTTCTCGTATTGTATATATACACAGTGGAATCTCTTTATAAGGATCACGGATGTAAGAATCAGCCGCTTATATGAATCACTTAATTTTCTCTTCATTATTTTTTGCGTTTCCGTAAAATCCGGATATATGGATCATTTTTTTTCGATCCGATGCAAATTATCCATAAATAAAAGGAAATTTTATATTTGCTCACACGATTCTTTACCTGACCTTCCGTATTTACCTTTTTGTTATTAAATATTTTTTTGATCATCAGATTATTTAGGGATCAGTGTTTACCTGACCTTACATATTTATTTTTATTTTAATCTCTGCCTTCCATTTTTATAATTTTGTAATCTTCATTAATCTTTTAAACTATAAAAAGAAGGTGGGGCTAATCATCAGTATTGTTAACCATTAAGGAGGTAAGAGAAGATTTTGCAGTTTTGTGACGACATGGCGAATGGAAAAATGCTCCAATTAATAATTATTTTGAAATTTATTATAAATATGAACAGTGTTGAAAATTTAATAATGTTTAATGTTAAACAATCTAAAATTATATAATTTTAAAAAATTAACATTATTGAAATAATGTGCCTCGGTGGTGTAGTGGTTAGCGTCGCTCATTACTAATCCATAGGCTTCGGGAACGAGACCCGGTGACGGCAGGCGGCGCGCAGTAAAACCCAGCTGTTCATCCTTCCACACAATAAAAAAAAAATTAGTTGGTAGGTAAATGAGTACCCTGGGTAGCTTAGTGATTAAGAGGCTGAGCTGCTGCTGGTGGGGCGTGGTTCGGATTCCACGTTAAACTGTAGTTCTAAGGTGGAGTGACAAGCTTGACCTTCGTTCAGAATGAACAATTCGGGCGGAAGCAAAAAACAAAGTTAAACCAAGGTTATAAAAATTAATTTAAAATATACTTATCCCAATTGTTCATACAGTACTCAACATTTTCTGCTGATTTAGATAACTGTTGGTTGTATGGATCAGCCGCATATGGGGACCAATGTGATTGTTCGACGTGATCCTTATATGTGGCTTTCATTATACATGTACAGGGTGAGTCATGACGAAATGTCATAACTTCGGGAGCTTATAGCTGAGGTCATTCCCAGTCAAAAACTTCATATGAGCATAAGGTCCGATTCTTAATGGATGTTTCAATTTCAAGCATAAGCATACGTGATCTTGAACTGAATTACAGTTACTTACCGAACCGAGATAACTACGCAATAGAGCGTTGTGTTTCACAGCGTGCAGTTGATGTTTTCTGCGTTCAGTATGCCTTTTATGTTTTCAAATGCCGAATATGCCGATATGGTGTATGTTTACGGATTTTGCGACGGAAATATTACTGCTGCTGTCGCTGAATACCAGCGACGTTTTCCAAATCGAAGAATTTTGGATTGACAAGTGTTTAGCAACGTTTTCCGGAGATTGTGAGAGAGTGGTTCATTTCCTAGCGTTACTGTTTTATCTGAGCGTTTGCTACAACAAGATGTGGCTGAACAAGAAAACATTATTCAGATGGTACAGCGTAGTCCTCATGTTAGTACGCGAAAGATTTCCACGTCTTAGAGTTCCTCAAACGAGAGTATGTAAAACGTTACACGAAGGCGGCATGTATCCATACCACGTACAGCGCGTTCAGCACCTCCAACCTGGGGATCGTGCCCAATGGCTGGAATTTTGTAATTAACTCAATGCCGATCGATAATTGCATCGATACGTTTTGTTCTGTGATGAGGCTCAATTTACCCGCGACGGTGTCAACAACACTCGCAATTCACACGTTGGTCAGAAATGAATCCTCGTGCCATTGTAGAAAATAATTTTCAACATCGGTTCAGTGTCAATGTGTGGTGTGGTATTCTTTACGGTCAGCTGATTGGTCCGTTTATCTTCGAAGGTGGTCTTACAGGTGACATTTATCTACGATTTCTGCAAGACGAACTGCCGCCACTGTGAGAACACGATTGCTTATGTACTTCCAACAAAACGGAGCTCCTCCCCATTTTAGCCGTGCAGCGAGAACGCACCTCGACGATCGCTTCCCTGGTCGATGGAACGGTCGTGGTGGTGCACAAAATTGGCCACCCAGGTCTCAGGACCTAATCCCTCGAGTTTTATGTGTAGGGGCGCATGAAAGAGCTGGTGTACGACAGAAAAGTGGAAAGACGAGATGCATTGCTCCGTCGCATTTTGGATGCTGCAGCGCTCATAAAGGACAATCATAATGAACTAATGCAAGCTACACGCGCGATTCACAGACGAGCCGGATATGTATTGAGGCCGAGGGTAGTCATTTTGAACAGTTATTGTAAATTCATGGATAAGAACTTTAGCAGCTATTTGTTCGCTTATTCTTAAACATTCAAACATCCATGTCCCATAACCGTTGAGAATCTGACCTATGTTCATATGAAGTTTTTGACCGGGAATGACCTCACCTATAAACTCCCGAAGTTATGACATTTCGTCGTGACTCATCCTGTGTGTGTGTATATATATATATATATATATATATATATATATATATATTATATATATATATATATATACAGGGTGGGCCGAAAGTCTGGATCCATAGGAAAATATTTATTTTAATACATAAATTACAACAAATGGTAAATACTTAAAATGAATATCAACTTTAACTCGTAAATGCGTATCCTGTGATACTGTACAGTAGTTCGTACTCCAGTATAAATACTCAAATACTTTTTTTATTTCAGCCCAGAAATGGCTTCGAATCTAACAGAAGAAGACCGGATAGAACTTGTGCTCATGTACGCAAGACAGGGCGCTACACACAGAGAAGTTGCTACCGAATTCAATAGAAATCATCCTGATAAGCATCCAGTAACACATGCGACTGTTGGCAAGTTGTTTAAACGTTTCAAAGAAACAGGAAGTGTACATGATCGACGGCATTCTGGTCGTCCAAAAACTGCAACTGATGAAAATACCTCTGCAATGGTATGTGAAACTTTAACGAATAGTTCAGTAATGTCAACAAGAAGATTATCAAATGAAACACGCATCTCGAGAACGTCAATTCGAAGAATTATTAAAAATCATAAATTCCATCCCTAAGTGTCTCGATGTCAGAGGCCGCCAATTTGAGCATTTGTTATAATTTGTTGTTTATACTGGAGTACGAACCACTGTACAGTATCACGGATACGCATTTACGAGTTAAAGTTGATATTCATTTCAAGTATTTACCATTTGTTGTAATTTATTTATTAAAATAATATTTTCCTATGGATCCAGACTTTCGGCCCCCCTGTGTGTGTATATATATATATATATATATATATATATATATAATATATATATATATATATATATATATATATATATGAAAAAAAAATTCACGAGTGACACGTGAAAAGCGCTTGAGCACCCCTTTGTGTTTCTTTTTTCCTTCGTGGTTTTATTCATCATATATATATATATATAATATATATATATATATTATAATATATATATATATATATACACAGAGAGAGAGAGAGAGAGTTACAAGGATTACAAGGAAAAGAAGTACCTCAAAAGGCCTTGCGGCCCATACCGAAGAGGTACCAATGGTAACGGGTGCCAGGGAAAAATTCCTACACCCTCAAATAGTGTGCAAGATTCGGTCTAACCTTTTCTTGAACTGATCTACAGAAGAACTGTTCACAACTTCTGAAGGTAGCCTGTTCCACGTGTCACAGATCTTATACGTAAAGTAATTCCCACACAAGTTCTAAACCGTTTCAAATCCAACTTTCAACCATTGTTGCGAGTTGAGTTATTATTTAAACTAACATGCTTCTAAAATCGATATCGTTGAACCCGTGTAAGAGCTTGAAAACCTCGATGAGTTGACCGCGCAGCCTCCGAGTTTCCAGCGAAAACAAATTCAGGGCGTGTAAGCGTTGATTGTAGCCAATATGCCTAACGGAAGGGATTAACTTTGTGGTTCTCGCCTGCACTCGCTCCAGCCTCTCAATATCTTTCCTGAGGGTGGGCGACCAGAACTGCACAGCATACTCCACGTGCGGCCGAACCAGGTAATTGTACACAGAGAGCACAATCTTCTTCCGAAATCGAAATTGCCTCCTGATATAACCCAACAACTTCTGGGCTTTCTTTTCAACCTCTAAGCACTGTTAGGTAAACTTAAGGTCGCTGCTAATTAGCACACCGAAGTCCTTTTCCAAATCAGTCACCTCGATATTACTCCCCAACATCGAGTAGTCCGACTTGGGATTGGCTTAGCCAATGTGCATCACTTTGCATTTACCCAAATTAAACGGCATTTGCCAATTTTCGGACCACTCTCCTATCCTACCTAGGTCCGAACGCAGTTGCTCGATCGCCTCCGGCGTCCCAACATTGGCCCTAAGCTTGGTGTCATCAGCGAATTTGGCGATCCGACTGACGATGCCACAGTCTATATCATTTATGTAAATGATAAACAACAGTGGTCCCAAAACGGAACCATGAGGAATCCCGCTAGTGACCGAGGCCCAACACGAACTAGCCCCTTTAATTAAAACCCTCTGCCGCCTATTCTTCAGCCAGTTTTCAATCCACCTACTTACTTCCCCACCGATACCCAGCGCGTGCACTTTCGCCATTAGCCGGCAGTGAGGTACCTTATCAAAGGCTTTCTCAAAGTCGAGATAAAGTATATCAATCGCCCTACTCTTATCGTACTCACTCAACATGACGTGGAAAAACTCGAGCAAGTTGGTTAGACACGACCTATGCCGTCTAAAGCCATGTTGGGAGTCCCCAAGCAGCTTGTACGAATCCAAATGGTCAACGATCCTATCCGCTATTATCCCCTCTAATAATTTACCTACAACTGAAGTGAGACTAATGGGACGATAGTTCCCTGGACTTTCGTGATCCCCTTTCTTAAAGATAGGGGTCACGTTGGCTTCCCTCCAGTCACCAGGCACCTGGCCCGTTTCCAACGATTTGTTGGAGACTGTAGCCAGGTGGGGAGCCACCTGGTCGCGCACCTCCAGCAACACTCTGGGGAGAAACTGGTCTGGCCCAGGAGCCTTAAACGCGCTGTTTGTCTATTCTATCGGCAACGACTGTCACGGTACATCGAACACTATCCAGGCCAGCACCTTCCTGCCTCACGCCTGGCTCGGGGATGATGCGGGTGTCCTCCGTGGTGAACACTCCCGCAAAGTACTCATTAAGCACATTGGCGATCTCCGCGTCGGAGGTCCGCAGAACGCCGCTTCGGTCCTTTAACCATTGTTAATGGGCTTCCTACTATTAACATAACTGAAGAACTCCTTAGGGTTCCCCTCGCAGAGGCTTGCCACCCGTAGTTCTTCGTTACGTTTCGCTAGCCTAACCTTCGCCTTCACTTCCCTACACAGGCGGACATACGCTTTAGTGTTCTCATGGGAACGATTGGCCTTCGTCCTCCTATACGCTACTTTCCTATTTCGGATAGCCGAAGCGATGTCACGATTGAACCACTTAGGCTGCGTTGAAGCAGGGGTGACCGGTTTTGAGGGTATGGCAGCAGACTGCAGCACCATAAACTCATCCCGGAATGCACTCCACACTCCCTCAACATCGCCGCCGACCTCTAACCCCATCTCACCTATGCTATCCCGGAGGCTAACAAAGTCCGCCCGCCGGAGATCGAGCTTACTGCCTCTCGAGTTACTACGCTTCACCCGAGGGACGCACGCACGGGACGTAATCAGACCGTGATCACTCCCGCCCAACGATTCGTCAACGGTGAGGCCAGTGACGAGGTTGTCTTCGGTCGTGAATACTAAGTCTAGAACGCTTTCGCCTCGTGTAGGTAGGCTCATTGACCCACTGAGTGAGGAAGTTCTCATCAGCAAAGTCAACTAGCCTCCTCCCTTCAGCATCAGCAGTCCTGTCTTCCCACTTTATGCCGCGACAGTTGAAGTCTCCTAAAACTACACACAGCCTATCCCCTAGCAGGCTACGGAGTTCGGTGTACAGGGCTGTATCCTCCTCGAGGAGGAGATGCGGAGGTCTGTACACCAAGATTAACCTATAGTTCGTCCCTCCCACATTCAGATTGACGCCAAGCAGCTACCGTGTCGACCAGAACTGGCAGTCAACCGGACAAAACGTGTCCCTGACGTATATTAGTACCCCACCCCACTCCCCACGGGTGCGGTCTTTGCGAAACATTCTATACCCGGGAATTTCGAACTCCCAAACATAGTCCCTACGATCAGTATGAATCCAGGACTCGGTGATAGCAACGATTTCCTGGTATTCTGATGCTAAGAGCGCCCGTAGCTCGCAAAACTTGTTCCTAATCGACCTAGCATTAAAAAGCATTGAACGGAGGGAGCCTTCCCTATTCTGACCGCCCCCTAGCACGACCCGTTTCCCGAACAGCCAGGGCTGTCGGGAGTTGAAGAGCCCCTCACCAACGAGGGGGCAACTTCCGCAGGAGCCTGAGCCCCCTCCAACGTGGAAGGAGGGTCACCCACCTGTACCTGGATGCACCCTTCAGTTGAAGGCACATCCGCCACCGGCTCATCATCATCATCTCTACCCGGACTCGACCTCACCATTCTGTATAGGTGCCGGTAGAGCAGCGCGCCTAGCACACCTTTACTCTTGTTATTAAGGTGGACACCATCCCTCTGGTAAAGGTCCCACCTACCCGAAAATGCGTCGAAGGGGTCAATAAACCTCACGTCCAGCGGGACGCACAAGTCTTGCACCCTCTCGTTGATGCCAATGACCTTACTGAGCGCGTGGTCACTGGCATTCATTCGCGGTAAAATACCCATTAACATTCCCCTGTCTGTCTTCAGTTTTAGATCATCCGCAAAAGACATGATCTCAGTGATGATCCCTTGAGAGAGAGAGAGAGAGAGAGAGAGAGAGAGAGTTACAAGGAGTTACAAGGAAAAGAAGTACCTCAAAAGGCCTTGCGGCCCATACCGAGGAGGTACCAATGGCAACGGGTGCCAGGGAAAATTTTGTGAGTTTATTTTTCTTTCAACTATCCTAGCAGTAGTAGAAAACTGGATAGAAAAGTAGAAGGCTCTCTCCCCACCCTCCGCTCCCTCCCTGCCAGAGGCAGGTACGGAAAAAGGTTGAAGAAAATACCTTGACCCTGGAAAAGTAGCCAAGGAAATTTTACAGGAAAGTGGAGAATATATAAATAGCTCTAAATTTAGCTTGCTCACAGAGACACCGAGCAAGCGAACTCCTGCAGAGTTTTCTGAGGTTTTAATCTTAAACTATGAGTGTGTTCAGTACTTTGTCTAGCCTTTTTTTAAACAGATTTACACTTTGACTGGAAACAACCTCTGAGGGAAGTTGGTTCCAGATATTAACTATTTTATAGGAAAAGAAATTTCCGCAGACTGAGGTCCTAAATGTCTTTACACACTCAAATAGTGTGCAAGATTTCGTCTACCCTTTTCTTGAACTGATCCACAGAGGAACTGTTCACAACTTCCGAAGGTAACCTGTTCCATGTGTCACAGATCTTATACGTAAAGTAATTCCCACACACACTAGTCCTAAACCGTTTCAAATCCAACTTCCAACCATTGTTGCGAGTTGGGTTATCATTTAAACTAAACATACTTGTAAAATCGACATCGTTGAACCCGCGTAAGAGCTTGAAAACCTCGATCAGTTGACCGCGCAGCCTCCGAGTTTCAAGCGAAAACAAGTTCAGGGCGCGTAACCGTCGATTGTAGCCCATATGCCTAACGGAAGGGATTAACTTTGTGGCCCTCGCCTGCACTCGCTCCAGCCTCACATATCTTTCCTGAGGGTGGGCGACCAGAACTGCACAGCATACTCCAGGTGCGGCCGAACAAGGGAATTGTACAGTGAGAGCACAATCTCCTTGTTCCGAAACTGAAATTGCCTCCTGGTATAACCCAATAGTTTCTGGGCTTTCTTTTCCACCTCTACACACTGTTTCGTAAACTTAAGGTCGCTGCTAATTAGCACACCCAAGTCCTTTTCTAAATCAGTCACCTCGATATTACTACCCAACATCGAGTAGTCCGACTTGGGGGAGAGAGAGGGGGAGAGAGAGAGAGAGAGAGAGAGAGAGAGAGAGAGAGAGAGAGAGAGAGAGAGAGAGAGAGAGAGAGAGAGAGTTACAAGGAAAAGAAGTACCTCAAAAGGCCTTGCGGCCCATACCGAGGTGGTACCAATGGCAACGGGTGCCAGGGAAAATTTTCTACACACTCAAATAGTTTGCAAGATTTGGTCTAACCTTTTCTTGAACTGATCCACCAAGGAACTGTTCCTGTTATTAAAAGTTTATTTTTCTTTCAACTATCCTAGCAGTAGTAGAAACTGGATAGAAAAGTAGAAGGCTCTCTCCCCACCCTCCGCTCCCTCCCTCCTGCCAGAGGCAGGTACGGAAAAAGGTTGAAGAAAATACCTTGACCCTGGAAAAGTAGCCAAGGAAATTTTACAGGAAAGTGGAGAATATATAAATGCTCTATATTTACCTTGCTCACAGAGACACCGTGCAAGCGAACTCCTGCAGAGTTTTCTTATGTTTTAATCTTAAACTATCAACGTGTTAAAGTAATTCCCACATATACTAGTCCTAAATCGTTTCAAATCCAACTTCTAACCATTGTTGCGAGTTGGGTTATCATTTGAACTAAACATGCTTCTAAAATCGACATCTTTGAACCGCGTCACGTAAGCGTCGATTGTAGCCCATATGCCTAACGAAAGGGATTAACTTTGTGGCATTTTTCGCCAGTTTCCAATCCACCCACCTTCCCCACCAATACCCAGCGCGCGCACTTCGGCCATTAGCCGGCGGTGAGGTACCTTATCAAAGGCCTTCTAATCAATCGCCCTACTCTTATCATACTCACTCAACATGACGTAGAAAAACTCGAGCATGATGGTGAGACACGACCTATGCCGTCTAAACCCATGTTGGAGTCCCAAGTAGCTTGTATGGAATCCAAATGGTCAACAATCCTACTCGCTATTATCCCCTCTAAATATTTACCTACAACTGAAGTTAAATGGTGTTATTTATAGAGGTTCCAAGCCTCTCTTCCCACGCATGAGATAGCAGTAGCGTCCTAATCGTAACAGTAGAGAAAAAGACAATACTAAAAGTTTTTTCTTCTTTTTTGCAGTCAGAGGAGAACATCCCTAACCTAAGCTAAAGGACAGAGTGGGATGGGAAGGGGTCCTAGTAACCCACGGACAGGTTTGTACAACAGACTTCACCCGCCCTCCCGAAAGAGAGAGAACCTAAAGGAATTGGCAGCCAATTTCTCTAGAATCCCACGACTCGGGACCGGAGGGCTGTCACACCCCAAGTATAAAGTTTACAACACCCAGAAGGAACGTGCATAACCTTTATACCCCCTGCGAGAGAGAGAGAGAGAGAGAGAGAGAGAGAGAGAGAGAGAGAGAGAGAGAGAGAGAGAATTAAAAATGTAGAAACATTCTGAAATTATTTATTTTGGACACTTTTTTTGGACACATCTTCCAAGGTCACCTGATCTTACACCTCTGGATTTCTATCTATGAGGGTACCTGAAAGATAAATTGCATGGTACAAACCCTAAAATGGGCAACACTTACAGGAAGCTAATCTTAGCTAATATGAACACTACGTTGCGTCATAAATTAACTATTAATTGTTGTTTTTACATGCTTACTTATGTACATAGTAAACTATGTTTATTAAGTGCAATTAGTATCCAATACACAATTTCAAATAATTCTACATTATTTTTAATGACCCTGCATATATATATATATATATATATATATATATATATATATATATAGTATATATATATATATAATATAATCAACGACTTCGACACAAGCAGAAAACAAAGGATTAACTGTGTTTTTACAAAATACATACGTAGATTCAAAGTACGAGCAGCTAGCAGCATCACTATCAATTACATAGAGGGTCAACATACAAACGAAGCTTGCGTTCATTTGTAACACTGAAGCATTATCAACACACACACACACACACACACACACACACACACACACACACACACACAAAAGTACAGAGTTTAAATTCGCTTATTCTTGGAACTTATGTTTCGTCTTTGTGGGAACCATTCCTTTCGTTGTTTCTATCTTTTATCGTCATCGTTATGCCTCCAGCATTACCATCCTGTTTGTCGTCATTCCCGTAAATGCTGTTGTCGTCCTTGTCGTAGTCTCGTCAGTTTTGTCGAATATTTTGTCGAATATTTTGTCGCATATAAAAGCCGTAATGTCTTATTTGCATAACAGAATTCGTTGTTCATCTTTTTCGTTGATTCGTCGAGCGGATTCTGGTTCTCGCACCAAAATTAGAGAATAAAAATTCATTCGGGGAAAATTTCTTGAGCGACTGAAAAATGGATTTAATTTGCACACGTTTATGTACGTAATACGCGTATACATGTACTAAAAGTTTACATTCGAACGTATATATTTATATATATATACACAGTATATACGTACCAGGCATGAATGTACGCTAATTGTTTGTATTTGTCGTTTTGAAAAAGGTTTTCATGATGTAGTTTTACGAATGCGTAGTTATGTAGTTCTAGTTTTGGTACACGTTCCTATATAGTTATAGTAGTACATAGTTACGAAGTACAATGTTAAATCACTGTAAGCTACGTTTCATTTATCAGAGATATTCTGTATTTACGCAATACGTTGTCTATATAGTGTATAGTGTATACTATATACTGTCATGATATACGTACACATACGTACACATACACACACTAAATATGTACAGGTTGAACCAAAAGTCCGACCTCATGTGGAATATTTATTAGTTCAGTAAGAGTTCAAAGTGCAGACCATGAAGCCATTTACTATGTCAATCTCTAACATTGACTGTTGAAAACACTGCGAAACATTCTTGTAGAGACGTTGGCGAACTTCTTTCAAATGTTCACTTTTATTTTCCCACTAATATAGGCATGGAAGACAGTCGCGGGGACACACCATGTGTGCCAGTAATCACTGCGAAAGTGTGCCAACGTTTCTCCGACAATGTTAGGTAATGTCTGCAATATTTCGTATCAGAGAAGCGACAAATTTAAACCATTTTACTTCCTGAAAATGAGTATTTATTGAATAAATAATCCACATGGAGCAGAACCTTTAGTTCAACCCGTATATACAGGGTGTCCCATAAGTCCGGTCTCATAGGAAAATATATTTTTAATTAAATTTATAAAAGTAATACATTAAAACTAAAACAAATGCTCAGATTGATGTCTTGTTTTGGGACCTTTTTTTTTTGTTGCAGGAAGAATAACACGCAATGGTTAATATGGAAGCGGGTTACCCTCATGAGGGTAACATCAACTCTCACATTTATTTTAGTTCTAATGTATTACTTTTGTAAATTTAATTTAAAATGAATTTTCCCGCGAGACCGGACTTACAGGACACCCTGTATATAGTTACTTCAACATAAAATAATGCAAAAAACTGTAAAGAACAAGTGGGTGACTTTAATTATCATGAATGTATTCATTTCTTCAACTTTTCTAACTTTTTCGTTCGGTAAAAACATTCTTATTTTCTTCATTAAAAAGTTTTTAAAGCGACAATAATGCTTTCAATTACGTTAACATGAAATATAAAATACTTGAGAGAGAGAGAGAGAGAGAGAGAGAGAGAGAGTTACAAGGAGGAGTTACAAGGAAAAGAAGTACATCAAAAGGCCTTGCGGCCCATACCGAGGAGGTACCAATGGCAACGGGTGCCAGGGAAAATTTTGTCTTTCAACTATCCTAGCAGTAGTAGAAAACTGGATAGAAAAGTAGAAGGCTCTCTCCCCACCCTCCGCTCCCTCCCTGCCAGAGGCAGGTACGGAAAAAGGTTGAAGAAAATACCTTGACCCTGGAAAAGTAGCCAAGGAAATTTTACAGGAAAGTGGAGAATATATAAATAGCTCTATATTTAGCTTGCTCACAGAGACCGAGCAAGCGAACTCCTGCAGAGTTTCTGAGGTTTTAATCTTAAACTATGAGTGTGTTCAGTACTTTGTCTAGCCTATTTTTAAACAGATTTACACTTTGACTGGAAACAACCTCTGAGGGAAGTTGGTTCCAGATTAACTATTTATAGGAAAAGAAATTTCCGCAGACTGAGGTCCTAAATGTCTTTACACACTCAAATAGTGTGCAAGATTTCGTCTACCTTTTCTTGAACTGATCCACAGAGGAACTGTTCACAACTTCCGAAGGTAACCTGTTCCATGTGTCACAGATCTTATACGTAAAGTAATTCCCACACACACTAGTCCTAAACCGTTTCAAATCCAACTTCCAACCATTGTTGCGAGTTGGGTTATCATTTAAACTAAACATACTTCTAAAATCGACATCGTTGAACCCTCGTAAGAGCTTGAAAACCTCGATCAGTTGACCGCGCAGCCTCCGAGTTTCAAGCGAAAACAAGTTCAGGGCGCGTAACCGTCGATTGTAGCCCATATGCCTAACGGAAGGGATTAACTTTGTGGCCCTCGCCTGCACTCGCTCCAGCCTCTCAATATCTTTCCTGAGGGTGGGCGACCAGAACTGCACAGCATACTCCAGGTGCGGCGAACAAGGGAATTGTACAGTGAGAGCACAATTCCTTGTTCCGAAACTGAAATTGCCTCCTGATATAACCCAATAGTTTCTGGGCTTTCTTTTCCACCTCTACACACTGTTTCGTAAACTTAAGGTCGCTGCTAATTAGCACACCCAAGTCCTTTTCTAAATCAGTCACCTCGATATTACTGCCCAACATCGAGTAGTCCGACTGGGATTGGCGTAGCCAATGTGCATCACTTTGCATTTACCCAAGTTAAACGGCATTTGCCATTTTTCGGACCACTCTCCTATCCTACCTAGGTCCGCACGCAGTTCCTCGATCGCTTCGGGCGTCCCAACATTGCCCCAAGCTTGGTGTCATCAGCGAATTTGGCGATCCGACTGACGATGCCACCGTCGATATCATTTATGTAAATGTAAACAACAGTGGCCCCAAAACGGAACCCTGAGGAACCCCACTAGTGACCGAGGCCCAACCCGAACTAGCCCTTTAATTACACCCTCTGCCGCCTATTCCTAGCCAGTTTTCAATCCACCTACCTATTTCCCCACCGATACCCAGCGCGCGCACTTTCGCCATTAGCCGGCGGTGAGGTACCTTATCAAAGGCTTTCTGAAAGTCGAGATAAAGTATATCAATCGCCCTACTCTTATCGTACTCACCAACATGACGTGGAAAAACTCGAGCAAGTTGGTGAGACACGACCTATGCCGTCTAAACCCATGTTGGAGTCCCCAAGCAGCTTGTAGGAATCCAAATGGTCAACGATTCTATCGCTATTATCCTCTAATAATTTACCTACAACTGAAGTGAGACTAATAGGACGATAGTTCCCTGGACTTTCGTGATCCCCTTTCTTAAAGATAGGGGTCACGTTGGCTCCCTCCAGTCACCAGGCACCTGGCCCATCTCCAACGATTTGTTGAAGACTGTAGCCAGGTGGGGAGCCACCTGGTCGCGCACTTCCGCAACACTGGGGAGAAACTGGTCTGGCCCAGGAGCCTTAAACGCGCTCAGTTTGTCTATTCTATGGCAACGACTGTCGCGGTACATCTAACACTATCCAGCCAGCACCTTCGTGCCTCACGCTGGCTCGGGGATGACGCGGGTATCCTCCCTGGTGAACACTCCCGCAAAGTACTCATTAAGCACATTAGCGATGTCCGCGTCGGAGGTCCGCAGAACGCCGCTTCCGTCCTTTAAGGACCTATCATGCTTCTAATGGGCTTTCTACTATTAACATAACTGAAGAACTCCTTAGGGTTCCCTTGCAGAGGCTTGCCACCCGTAGTTCTTCGTTACGTTTCGCTAGCCTAACCTTCGCCTTCACTTCCCTACACAGGCGGACATACGCTTCAGTGTTCTCATGGGAACGATTGGCCTTCGCCCTCCTATACGCTACTTTCCTATTTCGGATAGCCGAAGCGATGCACGATTGAACCACTTAGGCTGCGTTGAAGCAGGGGTGACCGGTTTTGAGGGTATGGCAGCAGACTGCAGCACCATAAACTCGTCCCGGAATGCACTCCACACTCCCTCAACATCGCCGCCACCTCTAACCCCATCTCCTACGCTATCCCTGAGGCTAACAAAGTTCGCCCGCTGGAGATCGAGCTTACTGCCTCTCGAGTTACTAGCTTCACCCGAGGGACGCACACACGGAACCTAATAAGACGTGATCACTCCCGCCCAACGATTCGTCAACGGTGAGGCCAGTGACGAGGTTGTCTTCGGTCGTGGACACTAAGTCTAGAACGCTTTCGCCTCGTGTAGGCTCGTTGACCCACTGAGTGAGGAAGTTCTCATCAGCAAAGTCAACTAGCCTCCTCCCTTCAGCATCGGCAGTCCTGTTTTCCCACTTTATGCCGCGACAGTTGAAGTCTCCTAAAACTACACACACCCTATCCCCTAGCAGGCTACTGAGTTCGGTGTACAGGGCTGTATCCTCCTCGAGGAGGAGATGCGGAGGTCTGTACACCAAGATTAACCTATAGTTCGTCCCTCCCACGTTCAGATCGACGCCAAGCAGCTCCCGTTCCGACCGGAACTGGCAGTCAACCGGACTCAACGTGTCTCTGACGTATATTAGTACCCCACCCCCCTCCCCACGGGTGCGGTCTTTGCGAAACATTCTATACCCGGGAATTTCGAACTCCCCAACGTAGTCCCTACGATCAGTATGAATCCAGGACTCGGTGAGAGAGAAAGACAGAGAGAGAGACAGAGAGAAAGACAGAGAGAGAGAGAGACAGAAAGACAGAGAGAGAGAAAGACAGAGAGAGAGAGAGAGAGAGAAAGACAGAGAGAAAGACAGAGAGAGAGAGACAGAGAGAGAGAGACAGAGAGAGAGAGACAGAGAGAGAGAGACAGAGAGAGAGAGACAGAGAGAGAGAGACAGAGAGAGAGAGACAGAGAGAGAGAGACAGAGAGAGAGAGAAAGACAGAGAGAGAGAAAGACAGAGAGAGAGAGAGAGAGAGAGAGAGAGAGAGAGTTACAAGGAGGAGTTACAAGGAAAAGAAGTACCTCAAAAGGCCTTGCGGCCCATACCGAGGAGGTACCAATGGCAACGGGTGCCACGGAAAATTTTCTACACACTCAAAGAGTGTGCAAAATTTGGTCTAACCTTTTCTTGAACTGATCCACAGAGGAACTGTTCACAACTTCCGAAGGTAACCTGTTCCATGTGTCACAGATCTTATACGTAAGTAATTCCCACACACACTAGTCCTAAACCGTTTCAAATCCAACTTCCAACCATTGTTGCGAGTTGGGTTATCATTTAAACTAAACATACTTCTAAAATCGACATCGTTGAACCCTCGTAAGAGCTTGAAAACCTCGATCAGTTGACCTCGCAGCCTCCGAGTTTCAAGCGAAAACAAGTTCAGGGCGCGTAACCGTCGATTGTAGCCCATATGCCTAACGGAAGGGATTAACTTTGTGGCCCTCGCCTGCACTCGCTCCAGCCTCTCAATATCTTTCCTGAGGGTGGGCGACCAGAACTGCACAGCATACTCTAGGTACGGCCGAACAAGGGAATTGTACAGTGAGAGCACAATCTCCTTGTTCCGAAACTGAAATTGCCTCCTGATATAACCCAATAGTTTCTGGGCTTTCTTTTCCATCTCTACACACTGTTTCGTAAACTTAAGGTCGCTGCTAATTAGCACACCCAAGTCCTTTTCTAAATCAGTCACCTCGATATTACTGCCCAACATCGAGTAGTCCGACTTGGGATTGGCGTAGCCAATGTGCATCACTTTGCATTTACCCAAGTTAAACGGCATTTGCCATTTTTCGGACCACTCTCCTATCCTACCTAGGTCCGCACGCAGTTCCTCGATCGCTTCGGGCGTCCCAACATTGGCCCCAAGCTTGGTGTCATCAGCGAATTTGGCGATCCGACTGACGATGCTACCGTCGATATCATTTATGTAAATGGTAAACAACAGCGGCCCCAAAACGGAACCCTGAGGAACCCCACTAGTGACCGAGGCCCAACCCGAACTAGCCCCTTTAATTACCACCCTCTGCCGCCTATTCCTCAGCCAGTTTTCAATCCACCTACCTATTTCCCCACCGATACCCAGCGCGCGCACTTTCGCCATTAGCCGGCGGTGAGGTACCTTATCAAAGGCTTTCTGAAAGTCGAGATAAAGTATATCAATCGCCCTACTCTTATCGTACTCACTCAACATGACGTGGAAAAACTCGGAGCAAGTTGGTGAGACACGACCTATGTCCCGTCCGAGGTCCGCAGAACGCCGCTTCCGTCCTTTAACGGACCTATCATGCTTCTAATGGGCTTTCTACTATTAACATAACTGAAGAATTCCTTAGGGTTCCCCTTGCAGAGGCTTGCCACCCGTAGTTCTTCGTTACGTTTCGCTAGCCTAACCTTCGCCTTCACTTCCTTACACAGGCGGACATACGCTTCAGTGTTCTCGTGGGAACGATTGGCCTTCGCCCTCCTATACGCTACTTTCCTATTTCGGATAGCCGAAGCGATGTCACGATTGAACCACTTAGGCTGCGTTGAAGCAGGGGTGACCGGTCTTGAGGGTATGGCAGCAGACTGCAGCACCATAAACTCGTCCCGGAATGCACTCCACACTCGCTCAACATCGCCGCCAACCTCTAACCCCATCTCTCCTACGCTATCCCTGAGGCTAACAAAGTTCGCCCGCCGGAGATCGAGCTTACTGCCTCTCGAGTTACTACGCTTCACCCGAGGGACGCACACACGGAACCTAATAAGACCGTGATCACTCCCGCCCAATGATTCGTCAACGGTGAGGCCAGTGACGAGGTTGTCTTCGGTCGTGAATACTAAGTCTAGAACGCTTTCGCCTCGTGTAGGCTCGTTGACCCACTGAGTGAGGAAGTTCTCATCAGCAAAGTCAACTAGCCTCCTCCCTTCAGCATCGGCAGTCCTGTTTTCCCACTTTATGCCGCGACAGTTGAAGTCTCCTAAAACTACACACACCCTATCCCCTAGCAGGCTACTGAGTTCGGTGTACAGGGATGTATCCTCCACGAGGAGGAGATGCGGAGGTCTGTACACCAAGATTAACCTATAGTTCGTCCCTCCCACGTTCAGATCGACGCCAAGCAGCTCCCGTTCCGACCGGAACTGGCAGTCAACCGGACAAAACGTGTCTCTGACGTATATTAGTACCCCACCCCCCTCCCCACGGGTGCGGTCTTTGTGAAACATTTTATACCCGGGAATTTCGAACTCCCCAACGTAGTCCCCTACGATCAGTATGAATCCAGGACTCGGTGATAGCAACGATATCCTGGTATTCTGATGCTAAGAGTGCCCGTAGCTCGCCAAACTTGTTCCTGATCGACCTAGCATTAAAAAGCATTGCACGGAGGGAGCCTCCCCTATTCTTACCCCGCCCCCTAGCACGACCCGTTTCCCGAACAGCCAGGGCTGTCGGGAGTTGAATAGCCCTCACTAACGAGGGGACAATCTCCGCAGGAGCTTGAGCCCCCTCCAACGTGGAAGGAGAGTCACTACCTGCTGAGAGAGAGAGGAGAGAGAGAGAGAGAGAGAGAGAGAGAGAGAGAGAGAGAGAGAGAGAGAGAGTTACAAGGAGTTACAAGGAAAAGAAGTACCTCAAAAGGCCTTGCGGCCCATACCGAGGAGGTACCAATGGCAACGGGTGCCAGGGAAAATTTTGTCTTTCAAACTATGCTAGCAGTAGTAGAAAACTGGATAGAAAAGTAGAAGGCTCTCTCCCCACCCTCCGCTCCCTCCCCGCCAGAGGCAGGTACGGAAAAAGGTTGAAGAAAATACCTTGACCCTGGAAAAGTAGCCAAGGAAATTTTACAGGAAAGTGGAGAATATATAAATAGCTCTATATTTAGCTTGCTCACAGAGACACCGAGCAAGCGAACTCCTGCAGAGTTTTCTGAGGTTTTAATCTTAAACTATGAGTGTGTTCTGTACTTTGTCTAGCCTATTTTTAAACAGATTTACACTTTGACTGGAAACATCCTCTGAGGGAAGTTGGTTCCAGATATCAACTATTTTACAGGAAAAGAAATTTCCGCAGACTGAGATCCTAAATGTCTTTACACACTCAAATAGTGTGCAAGATTTCGTCTAACCTTTTCTTGAACTGATCCACAGAGGAACTGTTCACAACTTCCGAAGGTAACCTGTTCCATGTGTCACAGATCTTATACGTAACGTAATTCCCACACACGCTAGTCCTAAACCGTTTCAAATCCAACTTCCAACCATTGTTGCGAGTTGGGTTATCATTTAAACTAAACATACTTCTAAAATCGACATCGTTGAACCCTCGTAAGAGCTTGAAAACCTCGATCAGTTGACCGCGCAGCCTCCGAGTTTCAAGCGAAAACAAGTTCAGGGCGCGTAACCGTCGATTGTAGCCCATATGCCTAACGGAAGGGATCAACTTGTGGCCCTCGCCTGCACTCGCTCCAGCCTCTCAATATCTTTCCTGAGGGTGGGCGACCAGAACTGCACAGCATACTCCAGGTACGGCCGAACAAGGGAATTGTACAGTGAGAGCACAATCTCTTTGTTCCGAAACTGAAATTGCCTCCTGATATACCCAATAGTTTCTGGGCTTTCTTTTCCATCTCTACACACTGTTTCGTAAACTTAAGGTCGCTGCTAATTAGCACACCCAAGTCCTTTTCTAAATCAGTCACCTCGATATTACTGCCCAACATCGAGTAGTCCGACTTGGGATTGGCGTAGCCAATGTGCATCACTTTGCATTTACCCAAGTTAAACGGCATTTGCCATTTTTCGGACCACTCTCCTATCCTACCTAGGTCCGCACGCAGTTCCTCGATCGCTTCGGGCGTCCCAACATTGGCCCCAAGTTTGGTGTCATCAGCGAATTTGGCGATCCGACTGACGATGCCACCGTCGATATCATTTATGTAAATGGTAAACAACAGTGGCCCCAAAACGGAACCCTGAGGAACCCCACTAGTGACCGAGGCCCAACCCGAACTAGCCCCTTTAATTACCACCCTCTGCCGCCTATTCCTTAGCCAGTTTTCAATCCACCTACCTATTTCCCCACCGATACCCAGCGCGCGCACTTTCGCCATTAGCCGGCGGTGAGGTACCTTATCAAAGGCTTTCTGAAAGTCGAGATAAAGTATATCAATCGCCCTACTCTTATCGTACTCACTCAACATGACGTGGAAAAACTCGAGCAAGTTGGTGAGACACGACCTATGCCGTCTAAACCCATGTTGGGAGTCCCCAAGCAGCTTGTAGGAATCCAAATGGTCAACGATTCTATCAGCTATTATCCTTTCTAATAATTTACCTACAACTGAAGTGAGACTAATAGGACGATAGTTCCCTGGACTTTCGTGATCCCCTTTCTTAAAGATAGGGGTCACGTTGGCCTCCTCCAGTCACCAGGCACCTGGCCCATCTCCAACGATTTGTTGAAGACTGTAGCCAGGTGGGGAGCCACCTGGTCGCGCACTTCTCGCAAAACACTGGGGAGAAACTGGTCTGGCCCAGGAGCCTTAAACGCGCTCAGTTTGTCTATTCTATGAGCAACGACTGTCGCGGTACATCTAACACTATCCAGGCCAGCACCTTCGTGCCTCACAGCTGGCTCGGGGATGACGCGGGTATCCTCCCTGGTGAACACTCCCGCAAAGTACTCATTAAGCACATTAGCGATGTCCGCGTCGGAGGTCCGCAGAACGCCGCTTCCGTCCTTTAAAGGACCTATCATGCTTCTAATGGGCTTTCTACTATTAACATAACTGAAGAACTCCTTAGGGTTCCCTTGCAGAGGCTTGCCACCCGTAGTTCTTCGTTACGTTTCGCTAGCCTAACCTTCGCCTTCACTTCCCTACACAGGCGGACATACGCTTCAGTG
>JAJOZX010007225.1:172500-180000 GCA_023014485.1 Bathynomus jamesi
AAAGAATAGTTCTTATATTATAAATCAATATCATTCCACAAATGTCTTCATTAACAATTAGTGACATTATCAAAGCAAAAATTCTTTCCTACTTAAGAGGATATATACACACACAGTGGCCCTCATAAGTATTCGTACAAAGAAATATTTCAGTTATATTCGTCTTTATCTTTTGTACTATGCATAGGATAGTTATTAAAACTTCACCGTTCGTTTTGAATTATTAACAGATAAAAAAATTGAAGTAACTCCAACATATGATGTAAAACATCAAAGAATTTGAGGAAAATAAGAAAACGTTAAAATGCAAAAGTTTTCGTACATTTACTTGCAAAATCATTTAATACTTTGTGTGTCCACTTTTTTCTTGAATGACTTCTGGGTATTTTTCTACAGGGCTTCGACATCTTTTAGTAGAAATTTTAGCCCATTCTTCTAAAGAAAATTGTTGCAAGTCATTCACATTCGAGGGGTTTCTCTTGCGGACAGCTTTTTTCAAATCAAACCATAAATTCTCGATTAAATTGAGATCTGGGCTTTCGCTGGACCACTCCAGACACCTGGAATTCTTTTGTTAAAGCCATTTCATGGTGCTCTTACTCTTATGTTTTGGATCATTATCTTGTTGCAGTACCCAATTGCGACCCATTCGCAACTCCCGAACTGAAGGCAATACATTTTCTTCTAAAATTTCCTGATATTTCTTCGACTTCATGATTCCACTGATGATAAGCTTTCCTGGACCATAAACACTAAAGCATCCCCAAAGAAGCAAACCACCACCACCACCACCATGTTTAGCCAGAGGGAGAATTTTTTTTTTCTCAAAATGCAGTATTTCATTTTCGCGAAACATACCGTTGTTCGTTGTTCCCAAATAATTCAATTTTGGTTTAGAGAACTTTCTTCCAGAATGCAAATCCCTCATTTTGATGATCCTTGGCGTACTTTAGACGAGCTTCTTTGTGCGCCTTTCGTAGCAAAGGGTTTCTTCATGCAACTCTTCCATGCAAATCATTCTTTCTCAATGTACAACTTAATAGTAGAAGAATGGACATCGATCTTAGACAGTTTTAATGTTTGACAAATATCACCCGCAGTCACTCGTGGATTCGCAGCAGCCATTCTTTCAATCCGTCTAGCTTTACGTTTTGAAATCTTACAAGGTTGTTCACACCTTGGCAGAGTTTTGATTGTTCCAAAGTCTTTCCATTTCTTTATAACTGCAGCAACCGTCGTAAATGGAATTCGAAGTTCTTCTCCTATCTTCCGATAACTCTTTCCAGACTCGTGCGCAGCAATAACAGATCTCTTAAGATCCGTAGATAGCTCTACCACGACGACCCATTGCTTACTAATGGCTCGTACAGTCATCCGTCTTCCGTAAAGATTCAAAGCGAAAATTCTAGAAATGGACCTCCAAAGTATTAAATAATTTTGTAAATAAATGTACGAAAACTTCCGCATTTTAACTTTTTTATTTTCCTCAAATTCTTTGATGTTTTACATTATATGTTGGAGTTGAATTTAAGTATTTAAGTTTTTTATTTGCTAAATTATTTCAAACGAAACTAACAAACTTTTCATAACTATCCTATACATAATACAAAAGATGAAGAGGAATATAATTGAAATATTTCTCCGTACAAATACTTATGAGCGCCACTATATATATATATATATATATATATATATATATATATATATATATATATATATATATGATCAAAAGTATTCGGACACCCCGGAAAATCCGCATTTCTGCAAATATCACCTTCGGCTATGCTGGGAAAAAGCGTGGCGAAACTATAATGCTGAGGTGTTCTGTTAAGTTATCAGTAACTGTTGTGAAGCCATGCCGCGCGGACGTGAACTCTCCGAGTTCCAACGTGGACTCGTCATCGGATGTTATTTAAGTAACGTTTCTATACGAAACATTGCAGCCAAACAGGATATACCAAAGTCCACTGTAGCGGATGTTATCATGAGATGGAAGCACGACGGTTCAACTAACGCGAAAAAACGTTCCGGACGACCATGCAAACTGACGGAACGTGATAGAAGAAGTCTGGTACGACATGTCAAGAAGTCCCGCACGTCCTCTGCCGCTTCCATCGCTGAGGAGGTAGGAAGAGCATCCGATACCTCCGTTAGTACTGTAACTATCCGCAGAGAGATGCACAGACTCGGTTATTATGGTAGAGCAGCTGTACACAAGCCACTGATTACAAAAGTTAATGCCACGCGTCGTTTGGCCTGGTGTGTCTCCCGTCGTTCCTGGACCGTGGAGGACTGGAAAACTGTTATTTGGAGCGACGAGTCGCGGTATTCACTCTTCCAGTCTGATGGGCGTGTTTGGGTGTGGCGACAGCCCGGAGAACGGCTTCTTCCTGACTGTGTACGTCCAACGGTGAAGTTCGGTGGAGGGTCCATCATGGTATGGGTTGTTTTTCCTGGCTAGGGCTCGGCCCGTTGGTTGTTATACCACTACCATGAACGCTGACGTTTATCTCGACGTTCTGGACAATTCGGCCTCCCTACACTGTGGCAAAACTACGGAGATGGCCATTGTTTGTTTCAACAGGATCGACCTCCCTGCCATACTGCAAGGCGTGTGCAGGACTGGTTTCGTGAAAATAAGGTGGATTTGTTAGACTGGCCTGCTCAGAGCCCCGATCTCAACCCAATCGAGCACATGTGGGACGAACTGGAGCGACGGATACGAAACCGCACACCACGCCCGGCTTCACTTGCATCTCTTGCATCAGCTCTGCAAGAGGAATGGCGAGCCATTCCTGCCACAGACTTACCGAAAACTGTGTGGAAAGTATGCCTCGACGTGTTGACGCTGTAATAAAGCAAAGGGTGGACCTACTGGTTACTAAATGCCATAATAAAACCATTTTTCCCAAAACTATGCGGTGTCCGAATACTTTTGATCATATAGTATATATATATATATATATATATATCTATATATATATATATATATATATATATATATGAGAGAGAGTTAACAAAAGTGAATATACACCTTTTTTGTCTTATTTGATAATAAAAGCCAGTAAGTAATAACAGATTTATTGAATTAATGTATTTCGAATCGTGTTGCTTTCCCCTTTCCATTACGTAAAGTAGACACACATTCTGGTATTTTATTGATTAGTTTCGCCAACTGTACTTGAGAATAATCATAGTGGTGTCTATTTAGTTTTCTCAGCCGTGTGTGTGTGTGTGTTGTGTACTTCAGTTTTATTTAACAAAAAACAAAAACAAAAATCACAAATTCCATTTATATAATGGTTATCTGATATGAGAAACGAATCCTTTGTCAGTTGCGGCATACTTTTTTTTCAGTTTCTGTTTCTTATTCTTTAGTTTTAAAGATTAAACTACACAAACAGTAGTTTAAACTCTCAAACGTTAGTTTTAGTAGTACACTAACCCCAAACTCGGCACAGTGTCCGGATGTAATTACACTGTGCTACCTAAAACAGATCCAATATTGGAGCTTAATCGTTAATTTAAGCTAAGTTAGTCAAGGCTAGGCGGGTAACACTAGCAGACACTGAAGAAGTGACGTCACTCAGGCCAAGCTTAGCCAATAATTCTACTTCTGTCAAAGTGAAAATATTACATTTTAAACGATGGAGCAAAAAATAAAATAATAGATTTTTGAAACGGTGTTGAGAGATTGTATTAAATTTTTATCTTCTATAAAACTTCTAATGTAGTGGTCTCTGTAAATTAAGGTTAGGTATAGTTAGGTTAGATTATGGTAGGTTCGGCTAAATTAAATCTGATTGGATAAAATTTGCTCACGCTAAGTTAAAGCATTCTGGTTTTCGTCATCTTTGTTTGTGTGGATCCAATTAATAATTTTTGTGGAAAAACTCTGCATTCGAGAAAAACTCAACGTCTCCTGAAATTGGCTCGTGGGTCAAAAAGTTTACCTTTGAAAAAGTTCTAGGAACAACCTAATCCTACCCAAGCAATAAGTCTCAAACAGATAATTAATCTATACAATTTTCACACACACACACACACACACACACACACACACAACCTTAAGAGAGCCTAAATCCCCCTCATACGCACACACCAACTCATGAATGACCTAACTTAAATTCTCAGGCGCAGCTTACATAGTTTCGGAAAAAAGTTCGCCTAGAATTTTTTTTTAAAAAGCGTAGTGTGTTACTAATTTGCAATATTGTGTTTTCCTTTGGACATTTTACTTTCTTGGTGACAATTAAAAATTTCAAAAATAAAAACCGCGTCATTACAGATTAATAATCTTGGTTCTTTTTTATAAATGTTACATTCCTAGGCGAACTTTCTTCTGAAAATCTGCGTTATTGGTATTTTACTGTACATAAATCACTATTATTCTTGTGCTCCATAATTTTTATCATAATTTCTCGTTTATAAACATCAACCGTTTCGCTGGAGCGTAACTAAATATCGTCTGCCTCAAATATGACGAATAACGCTGTTCGTCATTATAGTGTCCAATGGGTTAATGACGGCACTGAAAAAACTTATTACTAAAATGTATAACTTTTTTTTTGCGCCACCCTGTATTTAAAATTTTAATTTGATGGCTCTCTCTGGACATTGATTAAACAATTCATTCGACTCGGGCAAAACAAAACAAAATAAATTTTTCTTTATTTTCTATTATATATACACACACACACACACACAGTATATATGTATGTATGTATGTATGTATGTATGTGTGTGTGTGTGTGTGTGTGTGTACACACAAGTGTATATATAAAATTTTACGTTGTTTTGTAGTTTTAGTTTCTCATGAAAATACAAACATTGTATTTTGAATGTTTGTTATAGATATTAAATTTTTTGAAAACCTTTTCTTAACAAGAAATTCGTACCATTATTTCAAATTTTTATCTTTCCCTTCGTTGAAACAATGCAAAGAGTCAAAATTATTAAGATGTAATAAAAAAGTAAAAAAATATCGTCATAAATGTTTTTTAATATATATATAGGGTGAACCAAATGTAGGTGGACAGTAAATGATAACGTTTATTTTGAGAATACATATCTAATTTTTTTGTATACTATAATACAAAATAAAATTTAAATAAATTTAGTTATAATATTTAATATAATATAACACAAACACCATAGTTATAATGAACACCATAGTTATAATATAATATAACACAAACCGTATTCAATCTACTGTCCACCCTTTTGGTTCACCGTGTGTATATATATATATATATATATATATATATATTTTTTTTGTTTTCTTCTTTAACCAAAAAGGATGAATAAGCAAAAAAAAATGAGAGAAAATGCCGCTCTCTCTCTCTTTCTCCTCGTAAAGTTTGGTTTATATCGCGTATTTCAATTTTGGATTCGGAGAAAGAGCGCCAAGTAGTTAGACCCATTCGCCTCAATTTTTTGTCCAAATCTCTGATTTATGCAGTACCATGTCTATTACTCCTCTTTCAAATTTCGCCGAGAGAAAAAATATTATTATATATACATACACACTTCTTCGGCTATACCATTGCCAGCTTATCCTCCGAAATTTCTCCCGTTCATCGTTCCACTCTACATTATAGATGACGTAACTCCTCCTCTTCCTCCATTACCCCCCCCCTGTTGTAACCCCAGTCTGAGTCTTCTCTACACCCCATCACCACACACCACGTTTTCATATTATATATACACATATATATATATTATATACACACACACACACATACATACATATGGGATTGAACTGAGAATGGTCCCCTTATATATATATATATATATTATATATATATATATATATATATATATCCTCCGTACCACACGCATGGACCCCCTCTCAGCTGTGTATAGCTCTGGGACCCCCACAAGAATATAAACAGAGAGGAGAAGCGTTAGATGCAAGTGCTATAATCCGGCATTGGAGCACCGTCGTATGGAAATGACTGGCGAATAAATCATAGATATTGAAATGTAGGCAAGAGATAGCGACCGACTCTGAATCGCGATTTTCCACGCTGACCGAAGCTTTCTGGAATAATCTGGTAATGCCGCGAAGCTAAACGATCAAAGTATGGCTAATTTACTTAATTTGTGTCCGTCATTTGGAAGATACAGCCTCAAAAAACAGGTTAAAAACAAACTAAACTCTCGATGCGAAAAACGTTAACGTAAAAAAAAAGGGGAAGTCATTGAAAATATCTTTCAAAGGAAATTATACCTCGACAGAAAGATTCGTAAAAACAAAACGTAAATTGGATGATTTTGATTTTGAGCTGGACTGGCCACCGATGGAGGGTTTGGGCCAACAGTCTATAGAGGACTTACTACACAAAACAGAAGATGGGGTTTGCTTTACGTTCGGCCCAAATGGAAGATACATAAACTTATTTACATTTATATTCATCTAAAGATAATAAGAGACACTATTCTTTGAATATATAAATGAAAATGG
The DNA here is from genome assembly GCA_023014485.1 of Bathynomus jamesi. Taxonomy (NCBI): domain Eukaryota; kingdom Metazoa; phylum Arthropoda; class Malacostraca; order Isopoda; family Cirolanidae; genus Bathynomus; species Bathynomus jamesi. The sequence continues at coordinate 178,967 of JAJOZX010007225.1, forward strand.
TTTGCATGGGGAATTTATATATATATATATATATATATATATATATATATAATATTCCTATGTATAAAACCCTTAAAGTTAATGCTACATTTTATGCACACACACACACACACACACACACACACACACACACACACACACACACACACACAAATTACAGGTGAAAAAATAAAATAATATATCAGTTTTTAAAACTAAATACTAATTAAAGGGAACTGAAAAACAAAGCAGCATTTAAAGAAAAAAAACGCAAAGACCTCTAAAATCCTTCATACCTTATAAAAAAAACCATTATATACGAGAGTTGATAAGTTGCGTGTATGAATGATTGTTAAAAAACAATGGAAAATAGAATCGAGGCCCAACTATCCTTTTCTCTTTCTCTCTCTCTCATCTGCCTTTCAAATCTCGGACGATTCATCATTGTTTGGGGTCTTACGAGTAACTCAAACTAATTTTTGTTACGACACTCACTCAGTTTCGCTTATACAGTTGGATTTCTAATGGAAATTTCTGTTTTGTTTTTGCGTTACTGACTGGGAAACACACACACACACACACACACACACACACACACACGTGCGCACATCTCTGTAAAAGTGAGGCACCGACAATTCTAAATCCATATATCTAAAAATCTAATAAAACAAACCTAATTTAACTTACCTATCCTGAGTGCTATCGAACCGAGAATGGCGTGATAAATGTTTAGGACGCAACTGAGAGCTCGAAGGGTGGTTTTTGTTCAGTCATTAAATAGCGAGGTACTCGCTAAACTAACCAAACCTAACCTCTCTTTTTTTTTTTCCAACAATAAAAATGTTAAAGTTTTTATATAAACTTTTTAATGTTCCTTGGTCACAAAAGTGTTACCTCGCTAAAACATTACCCCACTACATCTCTGAATTATCAATACACTCGACCTCACTAAAGCCCAGTTGCCTGCGCGCGCGCACACATAATATATATATATATATATAGTTATTGCAAGGCGATGCCCATATCCGTAACGAATTATCCAATAGCCCTTCCTA